>CM056050.1:335787472-336170860 GCA_029574335.1 Rana kukunoris
ATGTCAGCCGGGAGGAGAGGAGAAGATCTCTGGCGGGTCATTATATAATCTTTTTACAGAACGTATTACATGTTTTTACAATTACTAGGGCTTATTTTCAGGGTAGGGATTATATTGCAGCCATCCCCAAAAATCACACTAGGTCTTATTTTTGGGGTAGGGCTTATTTTCAGGGAAAAATCCCAATAAGCATATATTATTTGTGCAAAAGTTATTGCATCTACAAACTATGGAATATTTTTTTTTTTACTAGTAATGGTGGTGCTCAGCGACTTATAGTGGAACTGCGATATTGCGGCAGACAATCGCACACTAACTGACACTTTGGATACTTTTTGGGCACCAGTGACACTAATACAGTGATCAGTACTAAAAATATGCACTGTCTCTGTACTAATGAAACCAACTGGGAAGGGGTTAACATCAGGGGCAATCAAAGGGTTAACTGTGTGCCTAACCATTGTTTTACTATACACAGGGACACAAACTCCATTCCTTCGCTCTTGTCAGAAATGTGATCTGCCTTGTTTACATAGGCAGATTGCAGTTCTGTGTCTCTGCCTGACAATCGGTGGGTTCCGGAGGACATTAATTACCCTGCAGCCGCCGATCTGCTTCCGCTGTGTGTAATCACAATGAAAGTGAGCCAGCGGCGGCATTCATGCATGTCCCCTTGCCGGAGGTGTCGGCTCGTGTATATATATAGGTCATCAGGTGCACAGGTGCTGCCCTGCAGCAGCAAAACAGTTGTAGGGTGGACTTAAAGTGGTTAAATGTTATCCAGCTTGGGTTTATCTCTAGTTTGAGCCCTTAATCTTGTAATGGCAGCAAGACAAATATAAAAGTAAGCCTAAACTATAAATGTGGTATGTTGATTGTAGTGCCTTGTTTCTGGCTTCTCTAGGGAAAGGTTGTAAAGATAACCTTATTGCTTCCAGAGCTGTTGCTGGCATTTCGTTTTTTGGCCTTTCAAACTTATGCTTATTAGGTCTTATTAGGTCTTATTAGGTCTTATGCACCTAAAACGTTAGCATGCTATCTATGAGAAGCCTCTTCTCCCCACTGGAATGTCCTTGAGTATTAGTTGCAGACATGATGCGTATAGTGATCCCATCTACAGGTAGAACACCAATGCTGAGACTATTCATCACAGAAGACCACAGTGTTAAGTAAAAGCTTTCTTCACAGTCTCTAGATAAAACTTGCCGGTAGCCCCAGAAGCCTCATTGTACCTATATTAAAAGGAATCCTTTTGTAATGATTGTGGGACTTAATTAGCTTTCTAGGCCCTGGTTGTAAAACATAGTGATAAATGAGCAAACAGGCCCGTGGATCATTATTCTTTCAGAGATGAGCTTATTAGCTGATTATGAATCATTAACAAAGTCTACAAGGGATTTCCTTATCTAATTCCTCTGTCTTTTGTTCTCCTCCTTTAACATCCAGTGCTATAATGTTTAGGTTATGGATAGAGATGTGTAAATTATCACTTCTGTCCTCAGAGGCTTTGGCTGCTGCTGAAGGTACAGAAATTACTGTAATTCTCCATAGTGAAGATAAATAAGGCAAGGAAGACACGGAAAAAAATGGCTGGTTGACTCAAAATATAGCAGAGTACATGGATGTAATTCCATGTATCTTAACCACTTCAGCCTCGGACCATATTGCTGGTCAAAGACCTGGCCACTTTTTGCGATTCGGCACTGCGTCGCTTTAACTGACAATCGAGCGGTCGTGCGACGTGTCTCCCAAATAAAATTAACGTCCTTTTTTTCCCACAAATAGAGCTTTCTTTTGGTGGTATTTGATTATATCTGCGGTTTTTATTTTTTGCGCTATAAACAGCAATAGAGCGACAATTTTGAAAAAAAAATCAATATTTTTTACTTTTTGCTACAATAAAATATCCCCAAAAATATATAAAAACATTCTTTTCCTCTTTTTATGCCGATACGTATTCTTCTACATATTTTTGGTAAAAATTGCAATAAGCGCTTATTGATCGGTTTGCGCAAAAGTTATAGCATCTACAAAATAGGGGATAGTTTTATGGCATTTTTATTAATATTTTTTTTTTTTTACTAGTAATGGCGGCGATCAGCGATTTTTATTGTGACTGCAACATTATGGCGGACACATCAGACACTTTTGACACATTTTTGGGACCATTGCCATTTTTACAGCGATCAGTGCTTTAAAAATGCACTGATTACTGTGAAAATTGCACTGGCAGTGAAGGAGTCAACCACTAGGTGGCGCTGTAGGGGTTAAGTGTGCCCTAGTGAGTGATTCTTACTGTAGGGGGGATCGGCTACATGTGACAAGACAGTGATCACCGCTTCCAATTAAAGGAAGCGGTGATCACTGTCATTGTCACTAGGCAGAGCGGGGAGATGCTTGTTTACACCAGCACCTCCCCCTTCATCCTCACTGTGAGACGATCCCTGCTATTACCGCAGCTATCGAGTCCGCGGGACGCGCGGTAGGGCTCGCGGAGCTCGCGCACGCGCGCGCATCCACAATGCGCAATCTTAAAGGGGACGTATATATACGTCCAGCTGCCTGTCCATGCCATGCTGCCGACGTATATAGTCGTGTGCTGGTCGGCAAGCAGTTAAGTAAACCACCCATGTTACAATTTGATTGTACAATCTCTGTGCTTACTTGAACTCAATTCAACTTACCGTATATGCAAGCAGGTAAGCCTTTGCATTAGATAGTTGTTGGTAAATCTAGAGGATATTGTGCAAACATTTGTACAGCCTAATGTGTGTGGCCAGATTTGGACTACAGTTTGTAAAAAAAAAAAAAAAGCAACAGTTTGTTTTATCACTGGGGATATTAGATGGTTGATAATTTTATGTTGGTAAGTATAACAATAAAGATTTATGAAGGGAAAGACCATGCCACAATATAAAATCACAATTATTCATTATATCATTCATTTTCATTGTATGGTAGTTTTATACATTTTTACATTTGCCTGGCAAACCTGTTCTCATTTGAAAATGAGAATCTCTAGATTTTAATTTTCTTTAAGCAATGCTTCTGTTTGAAGTGTATACAAGCTTCACTCCAATCCAAATAATGATGGCTCCCTTAGTAAATAATTCCCAGTGTAAGGCAAGTGTATTCTATTAGTTTGCATCTATGTGCAAGTTACACAGTAAGTACATCATGCTGTCAGGTTTCCTGAAAACTGTATAAAAAAAATGAATTATGATTACAACTTGTCGGTAAAGAAACACAATGAGATTTAATATAACATCAAAGCCGTAAAATGAACTCACATTTCTAAGAAATTTGCATTTTGATAAATATTGTTATATCTTATTAAATCTGAACAGCACTGGAGAGTTTTGTATAAGAATTAGTGACTAGGCCAAATGGGGGCTGGAGAATTTTCTGGGAGCATACAACATTGATTGATATACAATAACCAAGTATGCATATTTTCAAGTTTTTTCATAAAGCAGAACCAAACCCATCAATGTGACTATTTCAGGAAGAGTGAGGCCGCGTACACACGACCGGTTTCCTTGACAGAATCCATCAAGAAATTTGGTGGGAGAGCTTTTTTGCCAGGGAAACTAATCGTGTATACCTTCTGTGTGCAGCAGCCCTCCTACTTCTTACCTGAGCTTGTTCTCGATCCAACAGAGCCTTGCCTCTCTGGGGACTTGCACTCCTGATTGGCTTTTAGCAGGGCTCCCGCTGGAGTCAATCAAAGCCAGTTAGCCAAGGAGACAGAGGGGGGGGGGGGGACGAGCCACGGCTCCATGTGTGAATGGACACACAGAGCCGCAGCTCGGGAGCATGCCTGCTTGGGTGCCCCCAAGCAAGCTGCTAGCTGTGGGGGCACCAGGCAAGGGGGAGGAGCCAGAAACGCTGGCATGGGATCTGAGAAGTGAAGGATCTGACCTGCTCTTTACAAAACCCTTGGCTGGTTGGAAAATTTGAGCTTGGAACTCTCTTTGTATTTGTTTCACAGAGCAGGTAAGTATAACATGTTTGTTATTTATTTATTTATTTATTTTTTAAAACAAGTCTTTAATATAAGCAAATTAACGTCTCTTCAGAATTTTTTTTTTTCTAGTTTTATTAACAGTTTTGAATAGGATAGAATAATGTACCCTGACAAAGCACATGTTTGTTAATGGTTTCTGTGAGATAAGTACACTGGGGTTGATTAATTAAAACTGGAGAGTGCAAAATCCTAGCGCAGCTCTGCATAGAAATCAATCATGTATTGAAGAAAGTGCAGTGCTATAAAAATCTCAAAATAAATATATATGCTCAGAAAATATATAAAGATGTGCAAATACACTCCTCAAAAAAATGAAAGGAAAACTTTTTAATCAGAGTATAGCATCAAGTTAATGGAACTCCTGGGATATTGATTTGGTCAGTTAAGTAGCAGAAGTTGTTCTTATTCAGTTTCAGCTGCTTTCGTGTTAATGAAATTAACAACAGGATCACTAGATGGGCAACAATGAGACATTTTTCCCAACTCATCTTTTCTATTTTTTTTGTCACTAGTTTTGCATTTGGCTAGGGTCAGTTTCACTACTGGTAGCATGAGGCGATAACTGGATCCTATAGAGCAGTGGTAGGCAACCTTGGCCCTCTAGCTGTTTTGAAACAACAAGTCCCATGAGACATTGCAAGACCCTGACAATCACAGGCATGACTCCTAGAGGTAGAGACATGATGGTATGTGTAGTTTCACCACAGCTAGATAGATAGGTTACACAGGCAGTCCAACTCCTCCAGGATGGCATATCGATACGTGCCATTGCCAGAAGGTTTGCCGTGTCTCCCAGCACAGTCTCAAAAGCATTGAGGAGATCACAGGAGATAGACAGCTACTCTATGAGAGCTGGACAGGACCATAGAAGGTCCTTAACCCATCAGCAGGACCAGTATCTGCTCCTTTAGGAGGAACAGGATGAACATTGCCAGAATCCTACAAAATGACCTGCAGCTGGCCACTGGTGTGAATGTCTCTGACCAAACAATCAGATACAGACTTCATGAGGGAGTAATTGCTTCCACTTTATGTGCCCTGCTCCCATTTATTGTGCTCTCCTCTCATGTAATGTACCCTGCTTCCATGTAATGTGCCCTGCTCCCATTTATTGTGCTCTCCTCATGTAATGTGCCCTGCTTCCATGTAATGTGCCCTGTTACCAAGAAATGTTCCCTGCCCTCATGAAAAGTGCCCTGCTCCCATGTAATGTGCCCTGCTCCCAAGAAATGTTCCCTGCCCTCATGAAAAGTGCCCTGCTCCAACATAATGTGCCCTGCTCCCATGTAATGTGCCCTGCTCTCGTGTAATGTGCCCTGCTCTGATGTAATGTGCCCTTTCCCCACGTAATGTGTCTTGCTCCCACAAAACATGCCCTGCCCCAACATAATGTCCCCAGCATTCGCGGGTGCCAGGCGGCAATCGTGCCCGCCGGGCACGCGCACGGGACTCGGGGGGCGTGCGTGTGCCCTGCGAGAGAGCCGACGTAGAGCTACGGGCTCTCGCGCAGGGGAGCCAACCTGCCGCCGTAAAACGTTTTACGGCGGCAGATAGGCAAGTAGTTAATAGGTATGTTTTAATATTGATACTACTATTTAATTCTCTTTATAAAAATAATTGTTGCTTTTTCAACAGTTCGCTGATCACACTCATGTTCAGTGAGCTGTAGTTGTGAACAATATATCAAGGATTCCTCGAGATCTTCCTGGGATGGACAGGAGGGGCCAGTGGGGACCAGCATGCCGCAAGAGGACTGATCACAGCCACTTTCCTGCCACGCTGTGCATATAAAGGAAATCTGTACTGTAATGTACCCCATGTATTGTGCCCACTGTCTTCCTCATAATGTGCCCTGCTGTGTGCCTCATAATCTGCCCTGTTGTGTCTAATAATGTGCCCTGCTCTCATGTAATGTGCCCTGCTCCCATTTAATGTGCCCTGCTCCCACAAAATGTGCCCTGCACCCATTTGATGTGCCCTGCTCACACATAATATGCCCTGCTCTCACATAATGTCCCCTGCCCCTCACAAAATTTGCCCTGCTCCCATTTATTGTGCCCTGTTCCTATTTATCGGTCTCTGCTCTCATTTAATGTGCCCTGCTCCCATTTAATGTGCCCTGATTCCACATTATGTGTCCTGCCTTCACGTAATGTGCCCTGCCTTCATGTAATGTGACCTGCCCTCAGGTAATGTGCTCTACCCTCACATAAAGTGCCCTGGCCTCATGTAATGTGTCCTGCTCCCATATAATGTGCCCTGATCCCATTTAATATGCCCTGGTCCTGTGTAATATGCCCTGCTCCCATGTAATGTGCCCTGCTTCCACATTATGGGCCAGATTCAGGTAGAGTTAGGCTGGAGTATCAGTGATACTCCAGCCTAACTCTCACTTTGAGCCGGCGTTTCTGTTTTCTTTAGTCAGAAAACAAGAAACGCCGGGTTGGAGTTCCTATACGAGCGGCGTAATTGTATTTCGCCGTCGTATTGTAACTTCAATTTTAAAAATGGCGCGCGGGGCTTTTCCACTGATTGACGCCGAGAATATGTTAATCAGCGGGAATCTGAAATTCACGATCGTATTCGGGCGCGACGCAGTGACTTTCCGACGTTTCCGTAAGAGATACGCGGCGTAAAGATAGTGGAGTATCCTATGTTAAGTATGGCCGTCGTCATCGCGTCGAAAAAAAAAAATTCGAGTCGTTTGCGTAAAACGTCCGTGAATGGGGATTGACGTCATTGACGTTCACTGACAGAATTTGGAGCATGCGCACTGACAGTCGACGCATGCACAGTACATTCGCCGCGGGATCGCGCCTAGTTATAATAATACACGCCCCCTACCCGCCCAATTTGAATTCCGCCGGCTCATTTTCGCTACGCCGCCGCAACTTTAGGAGCAAGTGCTATGTGAATAACAGTACTTGCTGCTAAAGTTTCGCCGGAGTAACGTAAATGAGAAACGTTACTCCACAGTAAAGAAGCGCCCATCTACCTGAATCTGGCCCTATGTGTCCTGCTCTCACGTAATGTTCTCTATCCACATGTAATGTGACCTGCCTTCAGGTAATGTCCTCTACCCTTACATAATGTGCCCTGGTCTCATGTAATGTGTCCTGCTCTCATACAATGTGCCCTGTTCCCACGTAATATGCCCTGCTCCCATGTAATGTGCCCTGCCCTCATATAATATACCCTGTTCCCACATAATATGTCCTGCCCCCATACAATGTGCCCTGTTTCCATGCAATGTACCCCCCCAATTCCTCATATACTGTGCCCTTCTACCCCTCTGTACACTTGTTTATCTCAAGTTGGACACAGAATTGAGCATCTCTACAGAAAAAGCAAGAATACCTTTTACATTTAACGGGTATGTTTTTTTATATTGATTCTATTATTCTATTCTATTATTTCATGCTATTTATAAAATAATTGTTATTATCTTCACAGCTTGTTTATCACACCAATGTTGCTTGAGCTGTAGATGTGAATATTATTTCAGGGGTTCCTCAAGGTCAAGAAGTGGAGAAACCCTGGGCTAGACATTGAAAGGAGAAGCAGAACATCAATGAGTCCATGTCTCTGTCACTCTGCTTTCTTCTTTTATCACCATGATACTTATCAAGACATGAATTGATTGGCTCTTTGTGCTGCTTCCTCCCACACTCCAGATGTTCTGTACAGGGTATGCTTTAGGCTGACACCAGGTCAAATTCAAGTACTTACACTGCTTGTATTTAAAAACTGTATTTAAAGCAGAGTTCCACCCAAAAGTGGAACTTCCTCTTTAAGCACTCCTTGCCCCATTGTTCCAAGGGGGGTGTCTGTACTGATGGAGGGGATGATTTTTTTAAATAAATGGACACTCTCCTGTCCCACTGTCCAGCTGCACGGAGCCTCACTCTTCCATTGAAACTGTGGACACCGGGCCGTGACAGCTTGCAGGCTTCGCGGACGGGCGCGCACTGCCCGTGCACAAGTCGTGCTGCCCTCTCCAAGGTGACCGGCAATCTTCTGGGCCTGTGACGTCTCCCAGAAGACTGCAGAGAGGGAGAAGCCACCTAAAGGGGAGAGGAGGAGTCTTCTAGGCTGCCCGTAGTCAGAAGCAGGAAGTGGGATAGGAAGTCCCACTCAAAACTCAAAACATCAATTCCCACTTACACCAGTGTCCCCTCTTTCTTCAGAGCCCCCCTTACATCAATCCCCCCCCTTTACATCAATATGAATGAATGAATGAATGAATGAATGAATGAAAACTTATATAGCGCGGCACATGCGAACTGAATCGCCTCTGGGCGCTTAATATCCCCTCTTACATCAATTTATCATGTTATATCGGTGTCCACTCTTACATCAGTTCCCCCATTATATCAGTATCCCCTTTTACAATAGTGCATTCCTTGCATTAGAGCTTCCCACTTACAATTGTGCCCTCTTACATACGAGTCCCCCACTTACATCAGAGTACCTCTCCCTTAGATCAATGCAACCCCCATTACATCAGAGTATCCCCCTTAGATCAATGTGACCCCCTTGCATTAAAAGTATCCCCCCCCCCTTAGATCAATGCAACCCCTCCTTGCATCAGAGTATCCACCTTACATCAATGTGACCCCCAACATCTGTGTGCCCCCTTCTTATAACAGTGTTCCCCCTCAGTTCTTGTCATTGTCAGGTGCAGCTCAAAGATCGGTTGTGTGTGTGTGTGAGTTGGGGGGAGCATGTGGACATGTATGTACAGAGCCCAGGGGACATGCTGTCTTCCAGGCATATTCCTGCTTCCAGAGGCTCCTGTAACCACTCTGGAAACCTTGGGAACCCCAGGGACAGACCATTGCCACTGCCTGACAGTCTGCAGAGCCAACACAATTATGAGGGGCGGGACGCACGTTTCCTCTCTAGCACAGCATACTGTAGCATGTGGCATCTGAGGAATCTTCCTCTCCTCTCTCAGACTCCTTTGCCTCTCCAGAGTCACTGGTGCTGACTGTGAACCTATTCAACAAAACATCGGCACCAGGAGCTAATAGGAGAAGGAGGGGGCGCATGTTCTCCTGCATTCACTGTACCGACCCCATTCTCCTCCATTCTGATCCCTCTCCAAACACCTGCTGACATTCGGGTCCCCTGCACCTTCACTGCTGTCCTACCTCAGGCACCCATGCTGCACTGACAGGAAGGTGGAGTGGGAGAGAGAACACAGTTCGAACAGCTCTCTCCTCCTCCCTCCCAGCACTGGGCTGACAGGAGTAGTCACGTTGTTCTCTCTACTCCTGTCAGCCGTGGTGCCCCTCCCATTGGACTGCTTTTTATTCACTATCCATCTACAAACTTTATTGCTTTAGCTGCAGTAGTGTAAACCTCACTGGCTGAACAGGACTGCAAACATTTTTTATCTATCTATCTATCTATCTATCTATCTATCTATCTATCTATCTATCTATCTATCTATCTATCTATCTATCTATCTATCCATCCATCCATCCATCCATCCATCCATCCATCCATCCATCCATCCATCCATCCATCCATCTATCTATCTATCTATCTATCTATCTATCTATCTATCTATCTATCTATCTATCTATCTATCTATCTATCTATCTATCTATCTATCTATCTATCCATCCATCCATCCATCCATCCATCCATCTATCTATCTATCTATATAGATAGATAGATATATCTTTATACATTTTTTATGTAAATTTAGCTGTCCACACCGGGCTGTGAAGGGGACATTAAAGTGATCACCATGCAAGAATCTGAATAGTTATTAACATTATTGTTATACTTGTGCATACACCCTTAAGAAAAATTATTCTTAGCTACTTCAAGTGGACCTTCACTCTAAATCTAGCTTTCTCTACCCCTCCCCAATATATATATATATATATATATATAACATTTGCATTTAAAATGTAGACACATTCTTGATAGATTAGAGTATCTTGATTTCAAAAGTCAAAGTTCCTTTAAACATCTGAGTTTAACATTTATGGGTATGGAATATGTGTGAATGCATCACCATAAACAGCAATAAGATTATCATGCCCTTTAACTAATGCTGATTATGTCTTTGATTCTGTCTGCAAAATTTTGGTGAACAACGGTATGTGTGAGACTGTGTCCATTATGCTTTGGTGAGCAGTAAGTGGTGTTAGATTTTGGCCGTTAAACCTAGGCGTTAAACAGTTTTTTTTATTTTGGATCTGCATTATTAAGGCCAGTTACTTTGAATTGCAAATTTAGGTTTCCAATTACACAGATATCTTAATTGCACCATTTTCAAGAAAGTCGAGCAACAGTTGTATTTCACCAATAAAATTTCTACCGATACCTGTAGAGATGTTTTTAAAATACTTAGTGGTAAGAATTTTTATCAGGGCAGAACTTATAATTTCTGTTCCCCTAGGATTACTGTTATGCCTCCTCTCCCCTCCTTTTCACCACGGTGATGTACTGTAAACACTTTATAACACAAAAGGGCCATACATGTTTAAAGGAGCCAATGAGTTTTAAAATGGTGCTGGGACAAGTAACCACTATGTCTGAGAAGTTTTAAAGGTAAAGTAGATCTAAAGCCTAACTGGATGACGCAAGGATTACTCTGGTCTGGTTGGCGAAGGTGATGATGTAAGTGTGCCGGGAAACACTTGCTTATAGTCCAGTGTGAGCGCAGAACAGTAGGAGAGTGATGGAAGAGGGAGAGGATGGAATCAAAACTGGTTCAGTTCAATCATGCCTAGTGTGAATTTGCCCTTAATTTGATAAAGTTCAGTGTATCATAAACAGTTAAAAAAAAATTGTCTAATGTTTGTCTAATTTTTTTGTTTAATTTTCCAGTGCTGCAGATCTCCTCCAGCCTCTAACTTGCTTTCTGTCTACATGCACTTGCCCCAGCATTGTCTGCACATCATTGCTCTGGACTAGATTTATGATAGTGACAGTGATGCACCAAGCATGAGCAATGTGCATAAACCAAAAAAGGTACCAAACCAAGTTCATAAAAGAGTCTAAAACAGCTTTAAAAGAAAAGTATGGCCAAAGCGTTTTTAGGGGATAGTTCTCTTGTGGGTAACAGGAGTGCATTTACGGGTGCTCTCCTGTGACACAGAATCAGCTAACAGCTGGTAAAGACTAATTTTGCAGATGTCACAGAGCCAGTCCAGGCTTTGGAAGGATTATGACAAAAATATTGAGATCTACCAAGATGCCTGACCTGCAGCTGTCTCAGCCTCACAGCACGCTGCTGAGAGCCCATCCCCCTGCCCAGCTTAGAGCTCCAGTGATGTCCAGAAGGGCAGAACAGAGAGCGATGGCTGACAGTCACCACTTTCTGCTCTTAGTAATCAGTGGTAATGTGATCAATCAGTTCTCGGACTTAAAGATGGCGGAGGACAGCTTCTGTATCGGACCGATGCTGCAGTAGGTAGGTGAATATGTATTTTTTTTTTGGATGTCTTTTAATGATTCAAAAGACATCCAGCACGTTTCGGGGGCAAAAGATTATCCACTCTGCGTTAGGGCTCAGTAATGTTTGCAAATTTTGAATAGACTCGGAGAAGAAAATGTCAGAAAAATCTTACCATTATGCTTGCAAATTAATCAGACGGGGCAATTTATGCCAGTGAAGCGGCTACGACAAACAGCTGCACAACTTGGATCAGCATGACCGCTTGAAGTGCAGAGCATGTGACAGCGCACAGTTGTCTTAAATATTTACATGACAGGATCATCATATATTAGTTGAAAGAAAGTTGCTGGTTGTAAATGATTGAATGACAACCAAAGGTTATGATAAACCTTTCCACCTACGCAGGATATTACAGCAATAATATTATTAACAATTTATATATTATACTAAAAATAGTGCCAAAATAAATTACAATAAATCCAATATATTTTTGAGAGATGCTCATTATAAAGCTATATCATAGCCCAAAAAGATGTTGAATCATACATTAATATACCGTGCTCTCACTAATATGCACAAACTGAAAACCATGTGCAAAAAGCTTTGTGTAATAAATTGAAAAAGATATCCTGATGACGTCAGACACTTCTGACGGAACGTGCGTAGGGTGGGACTAACGTGACATGCCACATATTGAAATGCAGGTGGAATGCAAATCGGCCTTCCCGAACTTGTCTGAATGCTTTAAACATTCCTAAACATTGTAAGTGTGTTTTTAAACTATATTTTTAATAAAGTAGATTTACTTCACTATGAGAGGCTTCTCTTGTATCCCGCTATTGAGTATGGCCGGTCCTGAGAATCTAAAGGCATAAGAAGTGCTTATACAGATGGTTTATACAGGGATGATGAATACAAGCTGACAAACAGTACGCAATGCTTTATTTGACTATCTGTAATGGGGGTCAAGTGGATCTGGTGAATGAGCTGTGTCCTTGTACTGTATGTCGGTGAAGAGGATACACTGATAGCACTGCAGGTGTGGATATACCTTGGTGTTGGTGGATACACAGTTATTGAAAGATTTGGAAGATTTGTAAGAAACAATATTATTTTCAAATTTTTTTTAGACTCTTTCAATTTAGTACACAAAGGGGGTTATTTAAGAAAGGCAAATCCACTTTGCACTGCAAGTGCAAACTAAAAGTGCAAAGTGCACTTGAAATTGCACTTGGAAGTGCAGTCACCGTAGATCCGAAAGGGGACATGCAAGGGGACATGCAAAGAGCTTCCCCTCATATCAGATCTACCCCTCATATTTACAGTGACTGCACATAAAAGTGCACTTTCAGTGGATTTGCCTTACTTTTGAAAATATTTTAACATGTTGAAACTTAAATGACATTGTAGGCATCGGTTTTACAGTATATCTACTTTAAGATACAAATTGTTTTTGTATTATTGTTGCCAACCTTTATTTGCAGTACCTAACATTGGCAAGCAGAAGTGATTTATGTTGCTAGGAATAATCAGAGATTACAATGCTTAACAAATGAAAAGACATGCTGCAGATGTATTAAAACAGACCCCCAGCTAAAAAAAGACAAGCCCATTAAAAGATGAAGTAGTAAGACCACTGCAATATTAATCACAGAGATTTCCCCCACAGTCAGATGGTCAGCATCATTCAGCCCATTTCTTCTGAGCCAAGTCATCCTGGACCCGCTCCAGCCTTTGACTGTACAATGAAAGAAGAAGCAGCACAGTGATGAACTCATCATCTCTCTTACTCTGCTTTCTCTTTTTATCAGCATGCCAAAACATAGATTCATTTGTATTTTATTTTTTATTTTTTTTACTGCTTCTTCTTCATTGCCTCATTCTGCAGCACTACTGTGCATAGACTGCAAAGGCTAAAATCTGATCAAATCCGGATATACTACTTGCTTTTAAAATACATATAGTGATGTTTTAGTGATTACAAAAGTGCATTCATGGATGTTTTTTTATATCTGTCTAAAGCTCAGCTTTAACAATTGTCAGCATCCTAAAGATCAATGTGACTGGATATTTTGGTATTTATTTTCCTTAAAGGAGAAGTAAGGCCAAAGCTTGTTTGCCTGCACTTCTCCTATGTTCGTTCTATGTTAGTTCATTTTGCACTGTGAGGGGTTTTCAGCAGATAGCAACCTGAAGCCCACTGTCCGCTGACTTAACAGTCGAGGCTCGGTCAAGATTGTGACAATAACGTTGGGATGCGCTTACATGCCTGGACCGGCACCCAGCTCAGCCTCTTAGCATGGTGCTGAGAGCCCGAGTCAGCGGCTCTCGTCCCTTCCACAGCCCAGTGTTCCAGTGAGCTGGGCGTGGGGTGCAGAGCAGAGAGCGATGACTGACAGTCACCAGCTCTCTGCTCAGGGAGCCCTGAGAAAAAAACGATTGTGGTGAATGATCGCTCGGTTCTCAGTGTTAGAGCCAGCGGGGGACACATGCAGCATCGGTCCAATGTTGTATCCCCCTAAGTAAATATGATTGGGGAAAAAAAACTCCATACTTCTACTCTTTCAATTAACTATTCATCGATAAAGTGATCTTTATGTCTGTAGCGGTACCCCCTCATAGGGGCTGTTGAGTGATGTGGCCCATATGTCACCCTCCCCAGCCTGGCATTTATTTCCAGATACTCCAAGACAATGAAAGGTCCATCAGTTTTGTTTTTGTTATTTTATTGAGGGATTAGAACTTGGATGGGGTTAAGAAATTCATGGGATGCCCAGAACGATTAACATAGCTTGGGGCAATACAGATACTCTTCTCTTGCACAACTGTTGCTGCAGACTATCTCACCTTCTGCAACCAGCACAGCTCTTTAGGCGCAGCTAGCACATGGTTAGGTCTGACACTGGTTTCAGCCAGGCCTTAGCAAAATGCCTTATTACAGGCATGTGTATGGTGTAGCAATTGAAAGTTTGGATTCTTGCTGCCCTCTTTGGTGGACTACTGCTCCCAGTCAGTCCTCTTCAGACCCTGACAGCCCTCCTGGCTGCAGCTATTTGTCTCCACTGCCCATGACACCACAGTCTCTCCCACTAGCTCTACATCCGTCTCAGACTGCACACTCCTAGCTCTTTCTGGCATGCCTCCCAGCTCTCCTGGCTGTGCTTGCCACTCACTGACACCTGGTGCATTCCTTCTGGAGACTTGCCTGGCAGTATTCCCCGCTTTCCTCTCCTGTTCTGTTCAGGACACCTCGTGGGTTGTGTGGAGTTCCTGTTCAGCTCCGAGCCCCCTAGCCCAAGCACCTCCAGAGTAGAGAGTTTCCTCAAAGGCCCCCGACAACCTAATACTCCATTTCCAGTTCTTCCACCCAAACAACTCCTCTCCAGCTGGCTGACTCAATGTATTTAGGGAAGCCTACCCCCTGCCAATACAGGTTGGGGATTGGTCAGGGCTCCCTAGAACACTCTGTGTAGCTCCGTCTTTCTTCCATTCTTTCCATCTAGAAGCCTCTAGGTCACTCCCAGCCCACACAGATCAAATCAAACAGGCCTTGCTTTTAGCTAGACCTACCTAAATGTACCAGCTCTACAAAAAAAACTCTATCTAGCACCTACCATATGTAGAGGGTGCTACATGTCTTTTGTACATCACGTCTTCTTCTGGTCAGTATCGGTTGTTATGACTCCTTTGGATGCTTGGCGATCAGTAAACAATTTGGTAGAGCTTAAAATCAATCAAGATCTGTCTGTTTATGGGAAACTTTGTTAATCATCTGATACTACCATTCTCCCATCCCATTTAGTTTTACTTATTTTACAGTTTTTCATCTTTCTTTTAAAAAGAAAAATAATACTATTTATAATATTAACAATACTAACAATAATGATGAAAAAGGAAAGGAAAATACTAACATTTTCCTATACTGTATATGTTCCTCTGTTCTTTCACCACCTCAACAGAAGGATCCCATTGTAGGTGTATCAATCTACAAGATTAATGTCCCCACATAGCTGCGTAGCAACAGATCCCTCACACAAACAAAATGCATTGACCACATTTAGCTTGTGGCTAGAAACCTTGTTTGTCTCCGTTTTTTTCAGGCCAATGTACGTCGATATATTTAAACAAAACAGGGCTGATTAATTTGAAGCAGATTGAAATAGGGCAATGAACAGAAACATAGCAAGGATTCCAAATGACTAAATATAATATTCTATTACTCATAATCACGCCAAATGTATACTGTTTTTTGTTTTGCATGAAATATGTCTGCTTTTAACATTTTTTTTTCCTTTTTTTTACATATTTCTTTTTCTTAGTTTGTTGCTCTTGGGAATATCTATTTTTAGGAAAGTGTATTTAATGTATGGTTTGGTAACATAAGTTCTTTTGAAGAACATTATTAATGCAGCTATAAATATACATGATGGGTAGGTGCAGCGAATGCTAAGTTTTACAGGGGAACATTTACAAGGCTTTATCTAGACAAGGTGTCGTCCTTCAGTAGAGGACAGCGCTTCACTGTTACCTCAGCATTTATGTCAAATCTGAGTCACTCATTTGATTTCACTTTTTATACATATGCTTAGATGCTCAGAAAATTACTCTGTGTGGAGGGATGTGAAAGGGGAGGTCAGATGCAAGGTGGGGAGTCTACACATCTATCTATTTGTTTATTTTAGTACATTTTAACCCTCAAAAGACACAATGGAACAACTTAGTGGTTATCATGCCTGCCTTGCAGTGCTGGGGATTTGGATTTGAATCTCCACTAGGATACAATTTGTATGAAGTTTGCATGTGCTTGTATGTGTTTCATCATATAGTGGGTTTATTGGCTCTTACCAAAATTGGACCCAGGGTATGTTCCTGTGTGTGCATGTTTGTATGTGACATAGGGATCATAGAACGTAAGTTCCTTGAAGGCAGTGTCTGCTTTGTAAATTGTTAGTGCTATATACTGTATATGGCTGTACAATTGCGTACTTAAAAGTGTGGTATGCCTGTATTAAATAAATATTTGTAAAACGCGAACCAGGGAAAACAGTATTCCTGCCCATAGTGGCCAATCATAATGGGATAAGTATGCATGCATTTTTTTCCGTGGGAAATGCTTTTTTTTAAATGATTGAATTTTAACTTTGAAATTAAAGTACGCATGTAACCTTACCCCTTCAGGACAAAGTGACACATTTTTTTGATAGTCCTCTTTCCTCATGTTTATACTCTCAATAGACTAAGGCCCCTTTCACACCTGTGGACCGTATGTCCGCTTTTTCATCCATCCATTTACGGATGAATAAGGGACATACATTGATCCCTATGAGATAGCGTGTGTCAGCGGATGAACACAAAATCTCATCAGTGTCTGCAATCCTCCGATTCTGCAGACGGAGGAAAATCTTATTTTTCCATCCATCTGCAGAGCGGATCGGGTGAACACGGACAGACGGTCTGTGTTTATCCGATCCCCCCATAGGGGAGAGCGGAGATCTAACAGGACGGTCCCTGCACAGTGTGTAGGGACCACCCTGTCATCTCACGGGATCCGTACATGTTAAAGGAGCCTAACCCTCTGCTCTGTCCACATGACAAAACTTTGAGGGCCGATTCAGACCACTGCATTAGGGTACAATGCATTGAAATGCACATTTTATTGTGCTTTATGGGAAAGCGAGTTAATGAACAGTGCTGCTTTGAGGTGCATTAAATTGTGAATGGAATCTCAACATTCCAACACTAAGGCCTCGTACAAACGACCGTTTTCCTTGACAGAATCCATCAAGAAACTTGGTGGCAGAGCTTTTTTGCAGAGGAAAACGGTCGTGTGTATGTTTTTCACCGTGAAAACTGTCGTGGATCTCAACGAGAAAAAAATAGAACAATTTTTCTTTTCCCTCGCCGGAAGTCTCAATTTCCTCGTCGTGTTCCTCGTCGGGCTGGTTTTCGACGAGAAACACGTTAGTGTGTATGCTTAGAAACCCGCACATGCTCAGAAGGGTGGCACCAGTGGAATCAAACTTCCCCTTTATAGTGCCGTCGTATGTGTTTTACGTCACCGCGTTTGAGAACGACAAGATTTTGTCTTGACAGTTTGTACGCAAAGAAAGCTTGTCAAGATTCTCGACAAGACTATCAAGGAAAGGAAAACGATGTTTCATTTACGACGAGTTCCTCAGTCGTGTGTACGAGGCCTAACAATTCCTGGAGGGCACTACTTCAATGAGGGGGCCATTTTAGTATGTTTTGTCCACCTGTCATGATGCAGTGCTTGGAGTATGAGCAAACTCTGACACAGACCTTACACAAGGTTTTAACTCAAGGCCCCAGCAGGCCATCAGGTCTAGAGTGAGCACAGGGAAGGTAAGAATTAGCAGTAGGGGGTGTCAGAAGCTTCTATTGGTCGCTGGCAGACTATTATAGTAGATGTTAATATTTACCTTCGATGGACTGTTTGCCTACTTTCTTTGTACATTAGATAATTAGACATTAGGGAACAAATTTACCTCTACAATGAATTGACCTAAACATTGCCTGGATAATAGAAGTATTGGTGGCTTTTGATGTATCCCAAAACCATGATGATCATAATTCAGTCCTGCCAAAATTACAAGAATCAAACAATAAATATCAGATGTCTACGAGTTTCCTCATTGACAGCTGAGTAAAAAAAAAAAAACTGTCAAAAATAAAAGTAATAATAAAAATGGCATGCCCTTTGGGTCTGGTATAGATTTTAAGGGGAACCCCTCGCCAAAATTAAAAACATGTGTGAGGTCCCCCCAAATCTATACCAGACCCTTACCTGGGCATGCAGCTTGGCAGGTCAGGAAAGGGTGGGACAAGTGAGCGCCCCCCCCTCCTGAACCATACCAGGCCACATGCCCTCAACATGGGGGATGGGTTATTTGTTGATGTTCATGTTGAACAAGGGCCTCATCCTCACAACCATGGCCAATGGTTGTGGGGGTCCTCAGGCAGAAGGCTTATCAGAATCTGGAAGCCCCCTTATAAAGGGGGCCCCCAGATTCCGCCCCCCATGTGAATGAGTATGGGGTACATAGTACTCCTACACATTCACCGAAAAAGTGTCATAAAATAATAAAAACACACAGACAGATTCCGCCCCCCATGTTAATGAGTATGGGGTACATAGTACTCCTACACATTCACCAAAAAAGTGTCATAAAATAATAAAAACACACAGACAGTTTTTGACAAATCCTTTTTTAAAAAATAAAAAAGCAGCGTCCTCTCATGTAAGTCCATCGTCAATTACTCCCGCCAACATGAACTGTAGGCTGGCTGACTACTGAGGGCGAAGACTTTGACATTTCTTATATAGGTAAGGGGCAGGTCAACTTGGCTATGTCAGAAATGTCAAACTGCTTAGCCTGCAGTAGCCAGCCTTCATGTCGGTGGGATAGTTTTTATTTTTTGGGTGCGGCATGACTGATTATGGATTTACATCAGGGGGACACTGTTTTTTTTTATTTTTTAATAAAGACGTTTTTAGAAACTGTGGGCCAGATTCAGGTACATATGCGCATTATTGGACCGGCGTAGTGCACCGCCTTTACGTTAGACTGGCGCAAAGTAGCGGCGCAATCACCCTATTCTCGACGCTTTTACCCAGAAATTTGCGCCTGCGCAACGTTATTTCAGACAGAGTAATACAAATTGGGAAGGACGTGGGCGTGTTACATTGAAATGAGCCGTGACCCCATGCAAATAAGGGGCCGGCCGGCCGGCTCGCGCATGCACGCTTGAAGCAGACCATGGTCAGCACCTCTGTGCGCATGCTCACAACTCGGGAACGGCGCAATCAGTGAAATTGGAAGTGGACTAGGGCAAATTAGTGAACTACGCAAACAGCATAAATTGACAGAGACAAACGCACTTCCTTTGCATAAGTACATCCCTTTGTATCCCTCCCTATACAGCAAGGTGCTTTTGTTCTGTTGTTTATTAGCGTTTGTTTGTTTGTTTGTGACGTGTCTTTGAGAGTGATTTTTGTCTTTTATGTGTTTTCTTTGTTGTTATTTTGTTTAAATTATATTTTTGATGGCCATTTTTTATTTTTGCTGGTCATTTTTTTTTTTGGTTCTGTTTGTGTATGATTTGGGAATGTGGGGGTGACATTCCTGCGGGGAAAAGGGGTGTCACCCTCAATTTTGGTGGAGAAGGGTTCCCCAGGACCAGGGAGAAGTGATCCCCAGGTCCGTGTGAATGGTGTATGAATGTACAGTGACATAATTGGAGCCTTGGCGTGGCGTTGCTGCTCACAAGTCCTGCATGGTGGACTGGTGCCAATCCAATGTGATGAGGACGTGGGGTGTGTGTGCTAGGGACCACAGTGGTGTGCATGCATGCATTCTCATTGTGCCTTGATTAATGTGTGTGTTTAACGTGCAAAGATGCTTAATGTGAGCTGGCATGAGATGGGGTCATGAGATGGGGTCCCAGTGCATATGCAGAGTCACCTTGAAGGGAAAAGACAGGAGGATGTTAGAAGTGCATGTGCCCCTTGTGATGTGTGCATCATGGGGGGGGGGACAGTCATGCCTGCCACCCATGTCACTCACCAACCAGCCAGCTGTCCCCATACATGTTCTGTTCGCAATCTGTGGGGATGAGGCTCTGATTGTATATGTAGCTGTCATGGGTGTCATGGGTAGTGTCATGTGTTGGGCTGGTGATGTCCTCCTGCAGGGTTGTGGTTAATTCCATGATGGCATGAGGGGTGAATCTGAAGATGCAAGACAGCTCAGAATCACCCATGCCATAGATGTCTATGCGTGTGTGATATATCCTCTCCCGTGAAGAGTGAAGATTGAGGGGCTTGTATCAGCTAAGAATATTGTATTAGATTAGATTAAATTGAAAAGTTTATATGAGCAAAAAAAATAATTTAGAAAAACAAATAAAAAATCATGTGCCCTCCTCAGTGCCCTCCTCCTTCTTTGCTCATCTAAAGTCAGTAGTATAGCTATGAGCATGGATGCCACTGGCATGTTGGCATACAGTTTGTTGGGCAACACGTGTGACTGCTCAGCTCCTCACTAACAGTGTTGCTTTATCTGACATGTAGACGAATTGTCTAATTTTATACCAGCTTTTATATGGTCTAATTTTAGACAGGACATTTAGCTGTTGCGCAAAGCGCGTAGCCTGCGCTGCACCAACGTTCTTTTGTGGATCCCCGTAACTCCCTCATTAGCATATTTGAATAGCAAATCAATGGTGTGTCTAGCGCAGTTTTGCGCGGAAGGATGCGCCTGTCTAACGAAATTACGCTGGACAAAAAAAAGTAGATTTCTTGCGTATCTCGTTTTGGGGATGCCGTGCATCGAAACGCACGCGCACAATTAGACTTACGCCGCGCATCTCCTGTTCCCCCGGCGTAATCGCTCTCTGAATCTGACCCTGTGTCTTTTTTTCAATTACTTTTTGACACTTGTTTGGTGAACGGGTAGGGGTAATATGTACCTCATACTCCTTCACATAGGGCTGGGGGCAGGGTCTTGGGGCCCCCTTGTTAGTGGCAATTTTAATTGTATTTTTTTCTTTGTAAATGTCATTTTTGCTTTAGCACATGTACAGGAGTTCTAATTTCAATGCACATTGAAGTAATCCCCTAAAAAAAAAAATATTTAAAAGAGAAGTACATAAATATATATATACATATATATATATATATATATATATATATATATATATATATATATATATATATATATATATATATATATATATATATATATAAAAAACATTCATACATAAAAAAACACTGATCACTCAGTTCTCAGTCTTCAGTGAGCAGAGAGCAATGACTGCCAGTCACTGGCCCTCTGCTCTGCCCTTCCAGCGCTCACTGGAGTGTCGGGCTGTTAAGGGGGTGGTAGAGGCTGGCTCAGTCTCCGAGTGGCACACTGAGAGGCTAAGCCAACTGCTAGTTATGGCATCTGGGTGGATGCTGACATTAAAGTCAAGATCTCTCCAGAGCCTTCACGGATTGAGTGACATCAGCTGACAGTGAACTTTAGCCCACTGCCAGCTGAACCTGGGTCACAAGAGTGCACTTATTCCTGCACTTCTTTGACCCAGATGGTCACCGGAGAAGTATAGTCAAAAGAAGTTTGGCACTATTTCTCCTTTAAAGAAATTGTGTATGTTTAAACCTTTTAAAATAGTTGCTCACTGCTTGTTTCTTGCATTGATACACAGCTCTCTGTGTCCTTCCCCCCCCCCCCAAAGCTTGCAAACTGCCCTTAAAAAAGAACAGAAAAATTACACATTCTCCATAGACTTCTGCAAACCGAACTTTGCTTGGTTCACTAACTTAAACATGTTACATAATGGGCACAAAGCAGCTCAAGAAATAATTTCAACTAGGTTTTTTTTTTTTTTAACACGAAGAATACAAAAGCTAAATCCTTCACAAAAGTTTGATAATTTTGTCCCGGAAGAGGAGGCAGTGGTTTTCAGTGACCAAGCAGGAAAATCTCAACTACTTTTATGCAGCAGTAGCTTGGGCAGGGCATAGAACACACAGATCAATAATTAGAAATTATTTAGGCTTGGAACTGTGAACCTAAAAAATTTAGTCCTATTTTTTAAGATTAAGCCACTGAAATTACAAAAAACAGAACTCTACAGATTTAAGGAAAGAAAGCCAACAGAAAACACAAACAGCCGTGCCATGGATTTTAAAAGAGTTCTTAATTTATAGATTTTGCATGTGGAATTGATTGAGCTGTTTGTCATTGTTAAAAAAAAAAAAAGTAGAAAACAGGTAGCTGGTATGTAATAAACGAAGCAGCAGGCCCTTAAGGCATGAATGCTAATGTTGTGGTCTAATTTACAGGCCTGGCGTGAAAACCATTCAGCTGTGCTTCTAAGTCCTTCAACCGCTACCTGTGAGATAACACTATTAACAGGTAGGATGCAGCCCTGGAGGTACAACACATGATGCTTGGTTGGGCTAGTTTCTTTGTTTGAGGATATTTTCACTTAAAGCTACAATCCTATTAAAATGTTGTATTCTGGCATTTAAGATACTGACTACTTGCTTTCATACCAAAAGTCCAGGATATATTTTACTGTTGTAATTTTAAGATAGTAATTGCAACAAATTAGCTGTATACTCTGGTGCTGCGTATTCCAGGAAAAGTTACATATCTAAAAGTTGCAAATCTAAGTTGTAAATCTAAATTACTTACGGTATCTAAAGACAAAAACAAAAATGGAATATTTTGTTATTTTCCATTCCTTAGATGCGGTGGCTGCATTAATTTTTCACCTTTTTGTACCTGGTGATTCTGCCAGTAACCCACTTTGTGTCCTAAGGTAACAATAATCACTCTCTTTACTGTATCTTTGGAGAAGCAGCTTTGTCATCCTAAAACAGGAAGTGTTTTAGGAGCACATAAAACCTACCCTTCTCTTCTTCCTCATAAAGTAGGGAGGAGGTGCCCTGTAGTCCACAGAGAGATCTGAGATCAATCAACTACTATAAGTGCAGCACAAGCAGAGAGCACAGACAATTATTGCCACACATTGTATCTGGCAGGATTAACCATTTTAATGGTATATTTATCAGACCAAAAGAAAGGTTAATTGTCAGGGTCAACATACTGTACATTTTAGGTTTTTGTATCAAATTAAGTCTTAGGAAACATTTATCATATGGCACCATGTTGTGTTTCAGTATGTGACCATTGGTAAGCATTAAAACACAAGATCCAATACTTAGCCAGCCTATCTAGCCATGAGTTTCACTCAGGGCCGGTTTTACCCTGGGCAAGTATAAAACTGAGGCCCTCTTTGCTGGAAAACTGCTGGCTCTCTGATATGACCCACTTCATATGGTAGACAATTGTCATTGTCTGGAGTCAGGCTCAGAGGCCAGCAGCTATTGCAGTGGAGCACCATCCACCAACCAGTAGGAAAGATATACACACAGGTCACCCTGGATGATATCACAGGTTCACCTGAGGTGCGGGGTCCGAGTACCAACTGGTAGCTCCTGATTCTGGAGATAGACTTTGCTGCATGTTAGTACCAGGTCACGGTCCTCAAGATCGCCCCACCAGGAGGTTAGCAAGTTAGGATCCAGTAGCAGATATAGCAGCTAGGGATCAAGCAGAAGGTTGGTAATGAATAGTTGCAGGTTGGGATTAAACATAAGCATAGTCGAAGAACAAGCCAAAGGTCTGTAATGAATGGTAGCAAAGATATGGATGGCAGCAGGAGAGACAAAAGTGAGAAATTGGCACAATAATCTGGCAAACAGGAGGTACAGAGACACGACTTAAAGGGGTTGTAAAGACAAAAATATTTTCCTCTTAAATTAGAGTCTGACAGTAGCTGATAAAGTAAAAAGTAATGTTTTGCATTATAACTAGTTTGATACCTGTTGAAATCGAGCTGTTTTATTCACCTTTGTCACTCCTGAATCGTTATTCTCACTGACTTCCTGGTTTGCGGTGCGCATTCATTCTTGCTACATCACAGCCTAATGGGAACTACAGTTCCCATTAGGCTTAGCCTCCATGCCTGGGAGGGATAAGAGAGCATCTTCACGTAGGGCTGTATTAGAGAATGTGGCACTTATAATACTAAGGGTGCTGATTGTCACCCAGGGGCACAACAATCATTCTACAAAAACACGTAGGGCTGTAGTCATAGGGAGGGGCTGAGCACATTCTGCTTTCCACCATGCAAAACAGCTCAGATGCTGGTGGAAAGCAAGAAGAGGAGAGACAGGAAATGGCATTTTCAAACCTGGATTACTGTATTTTGGAGGTCAAAAGGAAAAACGAGGTAAGTGATATTTAAATGCTCTAGCTTACAGCAATCAATTGATCTAATAAAAAACGAACCTTTGTGTTCCTTTAAAGCGGAAAGTTCATGGGAAGAATAAAGAATTCATTTAAGGAATTGTCCGGGAAACTATCTAGCATTCCAGGTGGCTCAGCAAACCGAGTCATTGAAAGACACAGCAGAGGTCCCAGGTTCAAGTCCAGGCCCTGACAAGCATATATTTGTGTACTGACTTTTTGGAAGAGTTTATTGGGAGCTGTTAAAGCAGAACTAAAGTCCCACTTTCAAAAAGTGGAAGAAGGCAGACTGTGTATTGCAGAATAGACATGTGATGTGTCTTCTGCAATAAAAGAAGCCTACCTATCTCCTTCTATTTCGGCACAGAACCTGTGTGCTGGGATTACTGCACTCCTGCATATGTCACACAGGTCAATGAAGACAGCTTCAGTCAAGCACCCCAAAATAAGCCAGGTAAAAGTTGCCACTGGTGAGAAACCGGAGAGGTAAGTATCCCAAAGTTTTGCTCTGCTTGAGGCTGGGTTCAAACTGATACGACACAACATTCATACAACTTTCATCCTATTTTGCTCTGCGACATCAGTCCTACATCAGTCCTACATTGGTCCTACATCCATCCGACTTGAATGAGCAGGATACTACTTTGATTCGACTTTGTTATAGTCTGACTTGTTCTTTGACCAATCAAAACAATCCCAGTGTTAGATAAGTTCCTTTTACTGCTGCTGTAATCACATGTCGCATGTCAAAAGTCGGATGGTAAGGACAAGGCTCCTACATTTATCCGACTTCAATGATATTCAATGGGCTGAAGTAGGATCAGAGTTGGACCAAAGTAGTACAGGAAGCATTTTCAAAGTCGGACCGACTTGTGTCGGACCAGTTAAGACAGCTCTCGTAGGGAAACATTGATTTTCACATGTCATGTGACATGAGCTCCCAATGTCGGAGCGTTTGTCGGACCAGTGTGAACCCAGGCTTAGGGAAAGAAGTATTTTGTACCATTTAAGGAGTGGATTATTTCCTACCATGTACAGTAAGGGTTATGCAAGAGGAAATTAAATTGTAATGTTGGAAAATCACATTATCTATGTTACATAGGTAAACAAAATGCTTTTTTACAATTAACCCTTGCCCCAGAAAAGGTACCGTATATTGCCAAATAGCCATATAACATGACTCATACCCAAATGTTGTTTCACCAAATCAAAAGTGTAATGTTACCAGGTACTGAAAAGTGCAATACCCAGAGACAGTGGGGTTAATTTACCAAAGGCCAATCATGTGCAAGCAAGAATGCTGTTTTTTATTTTACTTGCACATGATTGGATATTTTTGCAATATGAAATTTCACCAAATTGCCTAAGTTCTGGAGAAAATTTCCTTGTAAAGTGCAACTTTCATTGCAAAGTGAACAGCCTAGTTGTCTTTAGTAAATAAATCCCAAAATCACCAAGTTAACAACGGCAGTGATACCATCTAATATTACATTGCACTGTTACTACTTCTTTTGGGATATTTTGGAAAGCAATTTGTCTAAAGTAGAAATGAGCATTAGTTTGGACATGGAAAGCAGAAGAGAGCAGCAACACCAAATACTGAGATGGTGGAAGAGAGCAACTACACAATGGGGAATGAAGGTGGAGGAAAACAGTGACAGTATGGAGAGAGGAGATGAAGGAGTGGAATAACACTATGGAGGGGGGTGGTGGGGGGAAGGAGCAACACTATGGGGAGGGAAAAGAGAGGAGGTGAAGTAGTGGAAAATTATTCAAAGAGGAGAGTCTAGGGAGATGACTGATGCTTTGGAGTTGAGTGGTGGGGGAGATGAGCATTGGTATGGTAGAAGGGGAGGCAGAGTAGTTAAGTGCCACTATAGAGAGAGGAGGGAGGAGATAAGCATTATTAAAGCAGAGGAGATGAATATTGCTCCGGAGAGGGGAGAGGGAGGGAAAAGAGAAATATGGCACTATGGAAAGAAAAGCAGAGGAATGGCATTATGAATAGGGGAGGCAGAAGAGCTAAGTGAGTATGGAGAGGCAAGTAGGAGATCACAGGGGCATTGCTAGGTCTACAAAAGATCTGGGGCTAAAGTCCAAAGCAGAAAAGTAAAGAAAATAAAAAGTAAAGAAAGGCATACACTATGGCCCAGATTCACATACATCGGCACAAATATATGCTGCCGTAGCATATGTCTTTTACGCTACGTCGGCGCAGCGCAGAGAGGGAAGCATGGAATTCACAAAGCAAATGCTCCCAACGTTGCGCCGGCGTAACGTAAGCTCATAGGCGTTAGCCGGCCTAAGTCAAAGTAGGTGAAAGTGGGCTGAAAGTGGGCGTGATAAATTTAAATGAAGCGTGTCCCCATGCAAATGATGGGCCGAGCGTCACACAACTACTTAAAACGAACGGCGCATGCGCCGTCCCGTGCAAGTATCCCAGTGCGCATGCTCACAATCACGTTGAAACAACTGGCTAAGATACGTTGAATCACTGCCTATGGTGTGAACGTAACCTACGCCCAGCCCTATTCACTTACTACATAAAATATGACGGCTGTGTTCCCTGGTCCATACCTTTGCAAGAGTTGCGCCTCCTATATGGGGAATAACTTTACGCCGGACGTACGACTTACGCAAATTGCATATATTATGCGCCGAGCGCAAGTATGTTCGTGAATCGCCGTATTTGCCTCATTTGCATATTTAAAAAGGAAATCAATGGGCGCGCCAGATGCGTCCAGCGTAACTATGCGCCCACGATACGCCGGCGTAGGCAAATTACGTTGGTGGACTGAAGCCTGTTTTTAGGCGTATCTTAGTTCTGTGGGCACGGCGCACAGATACGACGCCGCATATATACACTTACGCGGCGTACCTGGAGATACGTCGGTGTAAGTGCTTTGTGAATCCAGCCCTATGTATGTATGTATGTATATAATATAAGTGTATATGTATATATATATATATATATATATATATAATCATTACATCAGGGTCCCCAGAGCCCCCCTTATTACATCAGGGTCCCCAGAGAGCCGCCTCCTACATTAGTGTCCCCAGAGAGCCCCCCTCTTACATCAGGGTCCCCAGAGAGCATACCTCTTACATCAGGGTCCCCAGAGAGCCCTCCTTACATCAGGGTCCCCAGAGAGCCCCCCTTACATCGAGGCACTGAAAGATGATGTCATCTCTCTGCTCTCTCGCTCGCCCGCCGGCCAGCTATCCCATTCTGCCCGCCAGCTCTGTCCGGTGGCCCGAACACTCTCTGGCTTTGTCCTGCAACCCAGCTGCAGAGAGGCCATGGTCCAGCGGTTGGCGACCCCTTTAGAGACTCAAGGCTATGGGCCCCAGATTTGGGGCTATAGCCCGCAGAAGCCACCTCCTAGTGACGCCACTGGGAGATAATGTAATGATTTGGAGACTTAATTTGGAGGAGATAAACAGAATTATGCAGAAGAGGAGATAAGCAGAGCTATGAAGAGGGGAGTTGGAATAAAAGAACAGCATTATAGAGAAGGTAGGTGGAAAAGATGAGCTCTATTGTGGAGGAACTATGAAGATAGAAGTTGGAGTAGATAAGTGGCACTAGGGACAGAGAAGATAGGGAAGATGAACTGCTCTATGGTGTAGGAACGAAGAGAGCATTAGTGGCACTATAGAGAGGGGGGGTTTAGGAGAAGAGCTATAGAGAGGTGAGTCACAGCCCTGCAGCTGGCACTTCTTTTATTAGGAGGCAAAAATTGTAACAAGTTTTCTGCTTAAAAATGCACATGCAACTAATTGGATAAATCATTTTGAGCAATCAAGGCATAAAGGACAAGTGCAGTTAAGAGTGAAATAAAAAGACAAATAAATTGTCTCTCCAGTAGTTAAGAACACCTTTTAGTATCTAAAATGTGATATTTTATCAAAAGATGTAAAAGAAGGGCCAGGGGGAACATATCTATCTATTTATTTACATGTGTTTACTTTTGTTTAATGTTTATTTATTTTTTTGTTTTTTTACATACAAGCTCATGTACACTTTGCTATTCTTGTAAATTAAAATAATTTATGCGCATTAATGTGTGTTGCGTCATGCTTTCATTTGCCAGCACAACAAGGATCTTCTATTGCGTCCAAACATTTTTTTATCAAAGAAAGATCACAAACAGTATAGTGCAACATTTTAGAGCCTCGCAGGACCCCTTCGTCAGACGAATGATGAATCTGTTGTGTATACTCCAGTATCCAGCTGGTGGTCGCTGCAGCACTCTGTACCTTTAAGAGCTCATTCCAGAAACATGTGTGATGGGAATATGGACTGTTATGCATTCATTTGCATTATGTGAGGCACAAGAGAATACCAAAAAAAGACATAAAGTATTCTTTCTGATGTAGTGCACCGCAACACACCCTAGTGCACTACTTAGCATTGTTGTGTGCTGCAATGATTGTGCATCTGAGCTGCGCTGTCTTAGTGCATTGAAGTGCCCTTCAAAATGAATGACACTTCAACCAGCTAATGTGCTTAAGGTACTTTAACATTTGTTGTGATTCCACACGTGCAAAGTTAGTTGCCGCAAAGCAGTGCATCGCAAAAATGTTTTGGTACCCTTATTCTTTATTAAACGTACAGTATATATAGTATTTCCATATATTCCATACATACCATCTGCACTATACACACAAACATTGACATTGCGCTATACAAACAGAACAGAAGATATAAACAAATTTCCTTTATTGGTCTTCAAAATAATCAGGATCCTTCACAACTAAGGATGGGCCGAACACCCCCCTGTTCGGTTCACAGCAGAACTCCCAAGTAGTGGATATGTTCTAACCCGAGCGGCGAACCCCATTGAAGTCTATGGAGCTATTGAAGGCATTATATGCATTTAAATGGCCATAAAAGGAGTATGGGGGTGTGGGTACTGCTCTAGGGTACATGTATTAATACTTATTTTTTTTATAACAATTGTTTTTTTCAGGAGCAGTGATTTTAATTATGCTCAAAGTGCAACAAAAAAATGAAAAATTCCTTTAACTACTTCCCGCCCGGCCTATAGCAGAATGATGGCAGGGTGGTGGTTTTGTTATCCTGACTGGGCGTCATATGATGTCCAGCAGAATAACAGCCGGATATGCCCATCAGTGCCTACTTATCAGTGCCCATCAGTGAATGAGAAAACGTACTTATTTACAAAATTTTATAACAGAAACAAAAGGAAAACTTTTTTTGTTCATAATTTTTATTTTATTTTTGTTTAGCAAAAAATTAAAACAGCAGAGGTGATCAAATACCACCAAAAGAAAGCTCTATTTGTGGGAACAAAATTAAAAAAATTCTGTTTGGGTACAGTGTTGCATGACCGTGCAATTGTCATTTAAACAGCGACAGCGCCGAAAGCTGAAAATTGGCTTGGGCAAGAAGGGGGTGTAAGTGCCCAGTATTGAAGTGGTTAAATATAGTATCTGAGGGGTTCCCTTAATGTGCCTGTAAAGTGGTGCATCTGTAGTAAGTGTAAAACATGCTGCAGCAAAAATTACATTTCTAAAAGAAAAAAAAAAGTCAAATCCATTTAAAATGACTTGCGGTTACAATTGCAGACACCTGGATTTTGAAAAAATAAAGAAATAAATGGTGTGCCCCCCCCCAGTCCACACCAGGTATGGATCTGGAACCCCACTCGAAAAAAAAAGAAAAAAAAAAGGAACGACCGAGCACCCCCCAAAACCATACCAGGCCAAATGCCCTCAACATGGGGGGTTCTGTGCTTTGGCGGTAGATGGGGGTCTGCGGGTGGCTTATCGGAATCTGGAAGCCCCTTTTATCAAGGGGGCCCCCAGATCCCACCCCACCTATGTGAAGGAGTATTGGGTACCAAAAAAGTGTAAAAACATATGTAGCGGGACAGTTTTTGCCTCTCCAAAGACATATTGATGTTTTACAATGTTATTCTATGGACTGGTGTTGTAAATAGGTGTTTGGCACCATCTAGTGGTGAAAATGTGGAATGGACTGCACCATATTTTGTTTTTCCAAGAAGCATGGGAGGAGTGATGTGAAGGACTTACCCATGAACACTCGGGGCTGCAAGGCATGCTGGGAAGGTGATAAAAGGTTTGGTGGTGGCCATTTTAGCTCTCTCTGGTTCCTGGGACATACGCCCTGGAGGAGCTCTCTCTCTCTCTTTCTCTCTCCCTCTTTCGGTGCGATCCATGGAATTCCGGCCTACTTTCTGCAGAAGCAAGCCATCGATCTCAAGAAGGGTGACGGAGGACTTCCGATCGGCTCTGGAGGAGAATCAGACAACCGGATGATTGCTAGAGACCGGACTGAGGCCGTGAGGAGTGAAGGCATCCATCCGCCTGGACCTCGTATGGAGTGAAGACATCCATCCGCCTGGACCTCGTGTGGTGAGAGGGCTCATGCCCAAAGTCTTGTACTGTATGACACACATCTAGGCTGCCTTGGTAGTGTTGCTGGGACTGATAGTTCCACGCTGTCGCGGTGAGCCATAAAGCCACACGTGAAAAGGCCTCAAGCCTAAACCAACTGTTGGTGACGGTCATTGGAGTTGTGCTCCCAGGAGAGAGTGTACAGGTACCTCTCACAGTTAGACTACAGTTTCAGTTTATTTCACACCACTCATTAACCAGAGAGCCCTTGGATTACAAATCTTTCTCTTAAATTGCTAGCAGAAGAAAAGAAGATCAGAGACTAGACTGTTCTCATTGCAAGGCCTTGCAGTACTGCTACCATTTACCAGACACTGTCTGAGGTGGGAACATTAAGTCCATTACACACTGTGATCTTATTCTTGTTAGATGTTGTACGTTGCATAGCGTGTTTACTGATTTTTGTATGGTGTGCTGGAAGTGGGAAGGTGCGCAGTGTTGAGTTGTGGCCTGCGCACTAGTCCCACTTGGAGACGCCAAAGTCCTGCTGATAGGGGGGGACATTAGGGGATTGCTGCCTATAATTTCCTGTAATATTTGTTGCCCACCAAATGTGTTCTCATGGTTAAGTACAGAATCTATTTCAGTAAAACTAACTGTTGTTTCAGCACAGCCTGTGTATGATTACTTTCCCCTTCAACACCAAAGCTTTATATCTGTATTGCACCACAGCTGTGTCAAGGGGAGTGAGACCAAAAATACTCGGGGGTGTCAAGGCAGAGTACAGGCCCAAATTTACAATCAGCCGCTCCTTCGGGGGTCAGCGCTACACGTGGGGGCTCATCCGGGATCCCTGTCTCTCTGCAAGTGAAGCCCACCCCTTGGCATCAATATGGATCCTAGTACAGTGGCCCGATGGTGTGGGGCGGAAGGCGCTCGCTCAGAAGCGAGCGTAGCAATCGCACTCCCGGGAGAAGCCTGGGAGAACGAACAGGTCAACAAGATTGTAAAGACATTGTCCCCAATTAGGAAGGCCTGGGTGGTCGCAACCAGATCAGATTGTGAGACCTCCCATACTTATGCTCTATTGGAATGGAGGAAGGGAATTCCGGAGAACTTTAGAGGCTCAAGTGTACAGCTAGCTGGGAGAACCAAGTTTTACCTGACGCACCCAGAAGGGCCTGAAGGGAGCCCTGTCAACTCTAGCTGTGTTAAGCCAACGATGCTGGGAGTTAGTTTTGGGTCAACCCCAACCAAAACCGGTTCAAGGCCCCCTCAGGGGGGGGAAAGACTGTGTTTGACACAAGCAGGGGAGGTTCTCAGTCGGAACGACAACTATCTGACCTAAAACGGCAGTGCCGCACTATACAAGAAAGATTCAAGGAGGCCTCCGGCATGATCGCAGAACACATTGAAGGGTTAAGTGCCTCATGTAAGGACTCGACTGGTAGTAAGCAAAGGTCAAGACCTGCCTCATTTCTCCAGAGACGCACCCACAGCCACTTGCCAGGTGACGATTCGGAAGGACTTCAAAATCGAAGGACAGATAGGAGAAAAGGAACAGAAAGGGAATCTGTCCTACACGAATCTCTTGCACCAGATGGAGCTGGGACTCCAAAGAGGCTATCTTGAATCAGAAATTGTAGAGGCTGTAGTCAACGCCATTAGCCCAGGCCTGAGTATCAGAGGCATGCTAGAAATGAAAAATGGACTGACTCTAACACAACTCAGGAGAATACTAAAGAGCTACTACAAGGAGGAAGGTGCCACTGAGTTGTATCATCAACTGATAAATATGGCACAGGACAGTCAGGAGACTCCTCAGAATTTCCTGTTCAGGGCCATTGAATTGAAAGACCACCTGTTGTCCGCCTCCCAGGGGGAAGACTCAGATGAACACTTTGGGGCTGGACTAATTCAGAAGAAGTTTCTGAGGTCTGTGGCTACAGGCCTGAGGAATGACTATGTCAAATTCCAGTTGAGGCAGTATTTGGATGATCCCTCCACTACAGATGAGGTACTCATTGAGGAGACCAATGAGGCAGCCAAGATGGAAATGGAAAGAGAGAAAAAACAAAGGAAGACTCAGTCCAGTACCACCGCAAGGATCAGATGGCACAAATCTGATGTTTCATCGAGCTCCCAGGAAGCTAGTGTCCTGACAGCGAACACTGATGAGATGCCCCAGTCTGAAACTGTTTCGGGTGCAGAAAGAAATATTGAAAATGATGGCTTTGTTGACTGAGAAGCTGGAGGGACCACAGAGGGAGGAAGTCTCGACACAGAAGACCCCAGTGGATCATGCAGCCGCCCTGACTGAGAGACCGGTGAAGCTAAAGACCTGTTTCAACTGCGGGGGAGTTGGACACTACCGCCAAGTATGCCCAAGCCCGGCGAAGACTGAAACAAGGCGCCAAGAACCGGCGGAAAACTTCAGAGGGCCCCAGTGAAGGAGTCAGCTGGGCGCCCGGTCACAACAGTCAACTCCAAACAACCTCATGCATACCAGGTCGCTAGGGACGCATGTAGGCCGAATTCGAGCAAGTGCTCACCGAGGCGAGGTGTAAAAGTGCAAACCACCAAACAGGCTAATCTTGCCACTCCCCATGGATTCCCCCCTGAACTAGTGGGACCTTCTCCCATTGTCCCTATCCAAGTGGCAGGGATTTACACCAAAGCCCTGCTGGACACTGGAGCCCAAGTGACCTTACTCTACAGAGATTTCTACGAGAAACACCTCAGACACCTGCCACTTCAGAAGCTGGAGGAGCTGGAGATATGGGGTCTAGGGACTCAGAACTTCCCTTACGATGGCTATCTACCCATTAGGCTCACCTTCGACCCGAGTGTGGCAGGGAAGGCCGAAGTCTTCGATGCCTTGGCAGTGGTGTGTCCCCGCCCACCAGGGGCTGACAAAAGTTCCCTCATTATTGGGACCAACACCGACCTAGTCCGAAGACTCTTGACACCGCTTGTACAGACACAGGGTTCTCCAGCTGTGAAGATACACCCAATGTTAACACAGGTGTATCAGAATCTATTGCATGAGCAGAAAGCCCCGGCGGAAGGAGTGGGGAAAATCTGGCGTTTGGACAGAAGTGAGAAGGTGGTACAACCTGGTGAAGTAGTCTGCTTGAAGGCTTCTGTCAAACTGACTTGGAGACAGCCAGGACCTTTCATCGTCCTTGAGACGGACGGAGAGAAAGAGGCCAAAGAGTTGGAAATAATCCCAGAACTGCTATCGACCAAGTCACTAAAGCGGAGCAGAGGAAAGGTCTCAGTCAGTGTCCGGAACACCACAACGTCACTGGTGAAGATGCCAGCTAAAGTGTTGCTAGGGAAGGTGAAGCAAGCAACTCCAGTTTCATCGTATGGAATAATGGGAGGACAAGGGGGAGAGATCCCCATGGAAGAGTTCTACCCGAAAGACACCCCCCTGTCACCCGAGTGGATGGAGAGGGCAAAAACCCAGCTGCTGAGATGGAGGACGGCGTTTTCAAAGAGTGAGTTCGATGTGGGGCTTGCAAAGAGTGCTGAACACAAGATTCGGCTGGAGGAGGACAAACCCTTTCGAGAGAGGGTCAGGCGGATTCCATTGGGAGATCTGGAAGACCTGCGAGAACAGCTGGCTGAGTTGAAGAGGACAGGAATCATCCGACAGTCCCGTAGTCCCTATGCTTCCCCAATAGTGGTAGTGAGGAAGAAGAATGGGTCGTTACGACTGTGCATCGACTATAGGACATTGAACCGGAGGACCATTCCCGACCAATACACCACACCCCGAATAGAAGATGCTCTACAGAGCCTGTCAGGAGCGAAGTGGTTCAGCGTGCTAGATTTAAAAAGTGGATACTATCAGATCCCTATGCACCCCTAAGATAGGGAGAAGACGGCTTTCATTACTCCTGTAGGATTCTTCGAATTCAATCGCATGCCACAAGGCTTGTCAGGGGCCCCGGCCACTTTCCAGAGGTTAATGGAGAAGACTGTAGGCGACATGAATCTGATTGAAGTGCTGGTATATCTGGATGACGTGATAGTGTTTGGCAGAACACTGGAGGAGCACGAGGAGCGCTTGGAGAAAGTCCTGAGAAGACTTCATGATGAAGGCCTGAAGCTTTCCATGGAGAAGTGCCAATTCTATCAGCCGTCAGTAAGCTACCTGGGCCACATCGTGTCTGCAGAAGGAGTGGCCACAGACCCACAGAAGCTGGAAGCTGTCACCTCTTGGCCCAGACCCACAAATGTGACCGAGCTTAGGTCATTTTTAGGATTCTGTTCGTACTACCGTAGATTCGTGGAAGGGTTTGCCAAGATAGCCCACCCGCTCACTGAGCTGTTGAAGAACGAAGAGGGAGCTGATCTGGACTCGGGCAAACCTGGGAAACCAAAAGAGGGTCCTAGGAAGAAGAAAGACTCAATTGAAGATCAGTGGACCCCACAGTGCGAAGAGACCTTTAGACAGTTGAAGCGGAGCCTTACCACTGCCCCGGTCTTGGCCTATGCAGACCCTACCAGACCCTACGAACTGCATGTGGATGCCAGTCGAGATGGGCTAGGTGGAGTGCTTTATCAGGAGTACGACGGACATCTACGACCTATTGCTTATGTGAGCCAAAGTCTGACACCTGCCGAGAGGAATTACCCAACTCACAAGCTCGAGTTTCTGGCCTTGAAGTGGACGGTTGTAGACAAGCTAAAAGACTATCTGTATGGTGCTGAATTTGTGATCAAGACGGATAACAATCCCCTCACATACTTGCTCACTACAGCAAAACTAGAGGCCACAGGGCATAGATGGTTGGCTGCACTCTCTGCATTTATTTTCAGCCTGAAATACCGACCAGGGATCGGGAATCGGGACGCTGATGCACTGTCCAGAAGGCCCCACTGTCCCCAGGACCCACCAGGAGGATGGACCCAGCTTACCCCTGAAGGTGTGGGAGCCCTTTGTGAGGGAGCGGAACAACCAGTGAAGGGTGGAGCCCGGACTGAGGAAGTTGGAGTGTCCGCTGTGGGGGTGCCTAGGTGCTACTGTGATGTCACTCAGATGGTGGCGGAGGGTTTACCTAAGCTGTCTAGGAGGGACCTCCGGAGAGATCAGCAGGAATATCCCCTTTGTGGTCTGGTATTGGAGGCCTTAGAGAGCCAACACCCTGATCTACTTCTCCAGAGTGCTCAGAAGGAAGCTCGCCTGTTATGCAAAGAGTGGGATCGGTTGCAGCTACAGCAAGGAGTGGTATACAGAAGGGGCCCCTCTGAAGATCCTGAGGAGAAGTGGCAGTTGTTTTTGCCGGAGAAGCATAGGGAGAAAGTACTAATTGCCTTGCATGATCACCATGGTCATCTGGGATCAGAAAGGACTCTTCAATTGGTGAGGGACAGGTTCTATTGGCCATACATGAGATCTGAAGTGGAGAGTTACTGTCATTCCTGTCTCGGGTGCATACAGAGGAAGACCTTACCTCAGAGAGCCGCCCCAATGGGCCATTTAGAGAGCCAAGGACCTATGGACCTAATATGCATAGATTTCCTATGTGTGGAATCCGATCTCAGTGGACAAGGAAACATCCTGGTGGTCACGGACCATTTCACCCGATACGCTCAGGCATTCCCTACCAGGGACCAACAGGCATCTACAGTGGCAAGGACTCTAGTGGAAAAATTCTTTGTTCATTACGGCTTACCTCAGCGGATCCACTCAGACCAGGGGAGAGATTTCGAGAGCACCCTCATTAGACAACTGCTGGATCTACTAGACATAAGGAAGTCCAGGACTACTCCCTATCACCCACAAGGGGACCCTCAACCGGAAAGGTTTAACAGAACCCTCCTTAATATGTTAGGAACGTTGGCTGCTGAACAAAAACAACAGTGGAGTAAACACATCACAGCCATGGTACATGCCTACAATAGTACCGTAAGGGATGCTACAGGGTATTCACCCTATCGTCTGATGTTTGGACGAGAAGCCCGACTACCGGTGGATTTGGCTTTTGGAACCTCTCTGGACCACACCTCGGAAGCCTCTCACCGAGGGTATGTAGACAGATTGCGGAAAAGTTTGAAGGCTGCATATGAAAAGGCCCAAGCCACATCGGACACAAGAGGAAGTAGAAATAAGAGGAATTTTGACCTCAAGGTACGGATTCAAGACCTACAACCCGGTGACCGAGTCTTGTTGAGGAACCTGGGTATACCAGGCAAACACAAACTGGCTGATCGCTGGAAGTCACAGCCATACATCATATGCAAACGTCTCCCAGGACTGCCGGTATATCAGATCAGACCAGAAGGGAGTACAGGACCATTAAAAATATGGCACCGGAATCACCTTCTGCCTTTAACAGAAGCAGTCAGAAAAACTCCACAACGGGAACTATCGCCTATGGCTGCGCCTAGAGATAAGCTGGTTGTGGCCACCTGAAGTGCCAGGAGTTGATGCACACTGTTCACCTCACAGACAGGAAAAGGACACTGTAATTCTGAGACCAGAAGCCCCAGAATTTGTGCCACAAAATGAAAACTCTGAAGATCACCCACCCTTTGACACTGAAGTACAAGAGTGTGAAGTGAGAGAGGAGATAGTACCTACTCCCAAGAGACAAAGGGTTAGAAGAGAGATTCATGCACCCAAAAGACTGACTTATGATGTGCTGGGTGAAAGCTCTGACCAGGCTCAGTTTACTGCTAAAAGAAATCCTGAAATGCCTGGTCTCTCTACTGTCAATTCAGAAGGAGAAAACCCCAACTCACCCCTTGACACATCTGTACTAGACACCATGGTGTCACCTGTGAGTGCACAGAACAGCTCCCCATCATATGAGAATTGGTGGGAGGCTCCTCTGTCAGTGTTGTGCAGCCGCATAGAGGCAAAAATGTGTAACAGAGCCAAATATTTTGAATGTCTTTGGGGACCAAAGAATCAAAGCAGGGGGAGTATGTTTCGGGGACAGTTTTTGCCTCTCCAAAGACATATTGATGTTTTACAATGTTATTCTATGGACTGGTGTTGTAAATAGGTGTTTGGCACCATCTAGTGGTGAAAATGTGGAATGGACTGCACCATCTTTTGTTTTTCCAAGAAGCATGGGAGGAGTGATGTGAAGGACTTACCCATGAACACTCGGGGCTGCAAGGCATGCTGGGAAGGTGATAAAAGGTTTGGTGGTGGCCATTTTAGCTCTCTCTGGTTCCTGGGACATACGCCCTGGAGGAGCTCTCTCTCTCTCTCTCCCTCTTTCGGTGCGATCTACGGAATTCCGGCCTACTTTCTGCAGAAGCAAGCCATCGATCTTAAGAAGGGTGATGGAGGACTTCCGATCGGCTCTGGAGGAGAATCAGACAACCGGATGATTGCTAGAGACCGGACTGAGGCCGTGAGGAGTGAAGGCATCCATCCGCCTGGACCTCGTATGGAGTGAAGACATCCATCCGCCTGGACCTCGTGTGGTGAGAGGGCTCATGCCCAAAGTCTTGTACTGTATGACACACATATAGGCTGCCTTGGTAGTGTTGCTGGGACTGATAGTTCCACGCTGTCGCTGTGAGCCATAAAGCCACACGTGAAAAGGCCTCAAGCCTAAACCAACTGTTGGTGACGGTCATTGGAGTTGTGCTCCCAGGAGAGAGTGTACAGGTACCTCTCACAGTTAGACTACAGTTTCAGTTTATTTCACACCACTCATTAACCAGAGAGCCCTTGGATTACAAATCTTTCTCTTAAATTGCTAGCAGAAGAAAAGAAGATCAGAGACTAGACTGTTCTCATTGCAATGCCTTGCAGTACTGCTACCATTTACCAGACACTGTCTGAGGTGGGAACATTAAGTCCATTACACGCTGTGATCTTATTCTTGTTAGATGTTGTACGTTGCATAGCGTGTTTACTGATTTTTGTATGGTGTGCTGGAAGTGGGAAGGTGCGCAGTGTTGAGTTGTGGCCTGCGCACTAGTCCCACTTGGAGACGCCAAAGTCCTGCTGATAGGGGTGGACATTAGGGGATTGCTGCCTATAATTTCCTGTAATATTTGTTGCCCACCAAATGTGTTCTCATGGTTAAGTACAGAATCTATTTCAGTAAAACTAACTGTTGTTTCAGCACAGCCTGTGTATGATTACTTTCCCCTTCAACACCAAAGCTTTATATCTGTATTGCACCACAGCTGTGTCAAGGGGAGTGAGACCAAAAATACTCGGGGGTGTCAAGGCAGAGTACAGGCCCACATTTACAATCAGCCGCTCCTTCGGGGGTCAGCGCTACACATAATAAACACAGAAGACACGTTTTTGGACAATTCTTTTATTAAAAATAAAAAATAAAATAGTCCAGTTCAGTACTATTGCCTTTCATGCATAAAAAAGCAGTAGACGTATTTGTGTTCTTTTTGTCATTATTTAAATATTATTCCCCTTCAATCCCAGAAGGCAAATCTTTGCATCCTGTTCAGGAACAACCAACGTAACTGTAGCAATTACATTTATAACCCCTGCCCAAAATGTAATAATAGCAGGGCAGGACCAGAATATGTGGATAAAATCTCCTACAATATACCCGCATCACCAGCAATTCTAGGGATTCGGTGGACTCATTCTATATAATCTATATGGTGGATAGTATGTTCTATGTATTACCGTATATACTCGAGTATAAGTCGAGTTTTTCAGCACATTATTTTGTGCTGAAAATGCATCCCTCGGCTTATACTTAAGTCACCTTTTTCTGCCTGATCTCCTAGAATTTGGGGAACCGGTACTGACCGGCCATAGGTCCCCTGGACCCCAAACTTGGCACACATATAGCCCCACCCTTCCTCTACAAGTGTACAAAGTTTGTTGACCAGGGGACTTACGGCCGGGGAGCACTCATTTTTCAAATTCGGGCACCCCTTCCATAGACTCCCATGTTAAACGGTAATTTCTCCAGTAAGTTTGGGGACCGGGTACTGGCCTAAACTTGGCACACATATAGCCAAGTTCTCCTCTACAAGTGTGCAAAGTTTTCTGTCTGAGGGACCAACGGCCGGGGAACAAAGATTTTTCAAAGCCGGGCACCGCTTCTATATACTCCCATGTTAAACGTAAGTCTAGTCATGGACACAGTGAGGGATGGGCACAGTGAGGCATGGGCACAGTAAGGCATGGGCACAGTGAGGCACATGGACACAGTGAGGCATGCAGATGGACACTAGTGTTGAGCAGAATATGCCATATTCGAATTCGCGATATATCTCGAATATATAGTCGAATATTCGACATATATTCGCTAAATACGAATATTCGTGATATTTTTTGGAAATTAAATGATTGCGAATTTTCGCGAATTTTTGCGAATGCGAATTGCGAATTGCGAATGCGAATATTCAAGAAATGCGGAATGGAGCACTCTGATTGGCTCAGAATATTCGTGATATATTACAATATAAAATAATTGCGAATATTCGAGAAATGCGGAATGGAGCACTCTGATTGGCTCAGAATATTCGTGATATATTACAATACAAAATAATTGCGAATATTCGAGAAATGCGGAAGGAGCACTCTGATTGGCTCAGAATATTCGTGATATATTACAATACACAATAATTGCGAATATTCGAGAAATGCGGAAGGAGCACTCTGATTGGCTCAGAATATTCGTGATATATTACAATACACAATAATTGCGAATATTCGAGAAATGCGGAAGGAGCACTCTGATTGGCTCAGAATATTCGTGATATATTACAATACACAAAAATTGCGAATATTCGGCAAATGCGGAAGGAGCACTCTGATTGGCTCAGAATATTCGTGATATATTACAATATAAAATAATTGCGAAATTTCGAGAAATGCGGAATGGAGCACTCTGATTGGCTCAGAATATTCGTGATATATTTCAATATAAAATAATCGCGCGATATCGCTATTACCGAATAATCGCATTGCGATTTTTCGGCAATATAAAATGAGCGCTGCAGCTACTCGGCCCAAGGTCTCTAATCATACCAGCAATGCTTTTAGACGTCGATGGGGATCTCTAGGATGTGATCTGTTCTAAAAAAAAAAAAACATTCGAATATTCGAAATAGCGAATATTCGCCGCGATATTCGCGTTATTCGCGAATACTCGAATATGCAATATTCGTAGCGAATATTCGCAATGCGAATATTCGTGAGCAACACTAATGGACACCCTAGGCTTATACTCAAGTCAAAACGTTTTCCCAGTTGTTGTGGTAAAATTAGGTGCCTCGGCTTACATTTGGGTCGGCTTATACTCGAGTATATACAGTATCTTGAATTGTATACGTTTGTCTAGAAAGAGAGACAAGTATCTGAAAAGGGAATCCCCAAATATCCTCCCAGTTCTCTAATTCCGGGACGTCTCTCATCCAACAAGATTGAAGCTTACTCCTATCTGACAATGGTACTTCCACTAAGTGGGTATATAAAGCTGAGCTGGGTTTGTACAGTATTTTTAAATGTTATATTTTTTTGCATTAATACATGTCCCCTATTGCAGTGCCCAGCACCCCATGTTTTTGGTTTATTACACTAGTGTGTCTTTTAGCCCTACAAATGCTCAGCAACAACATGATTTACCCTTAATTTTCTGAATGAATACAGTGAGTGATCAGTATCGATCTCTCCTGTGTCCATTCATAACTGAAGCATAGTAAACTGTGTTTATAAAGGAACAGGAAGCTGCTTAGCAGAGAGCACTTACCATTCATTTACTGTCCAGTGCAACTGAGGCTGCAGAGACAGGGACTGTGGAATCTCTGTCCTCAGTCCCTTTCTCTGTCTCAAAAGCGAGACATCAGGGGTCTGTTTAGACACCTGATGTTTTCGGCAAAGCCCTCCAATAGGGCTTCTAATTTTTTGCTTAAATAAATAAATAATATACTATAAAAAAGAATTTAAAATAGTGTCAAAAATAATAATAAAAATAAAAAAAACTACTGACAACGTCCACTGCCCTACTGATACCGTACACTGCTCTACTGACATTGTCCATGTTTTAGCACATTTTTTAATGTTTGTTTACATTGATTTATAATAGTGTGTGTGTCTGTGTGTGTATGTATGTAAACTTTGGGATGCACACTCCAATGCAATAGGCTGCACACACCTATGGTGATATGAAAATGAATTTGGGAAAACAATGGTCCTATATAAACATACTCAAAAAATTATTGAAGTTTGCTCTAGTTCTGAAAATTTAGAAAAGAAAATTCAATATATCTTAATGGTGTGCTGAGACCTTTAGGGACTGTGACTGGACTATTGAAATAAACATTTTCTATCTATGATTTATCAGAAAAGTCAGAAAGGCAAGCCATTTCCAAACATAGTTTTGCAGCCAATATCATCATTAATATAATTTGTGGTATTGTTGCAAACTGGCAGCGAGCTGTGTTTGAAAACAACAGTTGCGTCAATAATCTTCAGCCTAAACACACTAATTAGTTGCTGCTTTAAGAACCAGCCAGATGGTACTGTAACTACAAAAACAGGGAAATATTACTATAATGTATTTAAAAAGGCCATAGATCCATAACTCCAAAATGTACCCCAATGTAACCTATGGAAATATGTATATAACTTACCCATCTTAACATACTGCATATTTTATTTTCATTAACCAATTCAGTTCACATATTTCCATTTATAGCTCTAACTGGCCTTATTAGGTCTAATTTATCAAAGTGTCTAAGTAAACATTTTGTTTATTTAAAGCAACTGAGATTCACACCTGTATTGAAAAATGATAGATGAAGAACACAGGATGAATCTTATTGGTTATTACAATTTCTATTGTTTAATTTAATTCAGTAAAAACTGAAAAAGTGAGGCTAAAATTAGAACTATGACCTCCCATTAGAAAATATGTGTCACAGAACCTAATTTGAAGTTCATCTGCCACAAATACCTGTTGAGCCTGCCAGTGAAGTCCATTTAATGTAGCTGCCTGTGATAGCATGGCAACAATGCTATAATGCTCTACTGCTCCTGTATTTAAAGCAGAGTTGCCACACTCATGTAGGCTGTGCCTACTTATACAATAGTGGGAAGGAAAAATGTTGCAGAAGGTGTGGCTATTGGTATTGTCACTGCTGATTTGATCAGCATGTGGACACACCTAGACCTTCTTTCTGGATTGGCAGCAATGCTCTGTTGCTGTAATCCTATAACTGTTGGCTGCAGTGTCCGGGAAGGGAAGTATGTGAGATACAAATGATCAGTTAGGGATAGTAAAATAATTATTTGTTTACTTTATAAGGCTTGTGAATCACATAGTAACTGCATTTAAGACTTGTTTAGACTGTCATACTGAAGGTTTTAGAGGTACTTTAACCACTTGCCGGCACGTTCCCGCGAATCGCCATACCTGTACATCAGCCACTGTTGTTCTGACAGGGGAGGAGAGACAGATCTGCAGTTCCTAGTGATTAGGAACAGCTATCTGTCTCCTCCTCCAGTCAGACCCATCCTCCCAAGAAATATATTTAACCCCTTGATCGCCCCCTAGTGTTAACCCCTTCCCTAACCATGACACTTACACAGTAATCAGTAATCGGTGCATTTTTTTATCACTGATCGCTGTCAATGGTCCCAAAAATGTGTCAAAAGTGTCCAATCCGTCTGTCACAGTCCCGCTAAAAACCACAGATCACTGCCATAATAATAATAAAAATGCCATAATCTATGCCCTATTTTGTAGATGCTATAACTTTTGCGCAAACCACTCAATATGCACTTTTTGTGTTTTTTTTTTAACCAAAAATATGTAGAAGAATACATATTGGCCTTAACTGATGAAGAAATATATTTTTTGGGGGATATTTATGATAGCAAAAAATACATTTAAAAAATAAAAAATTGTCAGTAATTTTTATTTAAAGGCGCAAAAAAAAAAAAAGAGGCGGGCAAATACCACTGAAAGAAAGCTCTAGTTGTGGGAAAAAAGGACATCAACATTGCACGACGCAGCAACGCAGTGGCGTATTGCAAAAAATGGCCTGGTCATTAACCTCCCTGGCAGTATGATTATTTCAGATTTTAGGTGCGGAAAGCGGTACCATTATTTTGCAAGGAAATTTGGCATTTTACATTGTAGGCCTGTAATTCTTAGGAATAACTCACTTAAATCTGTCCGAGCAAGAGTCTAGTAGACATCTCGGATATGAAAAAGTTTTAAAAACAAAATCATAAATTATATTACAATAAATAACTATAAATAATTATAACAAATAATAATATAATTATAATAAAAAATATTCAATAATGTAATCGAATCAAAATCAATGAAATTTGCTCAGTTGCAGAATTGTCGCTGTCATTACTTTTATTTTTTTAATGACGAATTTCCCCACAAATCGCTATCGCTCAATTCTGCAAGTGATTATAATTTATTATCGCTGTTTTCTAGCTGGTCTAAAAGCACTTTTGACATAAAGCGACACTTTTTGGTTGCTATGGGCAATCCACAGTTTGCAGGCAGAAAGAACAGTTTTTATTATATAAAAGTACATGCAGGACACTGGACAGACCACTAGTGGGTGTGTATTTTTTACATACAGTACTGTAATCTGTAAGATTACAGTATACTGTATGTATTGTGTTTATTTACTTTTTTTAATTTAACGCCGTTCTCTGCTCCCATGCATTGTAACGTCGCAGGGAACGGAGCTCGGCGGCACAGAGACATTGTGAATCGAGCGAGGAGAAACCGCTCGATCACACAGCGCGGCGGCTTCGCAGGATCCAGGGACAAGGTAAGTAAACCCTTCCTGTGGCTGCTGCGAGGCGATCCCGAGTCTGGCTCGGGGATACCGCTTTTGGTTCTGAAATCTTACACCGAGCCTGACTCGGGAATACCACCAGGGGTTTACAGGGGCAAATCCTTCTAGGGGTGAAGTGGTTAACCACTTATCTACCAGGGCAATTTTTCATTTTTTGCACATGTCGCTCAAAAAAAGTATATATAAAAAGCAGGTGGGTTGGGACTTTCCGATGTGAAAGACTACTACAATGCGGTACTACTAAAACAAATCCGCCATTGGTTCACTCTCACAATGGGTAAGCAATGGAGATATATTTAATAATCCTTTATAACCAGATCTGGGAACACTACTCTAAGCTGATTGGGAAACCTACACAGAATATTGTATTAACCTCCATGGCGGTCTTCCCGTGTGTGGCACGGGGTGAGATTTTTAAGCTAAGATCGGTAACCCCGTGCCACACACGGACTTGCCTCGCTGGATGCAGAAAAAAAGTTTACTTACCTTTTCTCTGCGATCCAGCGATGAATCTCCGCAGTACACGGCGGCCGGATGTCCGCCTGATGCTGTGTGTACCGCCGATTCCCTTCCCTGCGAGCGTCGCGACGTAGGGGGGGGAACGGCGCCAAATTCAAAAATGTAAACAAACACATTACATACAGTACACTGTAATCTTATAGATTACAGTACTGTATGTAAAAAATACACACCCCCCCATGTCCCTAGTGGTCTGCCCTGTACACTACATGTCCTTTTATATAATAAAAACTGTTCTTTCTCCCTGCAAACTGTAGATTGCCCATAGCAACCAAAAGTCTCCCTTTATGGCAAAAATTGTTTTAGAGCAGCTAAAAAACAGCGATAATAAATCAGAATCACTTGCAGAATTTAGCGATAGCGATTTATGGGGAAATTCGTCATAAAAAAAAAAAAATAATGACAGCAAAAATTCTGCAACTGAGCAAATTTCAGTGATTTTGATTTGATTACATTATTGAATAATTTTTACTATAATTATATTATTATTTGTTATCATTTTTTATAATTATTTATTATATTATAATTTTTAATAAAAAAAAAAAAAAAAAATCATACCCGGGATGCCTATTAGACTCTTGTTTGGATAGATTTCAGTGAGTTATTCCTAAGAATTACAAGCCTACAGTATAAAACGCCAAATTCCCTTGCAAATAATGGTACCGCTTTAAGCACCTAAAATCTGAAAGAATCATACCGCCAGGGAGGTTAACCATCCAACAATCACAGCAGCCCTTAGGGCGTGGAAATATTTTGTCTCCAATATCCTGGAAAGAACATTTGACACTAGGGATGAGCCGAACACCCCCCCCCCCTGGTTCGGCTCGCATCAGAGCATGCAAACAGGCAAGACATTTGTTTGAACACGCAAACACCATTAAAGTCTATAGGACATGAACATGAAAAATCAAAAGTGCACATTTTAAAGGTTAATATGCAAGTTATTGTCATAAAAAGTGTTTGGGGACCTGGGTCCTATTCCAGGAGACATGTATCAATTAAAAAAAAAGTTTTAAAATACTTTTTGTTATAAGAAAAATCTAATAAACTACATTTTAGTCAAACATTTAGGCCAAAATGTATTTAGCCACATGTCTTTAGTAAAAAAAAAAATCACAATAAAAAAAAAATACCTACCTAGCGGCAACAGTGACACTAATACAGCGATCAGAAAAATGATCGCTTAGTGACACTAGCAATAGGGGATGAAGTCACGTGGTGTGACGAATACGCGTCGGGATTGGAGCACTGGACCCTTTACACCTGACGGACGGTAGACGAGCTCGCTGCTCGTGGATGTATGACCGCCTCAGCTGACTTTATGTGAGTTTTTATTTTGTGCTTTGTTTATTAAATCTTTATTTTGCGGTATTATGCGATGTGCCCTCCTATTTTTGTTTCAAACACCATCGTTTGAGTATCGGCGGATCAACATCTAGCCAAACAGCGGCAGCAGAGCAGCACCTGACGAGCTCGCTGCTCGTGGAGATAGGCACCCCCTTTCACCACTCTGTGTAAGTGCACATCTTTTGATTGCTAGCAGGAATCCCTCCAGTGGTGACAGGACTACTCTATGTTTGTTTTTTTGTACTTTCCCCTTCCATGCACCATCGGATTTGAGGCTTCCATTCATCAAGAGTTTGATGCCCTATCTTTCTGGCTATATCAGATAGCCTTGAGGTAAGCTGATAGGATCACTAGAGGTGTGGGCTGCACGTTTTGGAATCCTCCATTGCACCTTCACTCATTTGGCTGCTGGAACATCTCCTTTTGACTTCACACCAGATTTCACTTGCTGCACCGAGTTGCATGATTAAGTTGGACTCTCTTCTTTTATTTGGTTTTGTCTGCAGGACTGAGTTTGACCATGCATTCTATTATGTCTACCACACATCTTTATAGATGACACGGTCACTGTTATTTACTGTTACTTTGTTCACATTGTGTTTTATAGAATTTTTTCTATATATTTATACATTTTTGTCACTTATTGTATTCACCTAGTTTACTACTTCACTTCCCCTTTCCCATCACCCTTTAGGCATCACCACCACAGCGCAAACAATATCACTTGTTGAATAGGGGTGAAAGGGTTAACTAGGGCAGTAATCAAGGGGTTAATTTTTTTTTTAGGGGGGTAGGGGGCTTCCCTGGACCTTACACTAACTGCCTGTCACAGTAACTGTCACACTGATACTAAATGCAGTGATCAGTAAATATATGATCACTGCAATCAGTGACACTGTGACAGGGGGCTGGGGGGGGGGGTGATCGGAAGGGGTTAATGTGCCTATGTGTGTGGTGTCAGTGTAGTGTTGGTGCGACTTACTTGTGATGTCTTCTCTCCTCTCGGCGGATTGAAAATACCGCCGAGAGGAGAGCTGACATCACTTCCTCTGCCTGTGTTTACATTATACAGGTAGAGGAAGTGCACTGCAGGGAGGGAGCAGATTGGCTGGGAGCGATCCGGAGGGGGCGGACAAAAACAAACAGCACCCCCCTCATCCCGGATCGCTCCTGCAGCCACGGGGACCGCCGCAAGTACCGGGGAGGGGGTTCCGATCGGACCCCCGACCCACGTCTAGGCAGGAACATACAGGTACGCCAATGTGCCTGTCCGTGCCATTCTGTTGACGTTGGAGGACGTTGGAGGATGTTGATGGGGACAAGGGCCTCATCCCCACATTGACGTTAAGGGGCGGGGTCACCCGCCCACATCATTGGGTAACCCCCACTTGCCAGAGAAAGCCGGGGAAACCCAATGACGTGGATGGGTGACCCCGCCCCCTCTTACACGTCATGGGGGTTTCGTGTGGAGTGGAGACTGAAGCATTGCTGGAGAATAGATTACCGTGGGACATAGAGAATGGATTACAACACTGGAATCTTTTTTTGATTTTATTATTTTTAATAAAGGATTTCTCCCAACTGTGTTTGTATGGTTTTTAAAATTTTTGACACTTTCCTTTGTAAAATGTTAGGGGTACAATGTACCCCATTACCAATTCACATAGAAGGGGCTGGAATCTGGGGGTCCCCTTTGTTAAAGGGGGCTTCCCGATTTCAATAAGCCCCCCACCCGCAGACCCCCACAACCACCGGGCAAGGGTTGTGGGGATGAGGCCCTTGTCACCATCAACATGGTGACATCCAATATTTCACTTTTATTGTTTCACTCTAAGCATTATTAAAATCACTGCACCCGAAAAAAATTACATTTTTAAAAACAATTTTTGCATTGATACATGTCCCCTGGGGCAGGATCCAGGTCCCCAAACACTTTTTATGACAATAACTTGCATATTAATCTTTAAAATGATCACTTTTGATTTCTCCCATAGACTTTTAAAGGGTGTTCCGCGACTTTTTCGAATTTGCAACAAACATAAAGCTTATCCCTGTTTGACACAATGGTCTTGATTACATTGGAAATATTCCAATTTATCATCCCTAAACTATCTTTTAGTAAAGGGTCCGACCTTAGAAAAGAACCATTGTCCACTGTAATTCTCCTAAACTCCTTCCTTATCATTCATTACAAGCACAGTACAACCTATCGCAGAAAAGCCAATACACATACATACTTCTTACACGACACAAAACTCAGTCCCAGTAATACGACTACATAAAGTGTGGGAATTCCTACCCTCCACATCGCTAACACTAAAAGGCATATCTCTTTTGATATCAAAGGAGAAAGGAACAACGAGCGCCCAGAGGCGATTTAATTCGCATGTGCTGCACTATATAATTTCTTCATTCATTCATTCATTCATTCATTCATTCATTAAAAGGCATATCTCTGTTTTTTTTTTTTTTTTACCACTTCAGACTTCACCAGAAAGGAACGCGAGACTTCCTCACCAGAGTTGTATTTAGGTTTTGTGCTGCCCTAGGCCTGACTAAACTTGCAAAAAATGTGAAGTTGCGCTGTGAGAAAAATAACAAATAAGTAAAATAAAAATTATTATTATAAGTGACCTAACTAGGAAAAAATTATAGCAATGTAAACAATAAAGGTAGTTCGTTATTTCACAAAACAGATTTAAATCAAGTCCTTAATTGAATGTTGATTGTGTATAAAGTGGTCAGTGAAGTCCAAAAAAGGAGAATAATACCCGTCACCAAAAATACACCAAAAATGGATGGAGGCTTACCAGAAGGCAAGCTCAATGGGCTTGCGGCTATAAACCCTAGCCCGGGCCTTTAAGGGATCCTCAGCAAGTGTGGTTGTAAAGAGCTCCAAAAATAACAGGCAGGAACAAAAAGAAAAACTTACATGGTGAAGTATGTCAACACAGTTTGAATGTGACACTATTAACACCACCACCGTAACACCCACATAAATTGGAGGCTTACCAGAAGCCAAGGATAAATCTTCCTATGGCTAAAATACCCTTAGCCTGGGCCTTGAGTGATGACACTGCTAGCTGGATGACTGATCCTCTCAATAACACGTCAGCGGTGATAACAATATAAAATGAAAAAAGGGGGCCCACATAGTGAAGTATGTAATAAAGGCTAAAAATTTAATGAAGATTACACTTACAAAATATCTTGATAAACAGGCAATAAGAAAGCAAAAGCCGGCCGGCTTAGATGAACGCCCGTTCCTCTTGGATCGTCACGTAGTTGCGTCAGCACGTCACCTTCCCGACGTACGTTTCGTCACACATTTGACGTCGTCTAGGTGCCACCGCTGACGTGTTATTGAGAGGATCAGTCATCCAGCTAGCAGTGTCATCACTCAAGGCCCAGGCTAAGGGTATTTTAGCCATAGGAAGATTACGTTACGGTGGTGGTGTTAATAGTGTCACATTCAAACTGTGTTGACATACTTCACCATGTGAGTTTTTCTTTTTGTTCCTGCCTGTTATTTTTGGAGCTCTTTACAACCACACTTGGTGAGGATCCCTTAAAGGCCCGGGCTAGGGTTTATAGCCGCAAGCCCATTGAGCTTGCCTTCTGGTAAGCCTCCATCCATTTTTGGTGTATTTTTGGTGACGGGTATTATTCTCCTTTTTTGGACTTCACTGACCACTTTATACATAATCAACATTCAATTAAGGACTTGATTTAAATCTGTTTTGTGAAATAACGAACTACCTTTATTGTTTACATTGCTATAATTTTCTCACATTTATACTGAGTCCTAAACAGACTTTGTATCTTAATTTTCACCTTTGTATTTTTTCCTAGTTAGGTCACTTATAATAATAATTTTTATTTTACTTATTTGTTATTTTTCTCACAGCGCAACTTCACATTTTTTGCATTTACTATTGTGTGTGTATAACACTCAGCTGTTGCAGCTCCTTTGTTGTTTATTTAGATATTTAGCGTGGTAATTTTTCCTTTTTCTACTGACTAAACTTGCGCACCCCCTAATTTAAATATGGCTCACCCCTTCCTGTCAAAGCCACACCCCTGTCATATTCATCCCCACAGCAGGTGTCCCCCATCAGAGCCCCCCAAAGCAGGTGTCCCTATCAGAGCCCCCCACAGTATGTGTCCCCATAGATCAGTACATGTCCAATAGATCCATGTAGCTCGGGCGCGCTGGGAGCAGAAACACAATACAGGGGGCATGGCATACGTGGCATCTTTGGTTACTTGGAGGGTGGCACTCAGAGAGCATTTCTGGGAGTGCACGGGATGATTGGCAGCAGTTCCGGCCAACCCAGAAGCCTCTCATCACACTGCCTACAGGAAAAGTGCCGACACACATAGAGGGCGCGGGGCAGACAGGAGACTGCTCCACGCGCACGGACATAATGAATTCATGGAGCCTAGTACCGGAACGTGTTCCAGTTCTAGGCTCCGCTGTGGTACCCAGCACGGATTCAGGGTACAGCAGGAGGTATGCGCTCTTGACAGTTTCCTGCGGGAGAACAAGTGGGATGGGGAACCGCAGCACTCCACCTCTGGACACAGGCAAGGAAGAGGGAGGGGAGCACTTTGGAGCTTCGGCGCCCCCACATCTGCGGTGCCTGGGTGCGGAGCACCCCGTGCACCCTGCCTAGGATCGGCCCTGTATACCTACTCCAAATAGGAGCACTTTTTTTTATCTACCTTTATAGGTAACTTCTCTCAAATACCTATAATAATATTGTTATAATAGCATTGTTCGATCCTAATTGTACTCTCTAGCATATTTTAATTTTGCAGAATAATTGAACTATCTTTCAACTCCTCCCCTTCAGTGAGGAAAAACCTGACCTTAAACCTAATTTTCTCCTACTAGAATTATCTTATCCACAACAATGCTACTGATACAGACCCCATAACTTTGTGGGAAGCTCTCAAACCCTATATTAGAGGAGTTTGTATTAGTCAAGCATCTCATCATCGCAAGAAAAAACAACACATACACAAGGGTTTGGAGGAAGCATTTTATAAAGCTTCTGAAAAATTTCAGACTGCACCTTCACCATCGAATAAATGTATTTATGATAAAACTTGATTGGAATTTGACATATTTCTATGGAAATCAGCTGAAAACACACTTTGTAGATCTAAACATACTTTCTATATGAAAGCTAGCAAACCTGACACCTTTTTGGCCTTGGCATTGTGAAAGACCAATTATACACCAAAACCTATTCGCTTAAAAATAACTAAAGACGCCTATACTAGTAATCCATTTAAAATTCTTAATGTTTTCCATTAAAAACTTTCTAAACTATACAAGGATATTAAAACATTCGATCAAAGCGAGCCTTAAAGTGTTGACCAGGTGGTACTATGTGCCTTCTAGACTGGCTTTTATTTTCCCCGGGGTTTCCCCTTTATGCTTCAGGGGCTGTGAGCTGGAGCATATAAACAAACAAAGAATATGACCGGGGGCATTGTGAGCTGGAGGGCACGTTGTTCCGCATTTGGTGGACCTGTCCCCGGATCAGATCCTTTTGGAGGAAGGTGTTTCAGACAGTTAGGAGGGTGACAGACACTTCGGTGACTCCTGATCCTTAATTAGCACTCCTGAACTGCCCCCTCCCGGGACTTCATAAAAATCTCCAATCACTTACTTTCTTTATCCTGTTGGGAGCTAAGACAACATTAGCAAGGGCGTGGAAAACTCCCTTGGTTCCTTTTCAGAGGTTTAAGAGGAAAGTTTCCTGGATTATGGTGCAAGAACACATGGTAGCCAAATTACAGGACAAGACAGATAGATTCAAGACTATATGGGAGCCCTGGGCATCCTATAGTAACATTCCTATTTGCCCTGGTGTTGCCCCCGGACCCGCAGTGGAACCTGGACTGCTTTGAGCTCCTCGCCTTACCTCTCCTCCTCCCTCTTACTCTTTTCTCCCTGACCTCTTTTTGGGACACTCTGTTCCCATCTCTCTACCTTATTACGCAAGACATACTTCATCCCATAAGACTAGAGCCGAGACCAGCCTGACTGCACTAGCTGAGCGGATTTCCTTGTGTGGTAGGAATTGTGAGACCCCGGCAGGACCGCCTTACTCTGATCTAAATCGTACTTTTCTCCCTGCACTTCACAGCCTGGACGGGGGGTGGGTGGTGCTCGGCGCCTCGGGGGGGGGGCATCACCTCAGAGAGATCCCAATGGGGTTGGGGGCCTGGACCCATCCGGGGATGAGCGGCCGTCACCCCTAGACTGTCCCAGGCACAACTATATAGTCGAGCCTCACAGAAAAGTTATCTATGTTACTTGTTGGGGGCTGTTAGCCCAGAACATTTCATTAGTTTTGCTTATTGTTTACCTGCCATACAATTTTTGAACATTGGTTCATTGATTATTACTACCCTCATACTTTGGTCTTGAGTTTGTAAAGCTTGTGGATAAGCTATACCTCTGTAATGTATTATAATGTACTTTTTTATTATTATTATTTTATTTATTGTTTTCTCTTCTCTGTCATACTTTGTGAAAACCAAATAAACATTTTGAAAAATAAAAGCTAGAAGAATGCATATGACAAAAAAAATAAAAAATTCGATCAATCTCATCTGACTACACTTTTATCCACAATTCATCTTTCTTTACTCTCCCAATTCCAGCAGAAAACTCTAGAAAATCCTGTCACTGAAATAGAACTGCAAGTCGCTATAAAATAGCTACGTAAAGGACCAGGTATCGATGGCCTCTCAGCCACTCACTATAGACGTTTCATACCCCTACTATCTCCTCTCATGATTGAAGTATTTAACTCCCTCCTTAACCACTTGCTTACTGGGCACATATACCCCCTCCTGCCCAGGTGAAATTTCAGCTTCCGTTACTGCGTCGCTTTAACTGACAATCGTGCGGCGTGGCTCCCAAACAAAATTGACGTCCTTTTTTCCCCACAAGTAGACCTTTCTTTTGGTGGTAATATATCACCTCTGCAGTATTTATTTTTTGCGCTATAAACAAAAAAAAACGACAATTTTGAAAAAAAAAAAGATTTTTTTACTTGTTACTATAATGAATAGCCAAATTTAAAAATACTTATTCTTCTACATAATTTTGGTATAAAAAAAAAAAAAAATCGCATTAAGCGACTGGTTTGCACAAAGGTTATAGCGCCTACAAAATAGGGGACAGAATTATTATTATTTTTTTAGTAGTAATGGCGGCGATCTGCGATTTTCATTGGGACTGCGACATTATGGCGGACACATCGGACACTTTTGACACATTTTTGGCACCATTCACATTTATACTGCGATCAGTGTTATAAATATGTACTAATTACTGTATAAATGTCACTGGCATTGAAGGGGTTAACACTAGGGGGTGAGGAAAGGGTTAAATGTGTACCCTGCATAGTGTTTCTAACTGTGGGTGAAGGGGACTGACTGGGGGAGGTGACCGATCTGTGTCCCCATGTACAAGGACACAGATCGGTCTATTCTCTCCCTGACAGGACGTGGAGGAGATCATGTGCTCCCCTGTACTCAAAAGCATATGGTAAAGTCTTGTTAATGATATTCTTTTCAATTACAGCAGTATGTTCATTCTTCTACAACAGATGAATTATATTGGTTGTTTACAGGTACTTGCAATCCTTTAGCTTAATAGCACAAGCTACTCTTAAACATGAAATGAGAGTATTGATTTTTGGATGTGGGGTAGAAGTAGAAAGTGGAGGCACTGGTCTAAAGTAGGGCAGATTGCCGGCAAGACAAACAACCCCCCCCCCCACCCCAAAAAAAACCCACCAGAACTATAAAGGTTTACCTTAAACAGATATTTCATTAAACACAGAAGATTTAACAAATGTTTATGTTTCTACAGAATTCCAAAAATAAGGAGCTTTTGCTTAAAATAGATGACACGTACAGTTGGGAACTATGGAAAGACTCTAGCTGCGGAAGATATTAGAAACCAGCTGGTGACACAGCTTTCACAATTCAAATATAAGTCTTGTGTTGGCTGATCCTTTAATTTGCTTATTGGGATTATAGCCTACCTGACCACCGGAGGTTCTACTTTTCTCTTTTGCACGTTACAAAAAGGCTACCCTGGTGTTTAAAAACCCACTGGTTATATTGATTAAATAAAACTAAGATTAAAGTAGAACTTCAGCCAGGAGCTAAATAAATAGTTTAAAAAAAATGTATGTTTACTGTTTTCCTTGACACAAAGTTAATAACTTTTTACAGCTAGTCTTAAAGCGGATGTAAACCCTCACATATACCCAGTGAAGTGAAGTGAACAGCCTCAGATGATACACAGAAATTAAAAAAATCCCCCTACATAAGTCATACCTGTTTATCTACAGTCTTCTCTACATCCATTAAAAGTACGGAAAATATAAAGCCCCATCCCCCCACAGTACACAAGCTGGGACTGTCAATGAGCTGGAGCTCCATCCCCTGTTTACACTATAGAGGAATATGTTTTATTATATTTCATGTGTCAGGTTTGCAGCCACTTTAATGATTTACACATAAATTCAACATTGAATCTTTGGAAATGAAGCAACAGCATGATTTCTGTCCAGTTATAAGAAAGGTGATCCAAGAAGAAGTAAAGAGGAGCCAGGAAATAGTAAAGCTGAATCAATAATTCATAAAATGGTCTTCCTGGTTGTGCATTGTGGTAAATATGTGACTAGCAAAATAATAGGTATTAGGTATTTCAACCGCTATTTAGATGTCAGAATGGAGCTCCACTTTAAAGTGGTTGTAAACCCTCATATATACGAAGTGCAGTGAACAGCCTCAGATGATACATGGAGGATTGAAGCACCAGAGAGAAACCACACGTAGAGTTTTGGAGAGATAAGTAAACATTACAGATATATCTGCTTTGCTCACATTCCATGACTGATGTTTACAACCACCAGTTAAACTAAGTGAACTTTTTACATTGTACTTTATTAGGGTTGCAGTGTTTCTTACATTCCATACCAATCACTGACTGATTCTGTGAAGTGACAGGGTTGCTACTACTATTGGAATAAACTTTGCTTTTACACTCCTTTTCTTCTCTCCAGCTTTACTGAAAGTCCCATAGAGACTGATTTACTAATGCTGGCCATACACTATACGAAAAATCGTCTGAACGAACTTTAGAAAAAACGAAAGTTCTGCCGTGAGTGCAAATGATAATGCCATCATGTAATGACCGATAAATCGTTCAGTGGACATAAAAAAAAAAAAAAATGTTTTTTTTTTTTTTTTTACATATACAGTACCTAGTGCAGAAAGTTCAGACGGGAAACACATTAACCTTCCGATCTATCCTTCGTTCAGCTGAAAATTTGCAAACTTGTCCTTTTTTCGGCTCAAAAACGTCCAAACGATTTTCGATTTTGTGTCCATTAACTGGCCTAAAAACTAAAGATCTTTCTTAACGACTGATTTTCGGCCAAATTTTCGGATAGTGTATGGCCAGCTAATATTACATAGTACAATTACATTTGGCTTGTGTTCTCTTCAAATGCTGAATATCAAAATATAATGTTTTTTACTGAGGTTTTTTTCAACATATGATGTATGTCACGCATAGTACAACCTGGCCATACACGGATGTCTCTCTTACAGCAGCCCCTTCCCTCTTGGTTATGGAGAAGATAGGGAGGAGTTACACAGTATTACGTAGTCCTAACCATTCCCCGTTCTAGGATAATAATGTTGGTCAGTATTTTTGTCATGTGAAAATAAAGAAAACACATTTCATAAAGAAAACTAAAGCAGCCACCAGATCTAAGGACCGGTAAGCTGCAATTTTATCATTTTTATTTTCTTTGAGTTTTGGATACATATTTATAACAAAGAGTATTAAAAAAAAAAAAAAAGTGTATATGAAAGAGTATTTAAAAAGCAAAGTGTATTTTAAAGAGAGTGTATTTAAAACACAGAGAAAGGGCTGTTGATATGTTACCACACTTTTCACTTTGATCTTTGGCAATCGTAGATTGCTTATAAGCAAATGACAAATATCTTATATTATGAAGTATAATTACATGGCTTTGTGTAAGCACAGGGGTGCGGAGACGGACATGTCAGAGCCCGGCTCTCCTCTATAGAGATCGAATGAAAACGGACCACCTGTCTGTTTTCATCCGATCTGATCCTCCAGACGGATAGAAAATCGGGTTTCTATTTGTCTGGATTTCACTAACAGGATCAGATCGGATATCAGGGAATGTCAGCGGACATGTCACCACTGACATCCGCCGCTCCATAGAAGTGAATAGAGTATCTAAGCAGGTCCGCCTGAAAAACTGACAGGCAGACCTAATCGGGTTGCCAGTGTGAAAGGGGCCTAAGTATTACCCCAGCAAGATGCAAGCTAGAATACTTGAAATCGCTGAGCAGCAAATGATATCACCTGTAATGTATTACAGTTATCTTGAAAACCTGCCCTATTAGTCGGTCCTGAAGACAGGAGTTGAGAACCACTGGTAAAAAAAAAAAAAAAATTTGCATCAGCATTCCCCCCTTTCAGTAATGCATACAGCCATTTTGAAATAAAAGTGTGGTTGATATAAAAAAGTTTGTCAGACTTGTGCAGCAGATCAAAAAGCTGACGTCCGACTAACGAAATTCAGAACAACATGAGTTCAGGTGATAAAAAAGGTAATAACTGTGGTGGATGAGCTGATGGCGAAAATAAAAATAAAAGTAAAGTTGTTAGGTGTGGGCAGTATAGGCTTCTCTGAAGAGACGAGTTTCATGGATCATCTAAAAGTGGACAGAGTAGAAGATAGTGGGACAGATTGGCGTACTGGAGTTGGTAAGATATTGCATCAAACATCTACCCAGATTGGGAAAATTACTACTTTATTTAGCATTGGCTTGCAGTGTGATGGAATTAACCAAAGTTATTTGATTTTTCTAGCTCAGCTCAGTGAAGGCGATGGGATTCAGTGAGGGGTTTATACTTATGCATTTGAGTTGCAGCATCTAACATACAGTCACATATGTTTTTTGTATTTTTAATTATTAGCTACTTTTCACTATTCTTATACACTAATATATTTATTTCAAGAACCGGGGCAGTGCAGATTTTCCACTTTACAACATTAAATCATCTCTACTTACCCATCTGCCCTCCATCAAAAACCCCTGAAGAAGCCAACAAGGTGAAACGAGTTGGGTTGTGGTTGTCTCCTTGGTTTCAATATCCCCCGACTGATATAATTCTTGATATCTATGTTATATCTGATCAGTTACTAGAGGGTATATAACTTTTGGAGACAAGGCGGAGTGCTTGGGGTTTAGTAGTATGATGCTGGTACATTATGTTTTAATGTAGTGTCTCATGTTTTTTGAGACACATTTTAACCAATTTAATAAAAGAATGTTATTTTTTTATATGGTATACAACTAGTTATTTAAGCATCTTTAAAATCCCCAAATTCTTCCTCTTTGTGCATATTTCAACTCCAGGATGAGGTGCTGATTCTCAACTGAATACATTTCCATTTAGAAAATTATTTTATAAGACTTCTATTTACTGGTAGTGTAAGTGTTTTCCCTTCCTCCTGGTGACATCACACACCATCTGGAACTCCAAGCTGCCTTCCATTCAACCATACCCGGAATGACACAGACCTATGCCGGCATCTCCCGGTCACTCTGCAGTCTCCATACATTCATACATTCATATATTCATACATCCATACATTCGGACCTCACCAGGATTTAAACCTGACAGATGAGCCCTAATCTTTGTATCCTCATGTGAGGCCGCATACACACGATCAGACAGGTCCGATGAAACTGGTCTGCAGACCAGTTTCATCGGACCAGTTTGATGGTGTGTATGGCTCATCAGACCGTTGTCCGTCAGACCAAAGTTTTAAAACATGCTTTAAAACCTGTTCGTCGGACAGGTTCGATGGTTAGTACACAAAAGCATCGGACCAAAAACCTGCGCATGCTCAGAATCAAGTCGACGCATGCTTGGAAGCATTGAACTTAGTTTTTTCATCACGTCATTGTGTTCTACGTCACCGCGTTCTGGTCTGATCGGATTTTGGTCCGATGGTGTATACGCACACCAGACCATCAGACAAGTTCAGAGTTGTCTGATGAAAACGGTCCGTCGGACAAGTTTCATCTGAGTGGTCTGATCATGTGTACAGGGCCTGAGTGTTTACCTGTCTGTTTGACCAATGTATTATTAAATACTACACTTAGGGCTCTTTCACACGTCCGTTCAGTTTTTAAGATCATTTTTTTTCCCTTCAGTTGATCCGTTTTTCATCCGTTTTTCGTCTGTTCCGTTTTTTTTGATGGAAGAAAAATAGGGTTTTCTTCCGTCCAAAAAAACGGAGCTTACCGCAGACGGATGTTAACGGACGTTTAGCGGATGCTCATCCGCTAACGGACTCTAACCCATAGGGAAGCATTGAGGTCCGTTAACGGACGTCCAAAAAAAACGGACGAACTGAACGGACGTGTGAAAGGGCCCTTAGAGGCGCTTTTCTGTTTTCTTTCATGTTCTATTAACTGGTAGGGCTGCAGCATTTACAGACAGATGGCCAACAGCTCATTGTGATTGAAGTGGATCTAGATCAGTCGATGCTGTTATTGGTGATAAATTCACATTTTGTGTTTGTGTTTTTATTTACTTTTCATTTTGTTTATGAAAAAGTAACAAGTATTGTTATGCACCCTTTACTCATTCACAAGGGTAAGTATGAAAATATCTAGCAAGATACTATTCTAATATTGAAGGAATGTGACTTGGTGTAATTCAGAAGGGAGGAATATGTGATAGCTGTCCCCCTTTCCAGGCCTCCCTGGCTGCATGCGTGGAATGCTTGAAAAAGGATATCTTATGAATATTAAGAGGTAAGCCACACCATTTAGAAAATGTAAATGGTGTAAACATAGTGCACTGACTCTTTAAGGTACAAAAAACTCAAACAGTATGGCTAGGAAATTGGGGGTCAGCATGTGTGAGGGAGGATGCTTTGCAAAGGGCATAGCAAAGCTTTCTGGGGATAAGAAGCATTCACCTAATCAATCTTTGATCTGTAGCACACACACTGAACCACTAGAGGAGGTCTAATAGGCTTGCGAAAGCTGAGGTGAAAGTTGACTTACAACTTGTAGCCATTCCCTTCATATATGTAATTGTCAGGGAATTCGTGTGAGATATTTAACGAATAGAAATACACATGTGTGCATAAATCTCTGCAGGGTGGCAATCATGAATGCACGCAGCAATGCTCACATGTGCACGGGTGCGCACACAGTGCATGTTGATGCCTGCTGTGTTCAAATGCTGACTGGTCTTCAGCTGTTCCCTGTCTCCCGTGTACTTTCAGTATGTTCCCTTGGTTTCTGACGTGGCTACTTCTGACCTGATCTCAGATCCTGCCTTTGTCGTGTCGCTAGTTCCTGACTTGGCTTGTTCCTGACTTCAGCTATGCTCTTGATTTGGTACCTTACTGCCCACCTGCTGATGACCCTGGCTAATCCTGTTACCCGCTTCTGTCTCTGATCCTGGCTTCTTGACCCCTTTGAATGTCTTCCTGGCTGTCTGATGTTGCTGTTGCAAGTCTGCTGAGAGCTCTGACCAGTCACAGGTCCCGGGCCTGCAGGGCAAGTAAAGTGCTTCCTTAACATCGGCTGGACTACTGTGCATTGCTGCTGTTACTGACTTGATTGTTTTGTTTTCTTGGAATTGCAGCTCTTGTTGCAAGTTTCTCAATCTACATCTGCAGGCACTCATGTTCCTCCTGTCCCTCGGCGCCCTCTGTTTCATTTTCAGTGGGACCTGGGTTGGAGATACAAGAGTGGCTGACCTCATCTTTTAAGTCTCCTCTCAAGTACATGACAGCAATGTATCACACAGGTTGTCTTCAGAACATTGACATCATTGTCTTCAGTACACCCATTTGCATAGATTAAATGTATAATTCTAACATTTTTGGTAAGGATTAGGGATGAGTTTCGAGTTCGAGTAGAACTCACCTGTGTTGGCATTGGCATTACAATCTTTTGCAAATTTCTCCATATAACCTTGCATGCAGATTAAATGATATAGTGTATAGTTGACTTGCCAACGTAGAATTCTAAATACATTAACAAATAAAAATGTTTATATCTGTAGCTAACAACTTGTAAAATGTTTAATCATTATGTTTTTTTGCAGTTTAGAGATTAAAAAGGAAGTGGTAAGACACAATTTTAGGGAGTAACTGATACTCCAGAAAAAAAGGTAGTCGTAGTGGGGCTGGAGCTAGCAGACCATTGCCATACCACCAATTTTACCTTCAAAGCATTCTGAAAACTCTATCTGAAATTGTGGGAGTATGTTAACAGCATTTTTATTTTTTTCTTGAAATTAAGACTTATCAGACTCACAATTTTCAGAATAGAAAGCAACTTGGGTGACAAAGAGATTTCAGGCGATGATGAGGAAGCCATGGCTGAGGCTTCTGTCAGCACTGTGGAGTGTAGTGATAGTAGTCCTGAAGTGCCTGGGAGCAATGACTACACAACTAGAGACAGAGGATTTCAGTCAAGATTCTCAAATCTTTTACAAATCATTCTCATATGAGGATTTTAACTTTATTAAGCCTATCATGTAAAAGCAATTTTCTTTATTTCATGTGCACATGCACGGTATTCATAGTAAACTTGAATGACTGAATAATTAAAGTGAATATTTTTATCTACGCACCATTCCCACTTCTTGCAATACTAAATAGTTACTATGGCTTGCTTCAGCCTCAAACATGATAAATTAATAACATTAATTTTCAGTGCAAAAAACTTTCAGTGCATTTTGACAAATTACCTTTCAATGGACATGTCCGTGCAAGAGAAGAATTTGTCTGGTGAACTTACAGATTTTTCTATAAGGTCCAAAAAAGTCCTTTTATTTCATATTAAGCCAGCAAATGAAGAACCCCAAAGTAATGTTTAGATGCTTCAATCTTCTCCTCCTCCTCTTCAATATAACAATCACCATAAAAACGATCAGAGCTACATAGCTCACAAAAAATAAATGAGAGAGACACAGGAAAAGAGAGAGCACAAAAATCTCCAGACAACTGTGCTCTCTCTTTTCCTGTGGGTCACTCTCTCTTTTTCTCTCTCGCTTTCCTTCCACATCTCCACAACAGGAAAGGAAAGTTATATAAGAGAAAATAGCGTTAAAAAATGCTTCATAACACATTACAAAACAATGCATGCTTTCCCTTCTCCATGCATATGTAGCATCCTTGTTCTAAAACAGGGCTTCAGGTAAATTTAGCTGTGCTGGGTGGTAGCTAGCCTGGCTGATTCCTATTTTTTATGGATCAAATGGGTTTTCTTTTACTCCAAATTCAGTTGTGGCTTCTACTTTTTGTCAGAAGGTAGCACTGTTGCCCTTGGCATTAGTATGATGAGATACAGTGAATTCAGGTTTTGAATAAACACACCTTTCTCAGCCAATCAGACTGGCCGCTATGAATGCTGGGAGAAGGTATTTATTTGGAGAACGTTAGATGATCTTGATCTTCTCGGTGCGTGAGAAACAGCTCCAGGCTGCTAGGCCTGAAGCCTGAGGCCTATCCCATAGCTGTCCTGGCTGCTAGGTCTATTTGAGGCCTATCCAGGTGTTTAAAATTTTACCATGGAGAGCCTGCTCAATACCTGGAAACAATTCTGAGGGGAATGGAGTTCTAGAGAAGTACCAGTGGTGACTCTTCATGGACCAGGGCCCATGAGGGGGCTGGGAGAGAACTTCTATATGATGCAGTGATTAAAGTTCAGTTACTATAGGAGACAGCCTAGTCTACAAAGTACAGATGTGCTGGTTCAGCTTAAAGGCTCTCATATTTTCTGTGGTCGCCCCTAACAACAGACTGCAATCACACATAAATTGTGTTTGGCTCTGTGGGAGAGTGGCAAGTAATGTCTGTGTGCCTCAGAGACTGTGCTATTGTTCTTTTAAACCACGTGGGGAAGAACCAAAAAATTGTCTTTTTGTTATTGGGAGAGTGTCAGTCTGGTCGTTTGTCACTTTACGCCAGTGCTGAAGGGGTTAAGGCAGACTCCAGAAGAGTTTTGGCACATTGCTTGAAGTAAGAGGCAGGTGCTGAAGTTTCTGCTGAGCAGTAGGACCAATCCTTTGGCAGGGAGAGGAGTCACCACTCTTCAGAGGAGAAGACACAGTTGTGCGCACCGCCATCTTGGGTCCACGTGCTGCGAGACAGAGAGGAAAGCATTGCACATCTGGGAGTCTCCTTTGCTGACTGGAAAGTCTTTGCACCGGCCATCAGTCCTGTCCATTTTGGGCTGCAAAAGGACATTACCGACACCGAAGTGGGTTACATCCCTAAAGGTAGCCTGGCTGCTATATCCAAAGTGCTTAGTACTCACTACCAACATCTGGCCCTGGATAACCTGTGGACACTGCAGGGAATCGTTACTGGAGGCAGTCTCGCCGGCCTTATCACCACGGGGGCTAAAAGTGGACTGGGCCAAGTGTGTCACCACCATTGCTACTGTGGTCACTGCCATCATTACTTTGTCCAACTATTGTACCTATTTCAAGGCCAGTGACCTGCCGCGGCCACGGTTAAGGTCACCTACATTCCTTGATGGTGGAATGGTGGAAGCCTGATGTGAATGAGGGCAGTGTGCCTGTTGAAACTCATTCACTGAGCATCAGGGAAAATTCCCTTGGAAAGTGAACAACCTCATTGCCTTTAGTAAATTAAACCCACAGTGTGTGTGTACTGTTATATATATACATATATATATTTTTTTTTAATAACACATGCATTTTTTTATGTATCTGTTGTATTCAAGTGCAGTCTAAGCAATTGTGAATAGCAAGTTCCGATTTTAATTAAGTCCTTAAATAGGAAGCTAATGTAGATTTAATACGACAGTTATTGCATGTTAATTAAACATCAACTGATTGCTGGCCGTTTTGGTACAGATATTGAAGTTTACTAATTATCCAGAAGATAAATCAATTCACTGTGTCGTTGTATCAATTTGCATAGGCAATACATCTGGAATTAGATTATGTATTACACGTAGAGTCATATGTATGTGCCAAGCTAGAGATAAATTCAATAACCATCCAAAGAAAGGAGCATTTGCAGGCAGTGTATAAACAGTGTATAAGAAAAGTACTGTAATTTCTCAGACACTTGAATGGTCAATACAATAGAATTCATAATGTAGGTAATAAAATAACACAATCATAATGTCTTTATATACTTGGAACTGCTATTATAAACATACACCTTTTTTTCTTTTAAAGAAAATTATTTCAGACTAGATAAATTAAAACCTCATACACAAATCAGGCTACAGCAAATCACCCAACAGTTTTTATGGTGTCTGTTTCCTGTTGGTAAGGTTGAATGTCTCTTCCTGTCTTTGAGATACATTAGAAATAGAGATGAAATCTCGACAAAACTAGGGGAATCCTGCCACCAGGACAAATGTCTCCTTTGAAACATTCCCTATCAAATTTTATTATGGTGGCAATTCTGTTGGTGAATGGTTTTTCATTGCTTTCTGTTTCAATGATTATGGTCACAGAATAAACATTATTGTTAAAAGGAAGAATCTACCTATCAGAGACCCATACAACAAGAAAAATCTTAGGTTTTAATAATTTCCTATGTTGAGAAAGGGGGAGGGTGGGAATGGGGGAATAGTTGCTGACGCTAGACCCAACACATACCCGCCAAGTTGAAGTGTGGATTATCTCGGTACAAAGTAGGTCAGGGTAAACAATATGATAAATAAGAAACAATTTATTAAATTAAAATGTTGCATTAAAAACACTAGTGTACATCAAAAGATTGGTCGATTCTCGACTAGTTTCGCGGGGTGTCCGCTTCTTCAGGAGAACCAATCTGAAGGACAATAATGCAATTATTTCCCCCCCCCTTCCCTCCCCCCTCCCTCTGCCTTCCCAACCCACCCCCAATTGTATTCATGTCCTGGGCCTCCTCCCCCTCTAATCTAATGTATGCCAATTTTTCAGAGATCCACATACTATCCCCCACGTTCGCCGCGGGGGGACCACCTATTGGGCAGACCTGGCCCCGCACCTGCTTCGTTACACTTTGGGTAAAACCTCTATGTTTATTCAGTATTTAACTTATTGCTGAACTGTATTATTTGTATTTTACACTTCATTGCATTATTGTCCTTCAGATTGGTTCTCCTGAAGAAGCGAACACCCCGCGAAACTAGTCGAGAATCGACCAATCATTTGATGTACACTACTGTTTTTAATGCAACATTTTAATTTAATAAATTATTTCTTATTTATCATATTGTTTACCCTGACCTACTTTGTACACTTCAACTGGGCAGGTGTATGTTGGGTCTAGCGTCAGCAACTATTCCCCCATTCCCACCCTCCCCTCTTTCTCATCAATATTAGGATGATGGTACCCTATTACCTTTATTACTAATTCTTAATTAAGGCCATACTCGCACTTTTTCATAATTTCCTATGTTATCCAAAACTTAAAGTTTGCTTTAAATTTAAAGTAAAATTTCTTTATTTTGAAAAACAACTGTATACCCCCTCCACAGTTAATATGTCTGCTTCTGTAAAGCACATGTCTATCCCATTGACTTCTATCTTTAGATGATGATGTATCTCACTGAGTTGATGCCTACGCTGTGTAGTATTATTTTGAAGAAGATTGAGGCAAATGAGAGGATCTTCCACCAGCTAAAACATGAGGTCTACCCCAGAAGGAGACACTTGAGTATATTTAGTTTTGTACTCTGCCTCTTAAGCCCAAGAACAAGTTCAGCCCCTCTGGCACATCTGGCAATAATGTTTGTGCGAACACAAAAGGACACAAATTATGGTAAATAGATATTATCTTTAGTGTGAAATATCTTAAAAATGGAACAAACAGTAACAGTATAACGGAATAGTAGACAAATATATCTCAAGTAAATCAGCTGTGTAGTAATGACTAAAGATTAAGAGCAATATAACTCAATGGTACTGTCTAGCTGCGTTCAGGAGACTCCTTAAAGCGGTTGTAAACCGCATATACAATTTTTTTTTTTTAAACCTGCAAGACAAAAGGCATAATCAGCTAGTATGCAGCGCATACTAGCTGATTATGAAATACTTACCTCGGAACGAGGTGAAGAGCACTTACCTGGTCCACGCCGAGCGAGATGTCATCTTGCTCCGACGTGTCTTCCGGGTATCGCCGCTCCATCGCTGTGATTGGCTGGAGCGGCGATGATGTCACTCCCGCGCATGCACATGGGAGATTTCAAATCGGCAAGGTCAGGCGGCTGCCGGTCCTTTCGCCATGGATTCCCCCCTGCGCATGCGCCGCTGGAATCAGCAGGTGCCGGGCCATGAGCGGACTAAGCTGCACATGCTAAAAAAAAAAAAAAAAAACACTTACTGGAATAATGCAAACATGATCTGCCCATAAGTATTTTTTATGATGTGATTTTTAGTAAACAGTACATCGCTGGCATTAAAAACTATCATGGATTTATAAACTATTGCAGTGAGGTCTTTCAGCTGGATGATCTAAGAAATATAACTAGTCAGAGATTGACTCGGCCCAACAGGCTCCACCTTAGTGTCATGGGCTCACTTGTGACACGACACCTAAAGTGCCACTGTCACAAAGGGAGTATGAGGGCTGTCATTGTTGGCCCCCTGAAGAAAATGTTAGTTGCCTTGTGAATCACAAAACCGAAACAGACATGTCTAAAACGAGTGTCAGAATTCCTTATCTCTACTCTTTTTCTGGGCCAACAATTTAGAAGGCATTGGAACAAAAGTCTAAAGTGGAACTAAACCCTCCTATACAGCCAATAAAGTTGTCATCTTAGCTTCTGTTTAATCTGCAGTTGCCATGGTGCTGCCCATGTGATTAGTCAGAATGCCAGCCATTTGATGGCTTGATAGTTCAGTTGAGAGCACAAGCAACTAAGACAGTTATCATTTATGTAGACTTAGATAAAAAAAGAGTACTTAGTACATGTACTTCCATCCTACGCGTTTTGGGGGAAATAAACTCCCCCTTCTTCAGAGCTGTTCCTGCGTACTATTTGGTGGGAAAGATTACCTAAGGCCCCTTTCACACTGGGGCGGGAGGTGCAGTGGCGCTATAGTGCCGCTAAAAATAGCTATACCGTTGGAATTGCCACGGGATTCGGCCGCTAGCGGTGCGGTATTAATTAAGGGTTAATACTGCCCGCAATGTGCCTCTGCAGAGGCGCATTGCGGGCGGTATTACCACGGTTTCCCATTGGGAAGAAGCGGTATACACACCGCTTCTCTCACCGCTCAAAAGATGCTGCTTGCAGGAGATTTTTTTTCTCTCCCGCCAGCACATCGCCTCAGTGTGAAAGCCCTCTGTCTTTCACATTGAGAATGCTGGGCAGGAGTTTTTCAGGCGGTATTTAGGCACTATTTTTAGCGCTGAACCGCCTGAAAAACTCCTCAGTGTGAAAGGGGACTGAGTGGATATGTTGGATCAAAGTTTCTGAATAGCAGGATGTCGACTTTCTTTGTATAAGCAACAACGTTTTATAAAAGACTTTAAAGGTTATGCAAAAGTCTTACTAGTGTCACTAAAATGTATATGTTTTTTTTTATATGTTGTTTCAAATTTTTCTACTTATGCAGCTGTTTTGTATGTTATGATATAAGGACTTGTATATCAGTCTCCCTGCCAGAAACTAGTTTTCGCATTTATGGTTTGTGCTGAGTTTCTTGCCCTTTTTAACATTGATACTGTACTATTGATAAATCATAGGGGAAGCTGACTAACTAAAAAGAGAGATTAGAAACAGTACTATAATTTTGAATGTTCGCTCTTTGACAAATAAACCCTTTTGCTGCCCTTTTTGTTTTGTTGATGAATTATTTCTCTTTCATTTTTCTTAATTATTTTCATTTTTAACCACTTCCCGATGGCCGTACGACTATGTACGGCCGCATGGTGGCTCTACTTCTCTGGGACGCCGCCCCTTTTATCGTTCCCCACGTGCGCTCCCGAGCGCGCATCGGGGAACTTCTGTGCTGTAAACATATGAGATCATCTCTCATTGCCGGCTCACACAGAGACAGCGTCCTGTCAGGGAGAGAGGAGACCGATCTGTGTCCCTTGTACATAGGGACACAGATCGGTCACCTCCCCCAGTCACCGCCCTCCCCCACAGTTAGAACACTATGCAGGGTACAAATTTAGCCCCTTCCTCACCCTCTAGTGTTAACTTCTTCAATGCCAGTCACATTTATGCAGTAATTAGTGCATATTTATAGCACTATATCGCAGTATAAATGTGAATGGTGCCAAAAATGTGTCAAAAGTGTCCGATGTGTTTGCCATAATGTCGCAGTCACAATAAAAATTGCATATTGCCGCCATTACTAGTAAAAAACAAATATATAAAAAAATAATAATTATGTCCCCTATTTTGTAGGCGCTATAACTTTTGCGCAAACCAGTCGCTTATTAAAAAAAAAAAAAAAAAAAATTGGGCTATTTATTATAGCAACATGTAAAAAATATTGTATTTTTTTTCAAAATTGTCGCTCTTTTTTGTTTATAGCTCAAAAAATAAAAACCGCAGAGGTGATCAAATACCAAAAGAAAGCTCTACTTGTGGGGAAAAAAGGACTCAAATTTTGTTTGGTAAATGACTGTGCAATTGTCAGTTAAAGCGACACAGTGCCGGAAGCTGAAATTTCACCTGGTCAGGAAGAGGGTGTATGTGCCCAGTAAGCAAGTGGTTGAAGACCTTCCTTTAGCCACTTGCTGACCAGCAACATACTGGATTGGAAGGGTGATATCTTGGTCAGCTTCAATGTAAAAGTAATCATAGTGGCTAAGAAGCTGCTGGATAACTTTCAAAGACACTGCGACTGTTTTTGGGGACAAACTGATATTGTTCCTCCCACTGTGTAACGTCAAAAACCATAAACAACAAGGATTTAGTCACTTCCGGTTTCAGCCTCATGTAAACAAGTCGTTACCGGTGTTTCATCAGATTAGGCGACCTGTCAGAATTTTTTATGAAAGTGACGTTCCGTCACCCCCTATCTTACTGCACCCTGCACTCATCCACACTAAGGATACAGTGAGAAGGTGGCAAGCGGACATCTTGTTACACCCATCGGAGTCCTTCATTTCACACTTATTTTTAACAGTAAACTGAGCTTATATAGTGAAAATCAGTATTTTGAAATCCCTCAGACTGCTTTAATGTTGATTTTTCAAAGCAGTGGTGTTCTGTCAGATTAGCAAACCTGTGAGATCAGCAGGCTTGCTGCTGCTTTTAAAATACTGTATTTCACTATATAAGCTCAGTTTACTGGTAAAAAAAAGTGAAATGCAAGACTCCGATGGGTGTAAAAAGATGTCCGCATTCCGCCTTCTCACTGTATCCTTACTGTGGAGGAGTGCGGGGTGTAGCAAAATGGCGGCAACGGAGTGTCACTGCCATTACAAATTCCAACGGGTCGCCTAATCTGACAAAAAAACAAAATACCAGCTTAAACTAGCATCTAATGAAACTGATCTTGATTTGATCAGGTGCTTTGGCTTGATATCTCAGTATAGAACCTGTCACTGCCCTTGCTATCACAAGGGATGTTGTTAATCCCTTGTGATAGCAATAAAGTTGATAAAACATTTTTTTTTTAAAGAGACAATGTACACAAAAATGTTAATTTAAATAAATATTAATATATATATATATATATATATATATATATATATATATATATATATATATATATATATATATATATATATACATATACAGTATATATATATATATATATATATATATATATTTTTTTTTTTAAAGTGCCCCCTGTTTCCCTATGCTCACGTGCAAATGCAAAGACATACGTAGAGCACACAAGCATATGTAAACAGTGTTCACACCACACATGTAATATATCGCCACAAACGTGAGACTACAATTTTTGGAACCAGGCCTCCTGTGTAACTCCAAACTGGTAACCTATAAATTGTCACCTATGGAGATGTTTTAAGTACCGTAGTTTGGCTCCGTTCCACAAGTGTATGTAATTTTAAAGTGTAAAATGTTAAGTATCTATTTACTAAAAGAATTGTGTTTAAAAAACCACCATGTGAAAATACCATGGGACATAAAAAGTTGCAACACCCACCATTTTATTCTCCAGGGACTCTGCTAAAATTATTTATTTATATATGTTTGGAGGTTATACATTTTCTAGCAAAAAAAGCGTCAGAAAAGGTCTGGGGTCAAGTGCATACAAAAGAGGGCTTTTATTTCAAGGGTGGTAATTGATGGTTTTAATTTCTTTTGTGTTTTCATTTTTATAGTATTCATTTTAAGTTTGGGGTGCTCAAAGCAGAGCTTTCACTGACCATGTGTTTAGTTAGCAGCATGCTGCTCCATCCTTTGTAACAAAAAAATCTGTGCACGAGCAAGGTTTTTGTGCAGGTGGGTTCACACTTATGCCGTGCGGGAACCAGTGTGAGTTTTGTGTGGGTTCCCACATTCCATATGACTTGCAGGCAGTTCACACTGACATCTGCGAACCGCTGCAGGTGTCAATGTAAGGTTAATGACACCCCCAAATCAGTTCTCAGATGCACAGTGCAAACTGTGAAATAGGACAAGAATCGGATCGCAAAAAAAGAATTGCGGCAGGGCGGCCCTCCTGCACGAAATCACTTACCTGTATGTGATTTTGTGCACTGGGTCTGGGGTGTGCGTGATTGGACACAGCAGTCGCCAAACAGCGAGTCCAGTGGACCTGATATTTGCCGGCACCTCATGATCATTCTTGAAAGAGGCAGAAGAGGGATCTGCCTATGTAAACAAGGCAGACCGCCATTCTATGAGAGGCGAAGATGGAGATCTTGTGTTTCTGCTAAGCTGGAACACAGATCTCTGTCTTCCCCCAGTCAAAGCATCCCCCACACAGTTATAAAGCACTCTCTAGGAGCACATTTAACCCTTTTTTCGCCCCTGATGTTAACCCCTTAGCTGCCAGTGTCATTGGTACAGGGACAGTGCATTTTTTTTTTTTCATTTAAATTTAAGTTTATTATAATAAAATAAAGAGCATACAGAGTAATAAACGTAATACAATAAATGCATCAGGAAACATCGTGTTGACAATTATAGTAGTAAACAATAGATTACATTTCTTAACTAGATTTCCCCCTCTCCCCCCCCCTGGTAAGTTTAACATGGGAGTGTAAACGTGTATAATCAGGAGGGATGGGAATCAGTAGAGGTAGCGACAACATTTTAGGGCTAAAATTCCCTGTTTACTAAGCAATCTATAAAACATTTTTTTTATAAGCTGAGATCATAAAACTAAAATATATGTAAGGAATAAATCATACCGAACCGTGGAGAGGATAGGTTTCCGGGGACATCTGGACAGTGCATTTTTTAAGCACTAATCATTGTATTGGTGTCACTAGTCCCCAAAATGTGTGACTTAGTGTCAGATTTGTCCGCAGTCCCACTAAAAATCGCTGATCACCGCCATTACTAGTAAAACCAAACAAAAACATTTCCATAAATATATCCCATAGATTCTAGATGCTATAACTTTTGCACAAACTAATTAATATACACTTATTGGGATTTTTTTAACAAAACTTAATTTTTTTTTTCAAAATAGTCTGCCTTTTTATGTTTATAGAGCAAAAAAATAAAAACTGCAGGGGTGATTCTATTTGTGGGGAAAAAAAGGACATCAATTACAATTTTTGGTACAGCATTGCACGACATTGCAATTGTCAGTTAAAATAAACCAGTACCATATTGCAAAAAATGGCCTGATCATAAAGGGGAGGTATAACTTCTGGGGCTGAAGAGGTTAAATAAATTAGGCATGCACTAGTTAGGAATTTTATCCTTGATTAAAACTGTCCTGCTATTGGTCAATTTTACACCTTATTATCTTAATTCTTGTAATAAAACTACAGCCTGTGGTCTTTCTATAGTATATTTGGACCTATCTTTGCTCTTTAACATTGTCCTGCTGCTACCAATTGTACACTATCTCTCCTCTTTGTCTCTCCTGCATTTTGGCCTATTATGCTTGACTAAAACAGCAACTGGCCAATTTTATACTGCTGTATGCTCTGCAATATCTTAACTTGTAACTGTAGTAAAGCCCCAGCCTATGCTCGTTGTTGCTAGTAATTTGCTTGTATTCTTCTCTGCTACATTTTAGCTGATTTTCCCTCATAAAAATGTTCTATTGTTTGCTATTTTTCATTGCTAATTAGTTGTCATTGCTAAAGCTACCTGAAGAAAGCCTTTTTTCGAAGTGAAATGGATAAGATTTAGGTGCTGTTTCTGTATGCAAGCCAAGCTAACTGTAAAAGAAAAAAAAAAAACAATTTCACCGACAAATATGCACTGCCAGGGTATGCTGTTAATGAAAAAAATGATGTCATCTTGTGATAAATTGTGCCGGATAGGGATGAGCTTCGTGTTCGATGCGAACACATGTTTGCATCGAACATTGGCCATTCGATCGTTCGTCGAAAACGAACAAATCAGGTCGTTCGCGCCAAATTCGAATGACCCATAATTCACTGCGGCGTTGTGCGCTGATGATTGGCCAAGCATGCACCATGACCCTGCATGCATGGCCAATCACAGCGCCCAAAAAATGAAGAGACCTAATTGGCCAAAGCCTGGGTGCTTTGGCCAATTAGGGCTCAGGGCTTTAGCACACGCCCCACACTATAAAAGGCCGCCTCCCGGGCGGCCTCGTGTAGTGTGTTGCAGCTTGCTTTGCACTGCAGTCAGACAGACAGACAGAGAGATAGATAGATAGATAGATAGATAGATAGATAGATAGATAGATAGATAGATAGATAGATAGATAGATAGATAGATAGATAGATAGATAGATAGATAGATAGATAGATAGATAGATAGATAGATAGATAGATAGATAGATAGATAGATAGATCAGGGAGACTACTAGTTAGTATAGTTAAATGTACAGTTTGTAGAGAATATATTGACATCCCTAGGAGTTGTCAATATATTTATAAACTGTATAGCTTAGCTAGTTCTGCTATTAGTATCTGTCAGGCAGGAGATTGTGCTTGATGCTCTAACATGTTAGTCAACGTGTGCTAGTTAATTGCACATAGACTCATTAAAGTGGATGTAAACCCAAAAAAAAACATTTTTTTTTTGATGTCACAATGTAGAGTATAATATTTCCTATCATTTGTACCCAGTCTTGCCACACAGAGTTAATCCAGCGCTGAGTAATCCTCTTGTATGTTTAGTGAAAACAAACAGCCTTCCAGATAAAACCCTGCCTAAACAAAAAGTCCTGAATCTCTCTTCTTGCTTTGAGTGAGAGGTTATTTACAAATATAGCTAGGACATGTTTATCATATGTTATGTTTTGTTTACAATAACATGAGGTGATATAACATCATAACGCATCCTAGTAATATACAATGAACTTTGGATCACCTCTTGTTATGATAAACATGTCCAAGCTAGATATGTAAATAACCTGTTACTGAAAGCAAAAACAGAGAAACGGACTTAACCTAATGTGGCAGGTTTTTATCTGAAGTCCGGTTAATTTGCACTGGACTTTAAAAGAGGATTACTCAACGCTGGATTAACTCTGTGTGGCAAGACTGGGCACAGATGATAGGAAATCTTATACTCTACATTGTGACATTAAAACAAATTTTTTTTTTTTGGGGTTTACAACCACTTTAACTGTTACTGCACGTATGCTATTTATTTGCACAGAAAGGCAGTTGCTGTTAATGCAAGTGGGCTATTGAATTGCACAGAAACGCAGTCGCTCTGACTGTGCGTGTGCTGTTTAATACCACCTTAGCGCATTTGGTGTCACCGCACGTGTGCTTTTATATACAACCTGAGCGCAGTTAGTGTCAGTGGACGTGTGCTTTTATATACCACCTGAGCGCAGTTAGTGTCACTGGACGTGTGCTTTTATATACCACCTGAGCGCAGTTAGTGTCACTGGACGTGTGCTTTTATATACCACCTGAGCGCAGTTAGTGTCACTGGACGTGTGTTTTATATACCAGCTGAGCGCAGTTAGTGTCACTGGACGTGTGCTTTTATATACCACCTGAGCGCAGTTAGTGTCACTGCACGTGTGGTTTTATATACCACCTGAGTGTAGTTAGTGTCACTGGACGTGTGCTTTTATATACCACCTGAGCGCAGTTAGTGTCAGTGGACGTGTGCTTTTATATACCACCTGAGCGCAGTTAGTGTCACTGGACGTGTGCTTTTATATACCACCTGAGCGCAGTTAGTGTCACTGGACGTGTGCTTTTATATACCACCTGAGCGCAGTTAGTGTCACTGGACGTGTGCTTTTATATACCACCTGAGCGCAGTTAGTGTCACTGGACGTGTGCTTTTATATACCACCTGAGCGCAGTTAGAGTCACTGGACGTGTGCTTTTATATACCACCTGAGCGCATTTAGTGTCACTGGACGTGTGCTTTTATATACCACCTGAGCGCAGTTAGTGTCACTGGACGTGTGCTTTTATATACCACCTGAGCGCAGTTAGTGTCACTGGACGTGTGCTGTTATATACCACCTGAGCGCATAAATATGTCTGGAACGACAACAAAGAGAAGCAGAGAGTCACGAGGGCAAGCAGGCTCTGCATGTAGAGGTAACGCTGGTAGTGTATGTGGTGCATCCTCTTCAGCACGTCTTCTCACACAGACTGATCAAAGTTCATCTGGCAAAGCAGCTGCCAAGGCGTCCTCTTCCCTCTGCACAATGGCTTCACACAATACTTCCCTAGTACCGCCATGTCCTCCTGAGGAGTCCCCCGAACTGTTTCAACACAGTGTTGGGTACATGCTGCAGGAAGATGCGCAGCGTTTTGAAGACTCCAATGACAGAACACTGATAGAGGAAGGCATTGATGTGAGCCCAGGGAGAGGGGTGTCTGAGAGGGACAGCAATTTGTCAGTGATGATGTTCCCCCAGCTGGAGCATACTGCCAGGTTGTTGACAGTGATGAGGAGGGAGGGGATGATGAGGTCACTGATTTTACCTGGGTGCCTGATAGGAGAGAGGAGGAGGAGGAGGAGGAGGAGGAGGACGAGGCACAGGCACATCTTCAAAGAGGCAGGATGCCCTCCAGGGGTCAGCTTAAGGTCACACCCACTGCATTACAGCGCACATCTACAGCGCTTGTGCATGGCGCTGCTGTGTCTGACCGGTACAGCAAAAGTTCTTTGGTGTGGGCCTTTTTTGAAACATGTCCACAAGATCGTACCTTTGCTATTTGCAACTTATGTCGCAAGCGTATCTCGCGTGGCCAAAACATCAACCGCCTGGGTACCACATGCTTGTCCAGACATATGTCGACCTGCCATGCAGCTCGTTGGCAAGCACACCAGAAAGACCCACACCAAAGACAAAAGCGTACCCCCCCTTGCCCTTCTGGGACCTCCAACCCCAGTAGACCCCCAGTCCTCTCTAAAGCCTGCAGTGAAGGTGTAGAAATAGGTGTGTCACAAGCTAGTAGTAGCGGTCAATCTACTGATAGTACCAGACAAATTTCCCTGCCCCAGCTGCTGCAGCGCCGAAAGTTCCGTGAGTTTGTGCAATGTGCAGTACCTCAGTGGCAAGTACCAAAACGCCACTTTTTCTCACGGAAGGCTATTCCGGCTCTCTTTCCCGTCATGTGGAAGGCAATGTCCATGCCTCGCTGGACAGGGTGGTCAGTGGTAAGGTGCATATTACTGCTGACTCATGGTCCAGCAGGCATGGACAGGGACGTTACCTGTCTTTTACGGCGCATTGGGTGACTCTGCTGGCAGCTGGGAAGGATGCAGGGCAAGGTCCAGTAGTTTTGGATGTTGTTTCGCCACCAGGCCTCCAAAACAATACTACTGCTTGTGACACACCTCTTTCCTCTACCCTCTCCTCTTCTTCTTCCTCTGTGGCCTCTTCCTGTGGGGATGTTTTCTCCGAACCAGCCGTGCTCCGTAGGCGTATGAGGGGATACGCAGAAATGCAGGCCAAGAGATGCCATGCGGTGCTAGAGCTGGTGTGCTTGGGAGACAGTAGCCACACTGGGGAAAAGGTTTTGTCAGCTCTGCAGGGTCAGGCTGAGAGGTGGTTGAAGCCACGCCAGATGAAGCCTGGAATGGTGGTCAGTGATAATGGCACCAACCTCCTCTCTGCCCTGCGACAGGGAAAACTCACCTACGTGCCCTGTTTTGCGCATGTCCTCAATTTGGTGGTGCAGCGGTTCTTGGACAGGTACCCGGGCTTGCAGGATGTCCTGAAGCAGGCCAGGAAAGTCTGTGTGCATTTTCGGAGGTCATATAATACCACTGCTCGGCTGACTGACCTACAAAGGGAATACAACCTGCCCAAGAACCGCCTAATTTGTGACATGCCCACCAGATGGAACTCAACGTTGGCCATGCTGCAGCGGCTGCAAACGCAGCAGCGGGCCATCAATGAGTACCTGTGCCAATATGGCAGCAGAACTGGGTCAGGGCAGCTTGGTTTTTTTCCCCACGCCAGTGAGCCTTGATCAGGGATGCATGCACTGTCCTGTCACCATTTGAGGAGGCCACGAGGATGGTGAGCAGTGACAGTGCATGCATCAGTGAGACTGTCCCTCTTATTCACATGTTGGAGCACACGCTACGTGGAATAATGGACAGGGCCCTTGAGGCAGAACAGAGGGAGGAAGAGGAGGACTTCCTTACCTCTCAAGGCCCCCTTTACCCAGACAGTGGTCCTGCTTGCCCACCTAGCACACAGGAAGAGGAGTGTTCTTTCAGAACGGACATTCAGTGCTGCTGGAGGCTTTGTGACTGATCACAGGGTGCGCCTCTCCACCGGCTCTGTTGATCGACTGACCTTCATCAAAATGAATCGGGCTTGGATCAAAACCAGCTACCAAGCACCTGATGCTGATATTAATGAATAATATCTTTTTTTTTGAAATGTCGGATCCCTTTTAGACTGCTGATGCTGAGTGACTGTCCTCTTATGCTGCTGATGGAATATCCTTCTCCTCCTCACTTTTCTTGCTGATAGCTAGTAAGAAATGTTGTGTTTCTGGGCTCTGCCACCAGTGCCTAAGGCACAATTTTTCAGCCCCTGTTTAACAGGGGCGCCTAATAAAAAATTTTAATGCAATACTTTGCACATGGCTCCTTGTTGCGCTCTAATTGGAGTTATTGTGAGGGGTTGCAGTGTTGTGTTGTGCCCAATGCACAATTTTTCAGCCCCTGTTTAACAGGGGCGCCTAATAACAATTTTTGATGCAATACTTTGCATGTGGCTCCTTGTTGCGCTCCAATTGGAGTTATTGGGAGGGGTTGCAAGTGTTGTGTTGTGCCCAAGGCACAATTTTTCAGCCCCTGTTTAACAGGGGCGCCTAATAACAATTTTTAATGCAATACTTTGCACGTGGCTCCTTGTTGCGCTCCAATTACTGTATGTTTGAGGGGTGCCCTTTTTTCTAAAAAATTTCTTTCACAAAACAATAATGGCCCCCCACCACCGCAAAATATTCGACATAATGTTGCCACACAGAACTTGCGCAAGTAGCATTAATTACTTTTTTTTTATAGTCCTCTCATGTTGTGCAGGGACATTTCTAAACACGTGCCACTACTATAGACACCCAGCAGGTGTGATATTTAAAGGAATTTTTTTTTTCACTTTAAGCATCATTAAAATGGCTGCTCCGCAAAAAATGGCAGTTTTTTTAAAAAAAAATTCCATTGATACATGTTCCCTGGGGCAAGACCTGGGTTCTGAACGACGTTTTCCAACATTTAATTGAATTTTGGTCTTTAAAACGACCGTATTTGAATTCCAACGTTCGGGTCCCATAGACTTCAATGGGGTTTGAAATATTCGTGCAAACCCGCGGTCTGTTCGAACGTTCTGGTGTGAACCGAACCCGGGGGTGTTTGGCTCATCCCTAGTGCCGGATGGAGGGACGTGTTGACTGAGTTATTTTATTCTGGAAGGACAGTGGTTTATGCAAGTCAGCCATCTTTTTTATCTTTGCCTTCGACATCTTGCTGTAAGTGCATTGCCATTTTAACTGTTAAAGTTTACTATTTAGTTGGTTTTACAGTATTTATTTTTGGGTACTTTCCGCTGAGTGGTGAGGTTATCCCATGATCGTTGTGAGTTTATTTGGATGTCATTCTAGCTTTATCCTGCCTGGAGTGAGATCCATCTTAAAGTTGCCATCAGCCTTCCTCTCAGGATTAAGGCACTGGCTGGGTTTAAGCCGCAGCCGCAGCCACAAGCTCATAAAGCTTGCCATCTGGTAAGCAGGTTTTTCATGTGGTGGAGGTGAACTCACAGTGTGGTGTGATTTATTTATGGATCGTCACTATCAATGTTCACATGGACACCTACCTTCACTGGTTCACTGGTTCATCTACTAGAATTTCTATATGGACCTGAGAACACTGAGATCAATATACAAACTTAGTCACTGTTCTAAGTGGTAGCGCAATGCCTTTGTTTTTGTAATTTGTATAATGTTATTGAGGCTGTCCCTGAATATTGTACTGTTCCTTGAGGTTGGGTTCACACTTGTGCGATCACAGATATCACATTTGGTTTGCACGGCATTGCTGTGCAGATCACATGGGATGTCTGTGCAATGCAAATTCAGCCATACAGATTGTATGGCTGAAATCACGTTCGCACCAAAATGGTGCAGGACCCTTTTTTTTTCTTCGGTCCGTACTGGAATCAGATTGCATGGGTGTTAACACCTATACAATCCGATTCCTGCACCATTTCACAATTCACACTGCAATCTACGAATCGATCTGTGGCTGTCATTCATTTTACATTGACACCCGCATCACACAAGTGTGAACCCAGCCTGAAAATATGTCCCTGTTGTTTTCTTGCTTTGGTACATGTTTCCTAATCCCTATGACATACCTCCCAACTTTGTGAGATGGGATTGAGGGACACATATTAGCAAAAGTATGTTGGCATAGGACACACCCCCTGCCATGGCCCTTTAACTGGTTACCGACCAGCCTCCGCAGTTCTACGGTGGCAGGTCGGCTCCCCTGCACGAGAGCCCGTAGCTCTATGTCGGCTCTCTAAGCGGCCACTAGGAAGTCCCCTGCAGGTGCGATCGCCGCCGGGCATTTGCGATTGCTCAGCACTGTCAGGGTAGAAATGCTGATCTTCTGATCATACAATGTATCAGTAATTTCCCCTAGTGAGTCCACCCCCCCATACAGTTAGCACACACCCAGGAACATACTTAACCCCTTCCCCGCCCCCTAGTGTTAACCCCTTCACTGCCAGTGGCATTTTTATAGTAATCCAATGCATTTTTATAGCACTGATCGCTATAAAAATGCCAATGGTCCAAAAAATGTGTCAAAAGTGTCCCGAAAATCGCTGGTCGCCGCCATTACTAGTAAAAAATAAAAATATTAATAAAAATGGCATAAAACTACCCCCTTTTTTGTAAACGCTATAACTTTTGCGCAAACCAATCAGTAAACGCTTATTGCAATTTTTTTTTTAAATAAAAAATATGTAGAAGAATACGTATTAGCCTAAACTGAGGGGAAAATGAGGGACAAATAAAGAGGAAAGAGGGACATTGCTCCAAATCGGGGACAGTGCCTCGAAATCAGGGACAGTTGGGAAGTATAGTATGACAGTATGCATTTTCTCATTCCTCTCTTTCACAGTATTTTCCTGTTATCTAAAAAAAAATGGATATTATTTAACACCAAGATTAGCCCCCCCTAGAATTCAATGATATTCACTTTAGTAAAAATTTGACTCACGTTTTAGTCAATAACACAGGGGTAAAGTGTTAATTACTAAATGTATCAATATTATTAATGTTTGTCTATATCCTGTACCATACTGAGACTAGCCATTGTAAATGTTCCTTCAAGCCAATCATGTAGAGAAGGAGTTAAGTAGGGGGCTATTTCTCAGAAGCTTCCTCATGTGTAATTAACCATAACATGCAACCGGGGTGTGGGACATGACTGGGGTTTCCCAGAGATAAACAAAGGATGTATTCCATGAAAGCGTCAGTGCCACAGCCGCTGAGACCCCTCACTGAGATGGCCTCATTTTGCCAGAATCCATGGTCTTACACTACAGGAGGGATAGTTTGTGCATTACTGATGAAGTACACATACTGTATATATACATCAACACATCTTCAGCATGTTCTGATTTTTAACGAGATAGATGGAACTCCTCTTGAACAAATACACAATGTTATCCCTATTGCTCTACATATGACACATGATAGGTTACGATTTATTTATTACCAACTGAGAAATAGAAATTGAGATGTAGAACAGTATTCAGTATGACCTGAGTATGAGCTGAAAAAAATGTAGTCCATTAAACAGAAAGGGCTGAGCCTTAGTGGTTAGTCAAATTTAGAAGCTTTTTATTAAGAAGTGAATGGTGGTTAGCCAGGTTTTTGGTCTGAAATAAACTGTATAGAACCTAAAATGCATGTCCTAAAATATATATGAGACGAATGGTAATGTACTATATTAAAATAATGTTCTGTTCTAACAAAATTATGGAGTTGAGTTACTAAAGGCAAATAGACTGTGCACTTTGCAAGTACAATTTCTCCATAGCTTAGTATATGAGGGGAAGCTTCACTTTGCAAAGCATACCCAATCACACGCAAGAAACAAAAAAAGATAAAAAAAACATATGTGCTTGCACTTGATTGGATGATGGAAGTCAGCAGAGCTTCCCCTTATTTGCTAAGCTATGTAAGTGCACAGTCTATTTGCCTTTAGTAAATAAACCCCTTTGTGTTGCAGACTGATACAGCTTTATCCAAGTTTAACCTCTTAACGCAGAAGTAACACAAATATGTGGCCCCACTAGACTGGGCTTTTTCTAATAATAATAAAAAGTAAAATAGGAAAAACAACTAGATCAAGGTTGTATCTAGGTCAGTGCCAGGGTTAGTGTTTGGGTCAAGGTTAGGGTCAGAGGTCAAGGTCAGGGTCAGTTTTATTTAATTTTTTTGGACAGAATTTTAATTTTATTCTTATATTAGTGTCAATGGCCCAGATTCACAGAGCGATTACGCGTGCGCAACTGCTGTTGCGCGTGCGTAAGTCTAAATGTGCGCGTGCGTATAGTTGCACGCGATTCACAAAACAATATACGCCAGAAATCTACGTTTTTTGGTCCGGCGTAATTGAGTTAGACCTTCGCTTCCCTTCGCGCAAAACTGCGCTAGACACACCATTGATTTGCTAGTCAAATATGCTAATGAGGGAGTTACGGGGATTCACAAAAAAACGCAGTTGCTGCGCAGGCTACGCGATGTGCGCAACAGCAAAATGTTCTGTCTAAAGTTAGAGGACCTAAAAGCTGGTCTAAATTTTGAAAAAAAGTCTAATTGTCAGATAAAGCAACACTGTTAGTGAGGAGTTCAGCAGTCACACGTGTTGCCCAACAATCTGTATGCCAACATGCCAGGGGCATCGTCGCGCATAGCTATACTACTGACTTTAGATGAACAAAGAAGGAGGAGGGCACGGAGGATGGCACTAAGGAGGGCACGGGAGATGTTTTTTTTTTTTTTTATTTGCTTATATAAAATTTACAATTTAAATTAATCTAATACAATATTCTTATCTGATACAAGCCCCTCACTCTTCACTTGATATATCACACACGCATAGACATCTTTGGCATGAGTGATTCTGAGGTGTCTCGCATCTTCAGATTCACCCCTCATGCCATCCTGGAATTACCACAACCCTGCAGGAGGACATCAGCAGCCCAACACATGGCACTACCCATGACACCCATGACAGCTACATATACAATCAGAGCCCCATCCCCACAGATTTCGAACAGAACATGTATGGGGACAGCTGGCTGGTTGGTGAGTGACATGGGTGGCAGGCATGACTATCCCCTCCCGTGATGCACACCTCACAAGTGGCACATGCATGACTAACATCCTCCTGTCTTTTCCCTTCAAGGTGACTCTGCATATGCACTGGTACCCCATCTCATGACCCCATCTCATGGCAGCTCACATTATGCATCTTTGCACGTTAAACACACACATTAATCATGGCACAATGAGAATGCATGCATGCACACCACTGTGGTCCCTAGCACACACACCCCACATCCTCATCACATTGGATTGGCACAAGCCCACCATGCAGGACTTGTGAGCAGCAACGCCATGCCACGGCTCCAATTATGTCACTGTACATTCATACACCATTCACACAGACCTGGCGATCACTTCTCCACCACAAATGAGGGTGACACCCCTTTTCCCGCAGGAATATCACCCCCACATTCCAAAATCATACACAAACAGAACCAAAAAAATTAAATAAATGACGAGCAAAAATAAAAAATGCCCAGCAAAAATATAATTTAAACAAAATAACAACAAAGAAAACACATAAAAGACAAAAATCACTCTGCAAAACAGTCCTCAAATATCTCAAAGACACGTCACAAACAAACAAAAGCACCTTGCTGTAGAGGGAGGGATACAAAGGGATGTATTTTTGCAAAGGAAGTGCATTTGTGTCTGTCTATTTATGCTGTCTGCGTAGTTCATAAAGTTGCCCTAGTCCATTTCCAATTTCACTGATTGCGCCGCTCCCGAGTTGTGAGCATGCGCACAACGGAGCTGACATGGTTTCCTTCACGCGCGCATGCGCGAGTCGGCCGGCCCTTCATTTGCATGGGGTCACGGCTCATTTCAATGTAACACGCCCACGTCCCTCCCAATTTGTATTACTCCTCCTTACGCCTCAGGAAAAAACCTTACGCTTGCGCAATCTCTTGCGCAAAAGCTTCGTGAATCGCGGGATTACACGGCTAGATTGCGCAAGTCTAACGGAAAAGTGGTGCGCTACGCCGGTCCAATAATGCGCCGATGTACGTGAATCTGGGCCAATGTGTTTTAGGTAGCATATAAAAATTCTAAATGTGCACTGTTTTTGGGCTGTACTATGGGTACATACAACTAACATACACATATGTGGTATCGCTGCGATTGTCAGGAGGAGGAGAATTGTACTTGAGTTGTTCTTTGGTGGAAGGTTATGGCAGGTTAAGGTTATACCAAGAAATATACAGCTACATTTAAAAAAAAATATATATATTTTTTGGTCTAGTTTTCTTTTAATAATTAAAATAAAATGAAAAATCAGGAGTAGGGATGAGCCGAACACCCCCCTGTTCGGTTCGCACCAGAACTTGCGAACACACCAAATGTTCGTGTGAACTTTAGAACCCTGTTAAAGTCTATAGGACTCGAACGTTTGAAATCTAAAGTGCTAATTTTAAAGGCTAATATGCAAGTTATTGTCCTAAAAAGTGTTTGGGGACCTGGGTCCTGTCCCAGGGGACATGTACTGTATCAATGCAAAAAAAAGTTTTAAAAACAAACGTTTTTTCAGGAGCAGTGAATTTAATAATGCTAAAATTGAAACAATAAAAGTGAAATATTCCTTTAAATTTCGTACCTGGGGGGGTGTAAAGTTAGCATGTGAAATATCGCATGTTTCCAGTACTTAGAACTATCACTGCACAAAGTGTAATTTCTGAAAGAAAAAAAGTCATTTAAAACTGACTTGCGGCTATACTGAATTTTTGGCTCTGGCAATTCAGAGAGAATTCATTCATAAAAAAAAAAAAAGTGTGGGGTTCCCCCTAAATTCAATTATCAGGCTCTTTAGGTCTGGTATGGATATTAGGGGAACTCAGCCGTCAATTGAAAAAAAAATGACGTGGGATTCCCCCCAAATATCCATTCCAGACCCTTCAGGTCTGGTGTGGATTTTAAGGGGAACTCCACCCCAAATAAAAAAAAATGGTGTGGAGTTCCCCCAAAAATCCACACCAGACCCCTTATCCGAGCACGTTAACCTGGCCGGCCGCAGAAAAAAATGTGGGGGCAGAGTGCGGCCCCCCTCTCCTGAACCGTACCAGGCCACATGCCCTCAACATGGGGAGGATGTCCCCATGTTGATGGGGACAAGGGCCTCATCCCCACAACCCTTGCCCGCTGGTTGTGGGGGTCTGCGGGCAGGGGGCTTAACAGAATCTGGAAGACTCCTTTAACAAAGGAGACCCCCAGATCCTGCCCCCCCTATGTGAATTGGTAATGGCATACATTGTACCCCTACCATTTCATGAAGGAAGTGTAAATAGTTGGAAAAAACACACACACACACCGTAGAAAAAAGTCCTTTATTAATAAAAAAAAAAAACAATCCAGCGGTGGTAATCCACTTGGTCCCGGCTCCCTGCTCCAACGTTGGCTGTATCCAGCAACGGGTGATCAGCGGTCCGGTCCAGCGATGAGACGACCCAGGTCCCCAAATACTTTTTAGGACAATAACTTGCATATTAGCCTTTAAAAGACTTTAACAGGGTGTTCCGCGGCTTTTCGAATTTGCCGTGAACACCCCAAATTGTTCGTTGTTTGCCGAACAGGCAAACAGGCAATGTTCAAGTCGAACATGAGTTTGACTCGAACTCGAAGCTCATCCCTAATCAGGAGATATCTTTTACCATTTACCACCAAATGTAAGCCCAATTTGTCCTGAAAAAAAAACAGACGGTATAATCCAACTAGATGTGCAAAGTAATTGTGACAATTTGTATGGTTTTACTAATACAAGTCAAAGTTGCAAAATTGTGCTTAGGCATTGAGATTTGTTTTACCCTTAGAATGAAAGGGGTTAAGATCAGCTACAATCCTTCACTTGGGGGCAGGGTTAGTCATTCTAAGCAAAGTTTTATCTCTTAGGACCCACTTAACCACTTAAGCCCCGGACCATTTGACTGGTTAAAGATTGGGACACTTTTTGCGATTCTGCACTGTGTCCCTTTAACTGACAATTGCGCGGTCGTGCGACGTGGCTCCCAAACAAAATGTAGGCCTTTTTTTTCCCACAAATAGAGCTTTCTTTTGGTGGTATTTGATCACCTCTGTAGTTTTTATTTTTTGTGCTATAAACAAAAAGAAAGCTTCAATTTTGAAAACAATTCAATATTTCAAAATTACACTGCCACTGAAGGGGTTAACCTGTAGGGGGCGCGTCACTGATCGCTGTTCCTGATGACAGGGAACACGTTCAGTGACAGTATCACTAGGCAGAGATGTGTTTACTAACATCTCCCTGTTTTTCAGCTCTGTGACCCGATCGCATTACACCGGTGGTGATCGGGTCCGCGGGTCCCGTGGGCACGGTCATGGAGCTCACGGCAGGGTCACAAGTGCGCCACCAGCGGCGCGCGTGCGACTACGCGGCTCGCAAATTAAAGGGCACATACTTGTATGCCCATGTGCACAGCCTTGCCATTATGCTGACGTACATCCTCGTGCACTGGTCGGGAACCAGTTAAACACAGTTGTAATTACATTTTCAACACACAGGTCACTACAATGAATGGTATTTGTATGCAACTGTTATTTTACAAATAAGTTCCATTAAAGCGGAGGTCCACCCAAATTCGTCACTGAACCATACCTGGCAGTATCCTGCCGCTGGGGGAACATGATTGCTAGTTTGCTGTCCTTCTTAGGCACCCCCTTTCTCTGGGCTCACGTTACTACCTTCCGCAAGCTGGGTACCATCATTGGAGCCTTCAAAATGCTGCAAATCTTCCTGCAGCATGTACCTGAGACTCTCTCTCTCTGAATGCTGCAGGAACACACTACACAAGGCCAACGCGCAGACGGCCTTATATGGTGTGGGGCGTGTACCTAATCCCCTAAACCATAATTGGCCAAAGGCACCCTGCCTTTGGCCAATTAGGGCTCTCTGTGCTGACAGCGCTGTGATTGGCCAAAGCATTCAGGTCATAGTGCATGCTTGGCCAAGCAACAGCCAGCAATGCACTGTGTTGTGGGCCGCGCAACTCGAATTTGAGGTGAACGGCCTATAAAGTTTGATGTTCGTCGAACGATCAAACAGACGATGTTCGAGTCAAACTCATGCTTGATTCGAACTCAAAGCTCATCCCTAATGTGCAGACACCACTAAGTGCTTGCACTTTAAATATGCACCAGTTTTTTTTTCATCCTGAAACCTAGGAGTTGATTTACTAAATTTTATAAGTGAAAAAACTGGTGCAGCTGTGCATTGTAGCCAGGCCCAGACTGGGACAAAAAACAAGCCTGGGCATTTTAGACTGAGCAGCCCATGGGTAATTTACTGGGAGGCACGAACAGCATGGGTGGTGGAGAATGTGGGGGGGTGGAAAACACAGGGGAGAGTGGAGAGCACTAGTCAGGCCATAGAGCACAGAAGGTGAAGAGCACAGGGGGTGGAGAGCACTAGGGGGAGCCGGAGAGCACGTGGGGTCTGGAGAGCACAAGCAGGAGCAGAGAACACGGGAGGCGGAAAGCACAGTGGGGGTGGAGAGCACAGAGGGGCTGGAGAGCACTTGGGGAGTCGGGGAGCACTGAGGGGGTGGGGGACTATGGGGTGCTGGAGAGCACAAGCAGGGGAAGAGAACATGGAAGCCGAACAGCACAGGGGGTGGCGAGCATTGGGGGCTGGAGAGCACTGGGGGGGCAGAGAGCACAGGGGGCCTGAGATCACAGGGATGGGCTGGAGAGCACTGGGGGCCTGGAGAGTAAATGAGGGCTGATGATCACTGGGGGGCCTGAGAGCACTGGGGGGGCGGAGAGCACAGGAGGCTAATGAGCACTGGGGGGCCTGAGAGCACAGGGGGTCTGAGAGCACTGGGGGGCTGAGAGCACTGGGGGCCGGAGTCTACAGGGGGGCTGATGAGCACTGGGGGGCCTGAGAGCACAGGGGTCTGAGAGCATGGGGGGGCTGGAGAGCACTGGGGACTGGAGAGTACAGAGGGCTCTGAGAGCACTGGGAGGCCTGAGAGCACAGGGGGGTCTGAGAGCACTTGGGGCCTGAGAGCACCGAGGGGCCATAGAGTACATGGGCTGATGAGCACTAGGAGGGGCTGGAGAGCTCTGGGGGGACTGGATTGTACAGGAGCTAGAGAGCACTGGGGGGAGTTGAAAATCACTGGGGGGAGGGTGGAGTGCAGTGGGGGAGCCTGAGAGCAGGGGGGCACCTGAGAGCATGGTGGGAGCCTAAGAGCACTAGGGGACAGTAGAAAGGAGCTGGAAAGGAGAAGCATATGCATACACAGTAGAAGAATCCATCTCTTTTTTTTTCTCCTACAGCCTCTGAATGCCCACGGGAGGGAGAGAGTGAGAAGTAGGCATTCAGAGGCTGTAGGAGAAAAATAAAGAGATGGATTCTTCTACTGTGTATGCAGCTGTGTCTCCTATCCAGGCGTGCACATGGACAGACACACTCACTTCCCTCCCATCTGGAACACCGGCAGCTGAGTCTTGTGTAGATCCCCTCCCAGTTACAGGTAATGTGACCTGTAGTCTCCGCCCCCCAGCCCAACAGCCAAACCGTAAAGGCAGCCGGCCGGCCAGCCACGGAGAGGCCAGTGAGCGGCGGGGGCTCAAGGAGCAGCTTAGATGCCTTGGACCCACAAGTGCCCGGTGTGTTCTATGGCCAGTCCAGGCCTGATTGTAGCCCATTAACTTCAGCTTTTTCAAATAAGCTTTGCCAAAACAAAAAACCTGGAAGCTGATTGGTTTCAGTGCAGAGCTGCACCAGATTTTGCACACTCCAGTTTTAGTAAATCAACCCCGTAGTGCCTTTAAGTTGATAGGAAATGGTGCTGAAACAGGTGCCACCACACATTTTTGAAGCACAATGGGCAAAAAACATAAATTGTACATTTAGCGCTATCTTTTGGAAACCTTACAACAGTATCTGTTATGTTTTGCTTGTTCAACCCCTTTAAGCTCTTCACCTCTTCCTCACAAACCCTTAAGATGGATGATTTCTTAACCGACAGAAGGATGAGCAAATAAACAAAAATAACGCACAGTAAGTAACAGGATGAGACAAAATTGTGCAGTGGAATATAATGTGGCTTTTTAATCTTGTTTTTCTTTTTTATACATTCATCTCAGGGTAATGAATATAGAGAGGCTGTGTTTGATTGTGTTGATCTGCTAGAACAGTCTTTATCCTATAAGGGAATAAGGGCCAATGTAACTGCGATTCCCTACAATCATGGTAATTACAGCAGTGAATAATCTGATGGTAGAATTGCAATCTCGTACAGGTGCATGTTAATTATTTTACTTGCAAACTCTAATTAGACACTGCTACCACTTAAATGAGTTATATTTCTGACTTGTTTTTTTAACATGTGGATTTTAGGTTTTGTTACCGATTTTTATTTTTTTATTTTTTTGAATACCTATTTTATATTTTTGAGCTGAATCAAGTTTTAAAGGGGAACCATCATCTCTAAATGACATTGCATTTAATAAGTACATTATATAATATGCTTTGAATTTCTTTTTCCGTACATTTTCCGTACATAGCAACTTGATAATAGAAATTGGCAGTAGGAACTTATCTTGTGTCAGTGTCATTGTTTTTTTAAAGACATTACTGTATACTAATAAACAATTTTGAATGACACTGACTGCGGTGCTGTCACTAAGTCCTACCCTGATTGACTGACAACCTTCGAAATACAGAAACTAATATAGGATCAAAATGTGCAAAATGCTTCATGGAGAGTGAAAATCATGTATGTGGAATTAAACTCAGGTCTTACCTAATAAGAACATGTGTGATACTATGTTAAGGTTAAAGTCTTCCTATCATATGTAGTTCAGTGTAAATCATAAATATTTGTGCAATTTCCACCATTTTTTAATCACTAGAAGTAAATTACTAGGCATACTGTGGTAGCAGTGATGACAGTGCAAGTTCTATTTAAAGTGGTGTTCCAGCCGCAATTCTTTTTTTTTTTAAAGTCAGCAGCTACTAACAGTGTAGCTGCTGACTTTAAATAAGGACACTTACCTTGTCCTACTTGCCCGCGCTGATGGCCCCCCCGATGCCGATCCCACGATCGCTCCGGGTCCCGCGCCGCCATCCACACTATGGGAAACAGGCAGTGAAGCCGTACGGCTTCACTGCCCATTTCCTACTGCGCCAGCGTGAGTCCAGAAAGCAGCGCGCCCCATTCACAAGGAGAAGGACAAGAAGAAAGGACACCGCGGTGTGGAAGAGGCAGATTACGGACTTCCGCATAGCAACAGGTATTTCGGGTGAGTATTTTTTTTTTTTCAAGTTTTTTTTTATTTAATTTTTTTAAACAAAATAGGCAAATGTTGTTTTCCTGGGTGGAACTCCGCTTTAAGCACAGCTGTTGTCTTTTAGGTTGACAGCAGAGGTAGAATTTTTTTCCAAGTTCCTCCCAATATAGATTTTTTTATATGGAATCTATGGGCCGGGATTCAGATACACTGGCGTATCTTTGTGCGGGCATAGCGTATCTTATTTACGCTACGCCACCGCAACTTAGAGAGGCAAGTGCAGTATTCACAAGGCACTTGCTCCGTAAGTTGCAGTGGCGTAGCGTAAATTGGCCGGCGTAAGCTCGCCTAATTCAAAGTAGGAAGGATGTGGGCGTCATCTATTTAAATTAAGCGTGACCCCATGCAAATGAATGGCCGGTCGAACTAGGCATGCGCGTGCATGCTCAGAATCACGTTGCATATACTTACTAAGATATGTCGGCGCAATGCCTACAACGTGAACGTAACCAAGGCACTGCCCTATTCACGTAGTACTACGTAAATGGCGTACGCAACGTAAAATTCGACGGCATCGTTCCCTGGCCCATACCTTAGCATTAGCTACGCCTGCTATATGAGGGGTAACTTTACGCCGGACGTAAGCCTTACGCAAATCGCGTATATGAAGCGGCCTGGCGCATCTATGTTCGTGAATCGGCATATCTTACTCATTTGCATATTTATAATGGGAAGTTAGGCAGTTGTTCCGACGTGGTTGTACGCATGCGCACGGGGATACGTCCATGTCCGGACACATGCGCAGTTCATTTTAAGTACTTGTCTAGCGTCCGGCCCATCATTTGCATGGGGTCACGCTTCATTAACATGGATCACGCCCACTTCCACCTACTTCCACTTACGCCGGCTTACGCCTACGAAATATATACGCTACGCCAGCACAGAGTTGGGAGCATTTTCTTTGTGAATTCCATGCTTGCCTCTCCGCGCTGTGCCGGCGTAGAGTAAAAAAGATACGCTGCGGCGGCATAAATATGCACCGATGTCTGTGAATCCGGGCCACAATCTTTAAAAATAAACAATGTGTTTTGGGAGTCCAGTAAAGTTGCCAATATTTGTGTTAAAGGTAATGTAATAAAAATTCATAAAGAATAAAGATACTAAGATCATATCTATAACAAAAGTGATGAAGTTACATATAAGACATTATCCATACAAAAATAGTTTTTATGATTCAATAAAATGTATAGTAGGCAATAATTAGGTGGACCTTTATCTATCTAAGAGGGGGCCAACCGATCACCATGTGAAAACATGAAACATTTCCTTGGGATTCCAGTGACATTTGTCCATCTATCAGAGTTTATATTTTTCTGTAAATCCAAGTTGATTTAGTCTGTTGAAAGCGGAAAATGTATTATCAAATACTTACCGTAATTTTCCTTTCCTGATGGACTCCATGGCAGCTTATGTGTGGGTTAACCCCGCCTCCTCCTCTACGTGTGGGTTAACCCCGCCTACTTGTGGGAAATAACTAGCCAAACCACACGGGTGGGTATGCTGAACAGAAATACATTTTATTTGACCTGTCCACAGACAGGATTTACGGCCAAAGGTCACAGAAGATAGCGTAGCACACTCAATACAGAAAGAGATATAAAAAGGTATTAACGGTGGCCCATGAGGCCGCTTTACAGATAAAGTCCGGAGCCATATGCCAGACTGCTGCCCAAGAAGCCGCTATATTCCGGGTAGAATGTGTCTACACTGGTTCCGAAGGAGCCAGGCCTTCAGCTGTATAGGCCTGTTGGATTCTACTGGATGATCCAGGCCGCAATCGTTCTGATCAAGGCTCAATTGCCTTTGGAGGAAGTAGCTTGCAAGTTGCATGTATACCCCCAGAATTTCTGAATGGAGGAAGGACGATTTCCTGGCTCTTATGGAACCTTGAGGTAATTTTTGGATTTGAGCTGAGCATAGAAATAAGGCCCACCCGATCCAGAAAGAAGGACAGAAAAGGCTGTTCAAAACCTAGGGACCCGATCTCTGTGATCCCCTTGGTCGTTATAGCAGCTATTGGGAAGTGTTTTTTTTTTCAAAGGTTTCTGGTAGAGAGTGGGGAGGACCCTGTGTTACTGAGTTCAGACAGTGAGTTGAGAACAATGGGAAGATAGATCTTGGCCAGAAAGAGGGAGCTGAAGATACCCTGACTTTGGATGTCTACGGGAACTGCCCATCGAGGATGAGAACTTGGCAGACATGGCTTATATTCCTCTATAGACTTAATTCATGCTCATCTCTGAAGAGCTCATGAGAGTGGAAATCGCCCTAGAAGTGCACCCAAGCTGGACAGGCCAGACTGCCTATTGAGACAAAAGGTCCGGCCTGAGAGGATGAGGCACCAGATCCTGAAAGCTAAGTTGGTTAAGGACGGGAAGTCAAGGTTTGTACGCCAAAATTTTGACTGCTTCCTGAGGATTTCGTAAGAACATGAGGATGATTGTGAGCGGTAGAAAGTCATATGCCCTCTTGAAACTCAATCGATCCATCAGGGCACCCATTCCGGAGGCCTAGATGCACAGCCCCGAGTGTAATACCTCTTCAGCTTGAAGTTGCCGGGGAAGAGAATAGATTCATTTCGGGATTGACTCCCAGGGACTGAATCCGCTTGAATAACTGTACATGAAGAGACCACCCGTTGATGTCTAACCGAATACGCGTCATGAAGTACGCTTAGACATTCTTGACTCCAGGGATGTAAGCCGCTGTAAAGCTGGTCAGGTTCTTCTGGGTCCAAGATCTGATGGGCTTGACCTCCCGAAAAAGCGTGGAGCTCCCAGTGCCCCCATGACTCTTCACATAGGAGGTCTCCGTAGAGTCGACCATTACTAATAATACTGACTCTCCCTCCCGGAGACGGGAGAAGGACTGAAGGACATTCCAAGCTACTCAAAGTTCCCGGACGTTCCTGGGATGAGAAGACTGTATCCAACTTGCCTTGAGCAAAATCCGATCTGCAGGGGCTCCTCAACCGGAACCGATGGCATCGGTTGTGACCGTGATCCATGAGATGGGGCAATAGAGTGGCAGTTGAGCAGGTTTTGTGCTGAAGCTACCAGGAGAGGCTGCCTCATCATCAATGATATGTGGATAGGTCGACTGTTGCCCCTTGGATTCTATTGTTACAGAAAACCTGACTGGACAAAAGGCGTAACCTCTACAGAAATCATTTTGCTCATAGGAGCCGGAAAGACCATCGAGCAAATAGCTTCTTTTTTTTTTATATATATTTTTTTATTTTTTACAAGGAAAATATATTCAAATTATTTGTATTATTTTCTACTTAACAAAAACGTTTTAATGCAGACCAGGCTAGGGTAGAGCCACCGCTTACTGTCTGTGGGAATCCCAACCTGACAGGAGACTGCAGCCCTTCAAATCCCCTGCCTGGGAGATGTCACTGCTCCTCCCACCATGTGCCTGCACCGTGGGAGACAGCCGAACAGCGCCTGCGCAGACACAGGGCAATCCAACCTCCCGTGCATGTGCAAGCCAAGCTTTGCTATCGTGGAGGCCCCGCGCATGGGCAGAACAACAGCCGTGACCCGGAACACAGAAGCGTTCCAAGCGCCATGAGGGGTAGCACCGGGAAGTATAGGAGCATACCGGGGGATACCAGGGAGAACCGGGGAGAACAAAAAACACACATAAAGACACAGATGCGACTGCCATGAGAAAAATACGAAAGTTGCAGATCTTGCCTGCCAATAATGCGTCCATGTTGAGGCATACTGAGGCAACCTCCCTTCCATCACTCTAGTGCCATGAAAAGCTACTTGCCCACTCCTAGCTGGGCCTTGAGCTGCACCGCATGAGTGATATGCCAGATTCTTAATCTACTCCGACCGGACGCCCACAGGAACAATCGTGATGTAGGTCCATGGAGGAGACAAAAAAGGAACACAGTACTGAGTGGTGAGATGACTTTTATGGGTATTGGGTCCTATAGCATTGGAAAGGAGGTGGGGTTAACCCACACATAGGCTGCCATGGAGTCTGTCAGGAAAGTATACTTACAGGTTTTGATACACATATTCCAATAGCACCAGGCCACATGCCCTCAACATGGGGAGGATGCTTTGGGGGTCTGTGACCCCTCAAAGCACCATGTCCCCAAGTTGATGGGGACAAGGGTCTCATCCCCACAACCCTTGCCTGGTGGTTGTAGGAGTCTGCAGGCGGGGGGGCTTATCGAAATCTGAAAGACCCCTTTAACAAAAGGGACCCCCAGATCCTGGCGGTGGTAATCCACTCTCAATCTACACTCCAGCACTGTCGGTATCCTGCGATGAATAATCTCCTCTGCAGGCTCCAGCGATGGTGTCCAGCGCAGCGAGGAACAGCATCCTGTTTCCACCGGAGACACCACCCGTCACATGACCTCGTCCCCCTCTGATGCAAGGGGAAACCGGGGATTTCCCAGTGATGTGATTGGTGACCCCGTCCCTGATGCAAAGGGAAACCTGCTGAAAACATTTTAGAGAAACTACAACGCACACTTCTCCAATACATAGCTCCTCTCCACTCACATGAATAACACTCCCTAATCTGTTGCAACTCCATAAATCCCGCCCATCACTGCTATAGCCACCACTAGTACACACAAAAAATGATTTACTTTAAACACAATATCCAAATCATCGTCATTCCTTACTACATACCTGATTGAGTACACGCACACTCCTGACTGGTCACTGGAATCCCATTCCCACTTCGTGTGGACGCCAATTATCCTACAAGGGCTCACCAATTCATCCTACTATATCGTTCAGGTTTAGAATACATTTACAACCTTTTATGGCCCCTGCCCATTCACAGCTCCCATCAGGGGTGAGTGGGCCTGAGGTTGGCCCTTGCTGGTATAGACTAAACTACCCTCTAGATCCCAACACATATGCACTCACCATCCCTTCTTTTTAGGGTTGCTTTATTAACTCCACCCCCAGCTTTGAATATGCCAAATACACTCACCTACTACTAGTTAGACCTAGATGCTTACTCAACTACTTCATTACTTACAGTCAAGACTAAATCAGTATTTCATTCGATATTATTTTGTTTATGTAATTCTTTATGCCATTTGCTTCAGAACCTTTCTCTGACAATCTGTTCAACATATGTCATGTTATGTTTAAGATTTTCTGTAAACCTGTAAAATCTAATAAAACTTAAAAAATAAAATCACTGCTCACGGCTGTTTTTAAAACTTTGCATTGATACATGTCCCCTGGGGCAGGACCCGGGTACCCAAACACTTTTTATGACAATAACTTGCATTTACGCCTTTAAAATTAGCACTTTAGATTTTTCATGTTTGTGTCCCATAGACTTTAACTGTGTTCGAAAGTTCAAACAAATTCATTGCCTGTTCACATGTTCTGATGCAAACCGAACTGGGGGGTGTTCGGCTCATCCCTATTCTCCACTATGGATTCCTCTGTTGTACTACCCTTTGTATGTATAATGCATGCAATTCTTAGCCCCCAAGTGCATAACTTTACATTATCAAAATTAAACCTCACTTGCCCAATTAGACAGCGCATTGAGGTAGGCTTATGAATTGGAGACATCCTGTAAGGACGTTAATCCACTGCATAGCTTGGTATCATCTGCAAAGACAGAAATGGTACTTTAAATCTCAGACCCGATATAATTTATAAAGATAATAAAAACACTGAACCTTGAGGTACACCACTGATAACCTTACACCATTCAAAGTAAGAATCATTAACAATTATTCTCTTAATTTGTTTTATTTAGCCAGTTTTCTATCCATTTACAAAATAATCTTTTCAAGTCGGTAGAGTTTACTTTACACATTAGTCGTGTGTGGGGAACTGTGTCAAACGCTTTTGCAAAATCCAAGTATACCATGTCTACAGCCACCACTCTGTCCAAGGTTTTACTCATAAAAAGAAATCAGGTTTGTTTGACAACTTCTGTCTTTGATGAATCCATGCTGTCTGTTGCCTATAATATATTTTTCCAGCAAGAACTCATCTATGTGGTATTTTATTAAACTCTTCAGTATTTTCCCGACTATAGAAAGGTAAACTTACAGGTCTATAGTTACTTGGTAAAGAATTAGATCCCTTTGCAAATATGGACACCGCATTGACTCTACTCCAATCCAGTGGTACCATTCCAGTCATTAACGAGTCCCTAAAAATTAGAAACAATAGCTTTGAAATGACAAAGCTCAATTATTTTTGGATCCGTTGGTGGATGTCATCTGGTCTAGGTGCTTTAGCCACCTTTATTCTGTCTAAATATTTCTGGACCATATCAATTTTGAGCCATTGTGTATCATTTGGGGCTGTGCCAGTACCACCCCTATTATGGACATGAGCTCCCCCATGCTCCTTTGTACACACAGAGCTGAAGCAGGTATTTATTTAATAAATTAGCCTTCTCTTCGTCCCCAGTCACCCACTCTAGATTATATTATATTATATTATATTATATTAATAGTAAAAAGGTCAGGTCTGAACATGTAGGAACATGTTCAGACCTGACCTTTTTACTATTAATATAATTAAAGATTTTCTGGGGGGTTTGTCCTACTATGTTTTCCAATCTGTTGTTTTGAATTTTTGTGTTCTTCATTTCCTTTTTACATGTTCTGTTATATTCTTTGTAGAATTTAAACAATGATAGTGTTCCTTAACCCCTTAAGGACCGCTGCATTTACATTTACGTCGGCAGAATGGCACAGGCAGGCACATCAACGTATATATACGTTGCTGCCTTGACATGGGTCGGGGGTCTGATCGGGACCCCCCTGGTACATGTGGCAGTCCAGTTTGCTGTACAAGCGATCCGGGATGAGGGGGCGGCTATTCGTTTTTGTCCGCCCCCTCCGGATTGCTCCCAGCCAATCCGCGTGCTCCCCGCCGTGTCACTTCCTCCTCCTGTGTAAACACAGGAAGAGGGAAGTGATGTGATCTCTGCTCTCGGCGGTATTTTCAACCACCGCTGAGGAGAGATCACATCACACAGTAAGTCTGCACAACACTACACTGACACCAGTACACGCAGGCACATTAACCCCTTGCGATCGCCCCCCCCTCCCCCTGTCACAGTGTCACTGAATGCAGTAATCATATATGTATGATTACTGTATTTAGTGTCAGTGTGACAGTCAGTTAGTGTTAGGTTCAGGGTAGCCCCCGTACCCCCCCTTAATAAAGTTTTAACCCCTTGATCACCGCCCTAGTTAACCCTTTCACTCCCTATTGCCAGCGTCAATAAGCAATCATTTTTCTGATCGCTGTATTAGTGTCGCTGTTCCCTCTAGGTAGCTATTTTTTTTTTTTATTGCAATTTTTTTTTTACTAAAGACATATGGCTAAATAAATTTTGGCCTAAATGTTTGACTAAAATTTAGTTTATTTGATTTTTCTTATAACAAAAAGTAAAAAATATTGTTTTTTTTTTCAAAAATTACGCTCTATTTTTGTATATAGTGCAAAAAATAAAAATCGTAGAGGCGATCAAATACCACCAAAAGAAAGCTCTATTTGTGGGAAGAAAAGGACGCAAATTTTGTTTGGGAGCCACGTCGCACGACCGCGCAATTTTCAGTTAAAGCGACACAGTGCCGAATCGCAAAAAGGGGCCTGGTCCTTTACCTGCATTTTGGTCTGGGGCTTAAGTGGTTAATTTTTACATTTTTTAAAAGCTCCTTTCTTATTTTTTATAGCCATTTTAACTTTGGAAGTGAGCCACATAAGTTTTATTTTTAACCTTTTAAACTTATTGCCCATGGGAATATACTTTGCAGTGAGTTTGCATACAGTCTTTTTGAAGTATTTCAATTTCTGTTCCGTGTCCATTGATGCCAATATTCCCTCCCTCTTGGTCTAAGTCCTGGAGAACAGCCCTTATCCTTGGAAAATTGTCTCTCTTAAAGTTAAAGTGGATGTAATCCTCTTTTAAAGTTCAGTGCAAATTAACAGAATTCCAGAGAAAAACCTGCCAAATTATAAAGTCCGGATCTCTGTTTTTGCTTTCAGTAATAGGTTATTTACATATCGAGCTTGTACATGTTTATCATAACAAGAGGTGATCCAAAGTTCATTGTATATTACTAGGATGTGTTATGATGTTATATCACCTCATGTTATTGTAAACAAAACATAACATATGATAAACATGTCCTAGCTATATTTGTAAATAACCTCTCACTCAAAGCAAGAAGAGAGATTCCGGACTTTTTGATTTAGGCAGGGTTTTATCTGGAAGGCTGTTCGTTTTCACTGAACATAAAAGAGGATTACTCAGCGCTGGATTAACTCTGTGTGGCAAGACTGGGCACAAATGATATGAAATATTATACTCTACATTGTGACATCAAAAAATTTTTTTCGCCCTAAATATACTCTCTCCCATGCGATCCAGCATACTGGCGTCAGCGGCAGTATGCTGTTTTTTTTTTTTTTAAATCCCCCACTTACTACGTAATCTTTAATTTTTATTTCTTTCCCCCGTGGTGGATGGCGCCTGTATAGCACGTCACATCTTACGAAAATACCCGATTTAGGACTCGGGTATTCTCGGCGCAATGCGGCGCCTGCGCACAGACCTAGGAGCTGACTGCGCAGGCGCCATATTTCTCCAGGCGCCTGCGCAGTCAGCTCCTAGGTCTGTGCGCAGGCGCCGCATTGTGCCGAGAATACCCGAGTCCTAAATCGGGTATTTTCGTAAGATGTGACCGGCTGTATAGGCGCCATTCAACGCGGGGGAAAGATATAAAAATTCAAGATTACACAGTAAGTGGGGGATTTAAAAAAAAAAAAAAAACAGCATACTGGCGCTGACACCAGTATGCTGGATCGCATGGGAGAGAGAATATATTTAGGGTGAACCTCCGCTTTAAGTGTTTTTATCTTTTCCGTATGTGTTTGTTGCTTACAGCTAACAATAAATTAAATCATGTTATGTCACTGCTACCCAGTTGTTCTTTTATATGACAACTGGTATTAAGCTCTGCTTTGTTTGAGTTTACATGGTCCAGCAAAGCTTTATTCCTAGTTGGGGTCTCAATAAACTGGACCATAAAATTGTCCTTTAATAGGTCTATACATTTTTTACATTTAACTGTGATCCCCAGTCAATTTCCAGGTAGTTAAAATCCCCTATTATTATCACTGCCCCAGTCCTTGCAGCCCTTTCCATCTGTGCAAGAAGCTGAGTTTCCATCTCCTCATTAACACTGGAAGGCCTATACAAACCTCAATAATAACCTTTGTAATACGTCCCATGTACAGTTCCACCCATAATGCTTCAGACTCATCACACTCTCCATCAACTAGGTCCTCTTTCACACTCACTTTGAGATCACTTCTCACATAGAGACAGTCACCACCATTCCTCCGTTTTACCCTGTCTTTCCGAAAGAGCATAGCTAGGAATATTAATAACCCAGTCATGAGAAGAATGAAGCCAAGATTCAGCAATACCAATTAGATCACTTTAATTCATTGTCACATTTTGAAAATGTATGTTGCATATTTTTTTTCATTTCAGTACAAATAGTACCATTTGCAATGGTTGTTTGTAACATAGGATCTGCCATAGCCCCCCCCCCCCCACACATCTTTCCCAATTTCACCCACCAATAGGTAGCTGACCCTTGTCTGATCTGTCTCCCCTATTATAATCTAATTCACCCATCCCCACAATTCTTGTTTAAATACTGATCCAGCCATCCCACAAACCTCTCCCAAGCACAGTAGATACCCTTTCATTTAGGTGCAAATCATCTTTAGCATATAGTTTGTACCCCAATGAAAAGTCAGCCCAGTGCACTAAAACCCCAAATCCCTTTTTCTTACACCAAGTCTTTAGCCATGCATTCAGCTCTCTAATCTCTCCATGCCTTTCCTGTGTTGAACATGGCACAGGCAATATTTCAGAGAATATCACCTTGGAGGTCCTTCCCTTCAACTTGCAGCCTAGTTCTTTAAATTGGTTATTAAGGATCCTCCACCTTTTAATATATTATGTCATTGGTTTCAACGTGGACCAAGACAGCTGAGTCATGCCCAACCCATCCCAGTAATTTATCAACCCAGTCTACCACATGCCAAACCCTGGCACCAGGTAGACAGCAAACCTATTGTTTGAGGCGATTCTGTTGACAAATAATCAGTCCTTCTTATTATTGAATCCCTTATTACCACCAACTGTCTAGACCTACCTGCACAGCCCCTCTAAATTGGTTGCTCTAGTGGCTGTTAGGGGGAGCAGTTACATCTAGGGCTGCCACCTCTGAGCTTGGTACTCCTACATCTTTATCCAACTTCGCAAATCTGTGAGGCCGCATACACACGATCGAATATATCTGCTGAAACTGGTCCGCAGACCAGTTTCAGCGGACAGATTTGATCGTGTGTACGGGCTAGCAGACAGGTTTCCAGCAGACAAAAGTTTTAAAGCATGCTTTAAAACTTGTCTGCTGGAAAGCCGTCTGTTGGATATGTCCGCTGGTTAGTACGCCTAACCAGCGGACCAAAATCTCCCGCATGCGTCAAATGGATTTGACGCATTCGTGGAAATATTTTACTTTCTGGTTTGGTGACATGGTGGCGTCAACGTCACCGCCACATCACCGCGCTGTCTGTCCGCTGGGATTTTGGTTTGATCATGTCTACACAGATCAAACCAAAATCTCCCAGGAGACATGTTCATCGGATATATCTCCTCGTGTTTACGGGGCCTTAGGGTGTTCAAACCCAGGGCTGGCCCTCCTTTTCTGTGAGTCCCTACCACTCCCTCTAGTCCCTACCACTCCCTCTAACTATCTTCCTACCTGATAATCATGACTTACCCCTTCACCCTCCCCTTTAACCCTAGTAGCCACCTCCCTAGTAGAGCCCTCTATAGACGGCCGCCAGAACTTCGGCTAAAATGTCAAAATTACATTTTAGCCGAATAAAAGTTCTTAAAGGGCCCGTTTTTTTTTGTGACTGCGGGAGGGGGGGCGGCGCCCGTGTGTCCCTATGGACGGGCCGCCACTGACTACAACTACAGAGTTGCCTCTACAAATGCAAAATCCTTAGCTGAATTGGGGACATAAACAGAAGGAGAGAACAGCATGAGCAACCAGGATTTTTGCACAATACAAAAACCAAAACTCATAGTAACTCATAGGGAGTATGACACATTTAATACAGCATTTATTGATAGTTTTTTATGATGTGGGTTTAATGATACTTTGATAGCAGGATTGCCTGGTATTATTTTAATGAAAGTTTTTGATCTAAAAAGATTGAAATTGGCTTTGAATTTTCTTTTTTTTTTTTTTTTTTTTTTTAACCATAAAGATTTTATTGTGAAGATTTGCATATAACAAAGAATGGAGCGGCTCCATGAGCCCAAACACAAAAAGTAATATAAATCAAAACACAAAACAAAAAGACAAAAAAAAAAAAAAAACAGTCTTTTTCGCAGAGGCACATTTCGGCAAAACACAGATACAAAATGAGTAAGTTTACACATCAAATAGCTTCCCGGGTAAGTTAATTTGTTTGGGCGAGCGTATCTTAGAAGAGTTTAGACACAGAGGGGATTAAAGAGCGAAAGAGAATATAAGAGAGGGAGAAGAGGAAGAAAGAAAGAGAGAAAAGAAAAGGGGGGAAGAGAAGAGAGAATAAGAAAAGGAAAAAAAAAAAAAAAAGGGGGGGGGGCATGGGGGAGGAGATCAAAAGGTTTGGTGAGGGAGGGGATACATCATAGGAAAAGGGGGGGGAGGTGAGGGCGAATGCAGCTAATTTAGGAGAGGGGGTACAGAAGTTACCAACTACCCTCTCCAGCATCTAGTGGTCAAAGCGCTGCTGCGCGCCAGGTCAGTAGTATAAGTCTGAGTCTGCATCCTGAACTATAGGCAATAGTCACAGCGTGGGATCAGTCCGCAGTATCAAGGAGATCTTTGTATGACTGAGAGCTTTTAAAGGTTGTCCATGGTTCCCATATAGCAGCGAATTTAGAGATATTATCCGAGGCCGAGTAGATCAGTTCCTCCATCTCAGCGACACGATCTATTCGAGAAGCCCATTCAGCCATAGAGGGCGGGGATGACGATCTCCAATGCACCGGTATACACATCCTAGCAGCATTAATCATGTGCATTGCTACCGACTTGAAGTACTTCCACCTATAACTGTCAGAGAAATGCAAAAGGTACTGTGCTGGGCAAAATTCCAAAGGGAGTAGAGACACCATTTTGGTCAAGTTGTGTACTTTGTGCCAGAAAGGTTGGAGCATTGAGCACTCCCACCAAATGTGGAGGAACGTGCCACGCTCCTGGCCACATCGCCAGCATTGGTCAGAAACCAACGGGGAGAAATTATGGAGCAGGTCTGGGGTTCTATACCAGCGGGATATTTCAGCTTGTATCCATTTTCCTGGATAGAGACGTTCAGGGAGCCTTTGTGAATGCATAAGTGTATACGGTCCCAACTCTCCCTGTCTATCTCTGAGCCCAAGACAGAATTCCAGTAGGAGCGTTCTGAGTCTAAGAGTGTGGAGGACTCCTCAAATAGAGAGGCATAGAGCATGGAAATGACATGATTCTGGGGTGTCGAGCGGGAGCATATAGACTCTAGGACCGTAGGGGTCCTTGTGAAGTCTTTTCTCCGGGACGGGTCATCTAGAAAGTGTTTAAGCTGGATATAGGACCAGAATGGAAATGAGCCAGTGTCAGAGCACCTAGCAAGTTCCGCATGCCGTAGAAAGCAACCCCGCCAAAAAAAGTGCTTAGCCAACATTTCACCTTGTGGCCATTCAGATCGCAAAAAAGTTCCGGAGAGTCCTGGGGGGAAGTCTGGGTTGTGTCTTACCGGAGTGATTGGGCAGAATTTAGATGAGACTTCATGAGTAGCGCAGGCCCTACCAAATTCTTGAAGGGTGGCGCCGACTAGGGGGTGGGTTAAGGCCCTTGGCGACACGTGTGACTTAGGGAGCCAAGGGGTATACCGTAAATCCGAGTTCGTTGTCATGTGTTCAACATTTACCCAGTCCTTATATTGGCTATGTACCTTCCAGTCCACGATGCGCGCTAAGTGTACTGCCCGGTAATAGCGTTGCAGGTCAGGTAAGCCTATTCCTCCGCGTGCCTTCGGAAGCACCAACTTCTTCCAACTAATTCGAGGGGGTTTGTTGGACCACAGGAAGGATCTGCATATGGACCTATACAGTCCGAAGAAGGAAGGCGGCAAACGAATAGGTAGTGTTTGAATTTTGTAAAGCAGTCTGGGGAGGATCGTCATTTTAATAATGGACGCTCGTCCAAACCACGAGATGGTGGTCTTATCCCATTTTTGGAGATCGCGACGTATGCTCTGTAGTTCCGTTTGGAAATTCCTGTCGTAAAGCTCTGCAAAGTCAGCAGGAAGCTGGATGCCCAGATAGGGTATGGCATCCGTTTTCCATTGGAAAGGGAAGGCAAGCTGGCAGTGCTTCGCTAATGCCGTGGGTAGAGACACATTTAGTGCAAATGATTTAGAGTAATTGATTTTTAAATTTGATAGCAATTTAAAATGTTCTAGGATTTGCAAAAGATTTGGTAGGGTTGTGAGTGGTGAGGAAAGAAACAGTAGAACGTCATCTGCGAACGCCGCAATCTTAAGTTCACGTTCCTGTATCTTTATACCTTTAACATCTGGGTTGGCTCGGATGCACCGGAGAAGGGGTTCTAGCGTAAGTATATAAAGCAAGGGAGAGAGGGGGCATCCCTGCCTGGTTCCATTGTGGCTGGAGAAGGCGTCTGAATTTTCTTGAACTTGTTGAAATTAATATGAGATTTTAGTGATTGGATTTAAATCTACTTTGATTTCAAAGTCTGCATGAAACCCTTGGGGAGCCTTTGATTCATGTACTGTCCAGTGGATTTACATGTACGGTATAAAAAAATCTTCTTGAGATCTTATTGTAGTGATTTTTAGTCTCCTGGTATGTCTAGGGCAGCCATTTTCTACCAGGTTTCTGTGCAACCCTAGGGGTCCTCCAGAGGTTGCTAGGGGTTCCTTGAGCTGATTGATTGACCTCTCATTTAATCGTTATTGACCTCCCATTTGATGGTGCCTGCAAAGATCTGGGGTGATTTTCTCTTTGGCAATACCTGCTAAAGGACTCTTCTCAGCTGTCTGTAAGGGTGGCATTCTGACTACCACTGTAAGGGGGTCATTATTTCCACTGGCCAACAATGTAAAGCTTGCTATACACTCGTGAAATTTTATTTGAAATGTTTCATTTTAAATCTGGGCTTAACTTCTTATTTTGGAATGAATATTATTTCCTGAAAGATACCCTCATTCACTGTTGGAAATTTATTATATTGAGAAAAAAATTCTATCCTGCTCCTTCAAATTTTCTTGTCCCAAACATGATTTTTTTTTTTTGCAATGATTTATCGGATTACTTCATTAATAAAATTGGGGGAATCCGGCAAAGCATTCAGCAGAACAACTCCCCCCGTAGCCCCCCCAGTAATTATTCACACAACACCGGCAGAAACTCACCACAATCAGGTAAGTTCACGCTGGAACCCGTCTGTACTCATGACATTAAAAATATCATCGGCGCTCTGCGTAACAGCACTGCGCCGAATGATATCATCCCCACTAAACTGCTGAAGGAATGTGCCGACTTCCTGGCGCCTCCGATCACGCAGCTTATTAACCAATCCTTTAGGGAGGGCATAGTGCCCTCCCAGTTGAAGGAGGGTATAATTCGGCCTATCTTGAAGAAATCCACCCTGGACCCCAAGGATCCACTCCACCGCCGTCCCATAACAGGCCTAAACTCTCTTTCTAAGGTCATGGAGAAAGTAGTGGTGCAACAGCTGCAACAGCATCTAGATACCCATAACCTACTTGATCCATATCAATCGGGTTTCCGGCCCGGACACGGGACAGAAACCGCATTGCTCAAGATATGGGACGACGCTCTCGAGGCCGCAGACGAAGGAGAATCTTGTCTCCTGGTTCTGTTGGACCTAAGCGCAGCTTTCGACACAGTAGACCACAAGCTTCTATTGACTCGGCTAGCTGAAGTAGCCAGAGTCGCAGAAGGCGATTTATCTTGGTTCTCCTCTTTCTTGGAAAACCGTTCGCAAATAGTGAAGTTAGGACCTTTCAGCTCTGGAAAACGCACAGTATCATGCGGAGTCCCTCAAGGATCCCCTCTGTCGCCTGTGTTATTCAACATCTATCTTCGTCCTCTTTTTGAAATCATCAGCAGTCAAAAACTGCTCTATCACTCATATGCAGATGACACGCAACTGTATTTCCACATTTGCAATAAAAAGGATCACCACCTCAATCTAGAGACATGTCTCTCTTTGATAGAGGACTGGATGACCAAGAGTTATCTTAAACTCAATGGAGCGAAAACAGAACTTCTCCTGTTTCACGCCAAGCGTAGGAACCAACCAGCAACAACGTGGACACCCCCGCCCATTCTGGGCAAAATCATCACCCCTAGCGCCAAAGTCAAAAGTCTTGGTGTCATCTTCGACTCCCACATGACAATGGACGAGCAAATAGGGTCAGTAGTCAGCGGATCTCACCATCTGCTGCGCCTACTACGCAGACTTATTCCTTTCATTCCTAAAGAAGACGTAGCAGTCGTGGTGGGAACAATTGTTAACTCCAGACTGGACTATGCAAATGCCCTTTACCTCGGACTCCCGAAGTACCAAATCGCTCGTCTGCAAGTCGTTCAAAATACGGCCGCCAGACTTGTGACTGGGAAAAAACCCTGGGAATCCATCTCATCTTCACTGAGAGCCCTTCACTGGTTGCCAGTGAAAGACAGAATTGCTTTTAAAGCACTCTGTCTAACGCATAGATGTATCCATGGGAATGCTCCCCGATATCTGTGCGAAAAAATAAAAGTTCATAATCCCAATCGCATCTTACGATCCACCAACCAAAATCTACTCCAGATACCGAAAGCCAGCTACAAGTCCAAAGGAGATAGAAGATTCGCGGTCCAAGGTCCCAGACTATGGAACGCTTTACCAACCAGCATTCGGTTGGAGGAGAACCACCTAGCATTCAGGAGAAAGATCAAGACTCATCTCTTTTGATTCCAAAGGAGACAGGAACAACAAGCGCCCAGAGGCGATTTAGTTCGCATGTGCCGCGCTATATAAGTTTTTCATTCATTCATTCATTCATGAACATTGATTTGTCCCCACTATTCATTAGAAAACCAAACAAATGTTTTTAAAAGCAAACAAAACTTTGACGTTCTTTCGAACGACATCTGTCAAGTCGTCAAATGTTTAATAAATGTTTGTACAAACACCTGTTTAGAAATCTATTAGTGTATAGAAAGCTTAAAGAGGAGCTACCCCCAAAATGGGAAGTTACGCTTTAAGACCTCCCCCTTCTGTTTACCAGGAGGGGGGTTAAAACCAGGTACTCACTCTTATTTCTACTTGGATCGACTAGGCAATCGCCCTTCACTCTCAGCAGTCTTCTGGGACACATCACAGGTCCCGAAACACTACAGGACCATCCACAGAGCGCAGCGTGGCTCACTAATGAACAGTGGGAACTCGGCTGTGAAACTACAAGCTGTCCCAGCCGGGTGCCCACAGTTGGGATACCGGCAGAAGATTGAAGGAAGGAACAGATCCTGGGACAGGTGAGTGTCTGTTTATTAACTATATTCTGTAGCTGCTGACTTTTAATAAACACAAAAATGACTGAAGCTCCTATTTAAGGGGCATTTATTCCACTGACCCCTTGTGAATTTGTTTTATCAGGGGTCCTCGAACACCTAAAAATTATTTGAAGTGTTCCTCCAGACTAAAAAAGTGAAGAAGTGCTAGCTAGGGGTATTAGGCAGAAAACCATTAAAGATCTAAAACAAAAAACAGCTATAAAACACAAAAGAGCTGACTTGCTCCAATAAGCTGTGCTTCAAGATGGACATGGTAGATGTACGTACCATATGTGGAAGGTCACTGATTCATTAAAATCTCCCTTTGCAAGGCTTCTAAAGAAATGTATTATTAGAGAAGGAAATTCTATATCTACAAGCTTCAAATACATTTATGTTTTCTACTTCATCTCTGTAATTTATGCTACAGTACTATCTGCATATTATGATTTCTGGGGAAAAATACAAAGTGCTAAGTAGATTTAAGAATAGTTTGCATTGTGCATTACATGGTATTGTCTTTTTTCTAATGTGTGGGGGGATTTTGCACCTTTTTAAAGAAAGAATAGCCAAAGGGCCAAGAGAATCTAATATGACTCCATTTGAATTATTTAACACATTAGCTATGAGCACAGTGGCTATATATATGAAAATTACCTGCAAAAATAACATAACTTTGAACGTGATATTGTGTGTCTTTAAGCTACAAAGATTCAAAAGGACCAGACGATGCTTCTATTTTGACATTGCTAATAATCATATGAGGTTCACTGTAATTTGGTTTCAGGGATTACAGGGACCTTCAAAGTGTGAGGGGAAAAAAAAGACATCTCCTTTTCTGCCCTTTAAACTGTTATTTGATCTCCAAAAGATGTTTAATGGATAAAAAAAGATCAGAATAAAAATGTAATGTAAACATATACATGTATATGAAGCACAAAGACTGCCCTCAGTAAAAGGAAACGTAGAACAGGCCTGTAGTAGTGTCAAAACCAAGCTTACATGGGTGCATTTAATGAGACCGTGCAAAGCATTGGATGATGTGCTAGGTGAAATAACTCCAAGCAGTAAATTAGATTTAAGTTTACTGCAGTAAGTCCTGACATGAATTCTGATTACTACACTTTGCAATTTACCCTTTGTGTTATTTTTTAGTAGAAGCTTAATCTGATGACTTTTCAAGATAGGATACATTTAAATATTGCTTATTTAATTTTTTTGTTGTGCTGCTATTCTGTTCTAAGTCATATTCCCCGTCAGATGAATAGCAGCTTTAAAGGTCTTCTCATTAAAAAGGGGTCTGCAGACTAACAAAAATACCCATTATACTAATAGTGGTGACCCATCCGCATGCCAGTGCTGGGCAGATGACTTATTAAAGAAAATGGCTTTCCACACTGATAGACAAGTTCTACATTAATCCTATCCTAATATTAACTCTAATTCTAGCAAAAAAATAATAAAAAAATTCTATAGGAAAAGTCTGTTACAAGTATCTGCAGGTAAGAATTAAAAAAAAAAAACAAACAACATATGCAATACTGTATATGTAAAATATTTATGATTATTTTTTATTGTGACTTTTTGTGAATATTTTAAGCCAGGTATTTCCCTTTGGTAAGGCAGTAAAGTTCCAAAAAAGCTCCATCCCAAGCTCAAATAAAAGTCGACCAACTATACTCTTTTTGCCACCAATGCTATGTTTAACTAGTTAATCTTCAGAGTTGTTTTCACATTTTGACCATAATCTTTTTAATTCAGAAATAACTTTATTTCCTTTTTTTACCAAAGTGAGAGATACATTTTTTTGAGTAGGGCCAAACAAGGCTTTTTTTCAGCAGTGTCAATTTTAGTGAGTGATTTAATATTTTAAAGGCAGATAGAAGTTAAAAAAATAATAATATTTTTTTAAAACCAACTATTGGCGATATATAAAGCACTAGCGTATTGTATATTTTCCCAATTCACCATGGCACCAAAAATTATGTTTCTATTGCTAAGGCCGTGTACACACCAGCAAATATATCTGTTCAAATCGGTCGGACAGACCGATTTGAACAGATCTGTCTGCTGGCCGTTTTGGTTTGATCGCTGTACACGCGATCAAACCAAAATCCCCGCCAGCAGACAGCACGGTGACGTGGCGGTGACGTTGACACCGCCACGTCACCGCACCAGGAAGTAAATTACTTCCGCGCATGCGTTGAATCCATTCGACGCATGTGCGAGAAGATATGTCTGCTGGTTAGCGTACTAACCAGCAGACATGTCAGGCGGATGGATTCACAGCCGACAGATTTTAAAGCATGCTTTAAAATCTGTCGGCTGGCCAAATCCGTCTGCTCGCCCGTACACACGATCAAATCTGTCTGCTGGGACGGTCTGGCAGACCGTTTCCAGCATATAGATTTGATCGTGTGTACGCGGCCTTAGTGTACAAATTGAATTAACTTTTTTTTGCATGTGATTATGCTGAAAAAAATATAACAAGCAAAATGTTAAAATAAATATATATATATATATATATATATATATATATATATATATATTTTTTTTTTTTTTTTCAAAACTATGGGTTTGATCTACTAAAACTGAACAGTGCAAAATCTAATGCAGCTCTGCATAGAAACCAAACAGATTTACAGTTTTACTGTCAAAGCTTAACTGAACAAGTTGAAGTTAAAAGCTGTTTGGCTACCATGCACAGCTGCGCTAGATTTTGTCTATAAAAGATGAGGTTGCAACGAGTAAATAGGTACCCAACATGTCAAACCTTAAATTTGTGTGCATATAAGTAAGTAAATAGGTAAATAGGTACCCAACATGTCAAACCTTAAATTTGTGTGCTATATACTTCAGTACCCTAACCCAGATGTGGCACCCTACAATGGACGTGTGTCCGCTATGCTTCATTCCCTCCATCTGCTGGCACCTGCCATGTAGGTTCCGGGCCTGCAGATGGGCAATTGGAGCCTGAAATACATGGGCGCACCTGGGTGGGTAGGGGGGGCATGTTGGAGGGCACCTGGGGGTGGTGGAGGAGTTTGCCTGTCAGTTTTACAAACTAGTGGAGAATCCGGCCCTGTCTGACTTGGATCTTAATTGTCAAACTCGCAGTAGATCCCAGCAGCTGCACCTATGGTTGTTTACCCAGTTGGATACTTTAATATGCATAAGATACATTCTAGGTCTTTTTACCTGGTTAAATATACCAGGAATTTCCTATCATATTAGATAATGGGAACTTTGTTTACATATACATATTAATTACTGTAATGTTCAAAGGAATTACATTTGTTCATATCTGGGATCACGATACATCTATAAAGAGAGAAACACATATACAGCCATTGTTGACCTCCTTTTAAGAACAATATTTTCCTGGCTTCAATATTTTTTTGTCACTCACCTACAAGAAAAACATGAAGATTAAAAACTCAAAATGAATTCAGAATTTTTTGACCTACATTCCAAGTCACTAACTTAAAAAGTACTAAAATCATAGAAATCAATTTGAAATCATTAAAAGCCAAACAACTAGCATTTTTTTTAAAAAAGTCAACAATTACAGCCTCCATATTCTTTCACTGCAAGATTCTGTTCAGAAGAATGACAATTAAAAAGAACTAAAACATTTGAATACCTGGAGAATGCTTTGGTGAAACATGTTTAAAGATTTACCTACAAGATATTTACTCCTATTCTTGATTAATTACTCAGACCTATTTCTCTATTGTCCATGTCCATTGAGGGACACTACTTGATAATAATTAAGCAACTCAGGGTTTTACTCTACTCTACTCTAGCCTTCAGCATAAATGGATACTTGGTATTTCAAAATTGAAGGTTTGTCTCTATAACCCTTTCCATTTCTCACCTGCTTAGTTTTTCTCAGTGTCCTCAGGAGCATGAATGGGTTTTCCCCAGCTTTGCTGTTTTCTGATTTTCCAATTTATTGGAACTGGCATTTTCTCTGCTCCTGGGAGTCAGCTAAAAGGCATGGATCGTTCCAGTTCATTTGGTTTACTGGAATCTTTTTTCAACAGTTCTGCTGTCAGCAATTACTACCCATCTGTGTTCCAGCTCACATGATTCCTCTTGGGGTCAGGTCAACATGTCGGGGATGCCATACAGAGTTGTCAGGTCCAAAGCTGAAGCATATGTTTCCTGTCCATGACTCTGAAACCTCACTTTTGTAAGTACCTACTAGCAGGGCCAGGAGCAGGGGTGGACAGGAGGGATGGCTGCCCTGTGTGCAGTGGGGATTTTGGGGGGTTTGTCATAGAATGGGTGATTATGGGGGGGGTTGTACTATGAGAGTGGATTTCTGTTAAGAAGGGGGATTCTGGGGGAGGGTTTGTGCTAGTATGGATGATTGATGGGATTTGTGCTAGGAGGGGGGATTTAGGAGGGGGATTTAGGAGGGGGATTTGGGAGGGGGGGTTTGGGGTGGGAGAATTTATGTTGGGAGAGGGAGATTTGGAGGGGGAGATGATTTATGCTCAGACTGGAAGTCTGAGGGGGAGTGGATTTCTGTTAGGAAGATGAACCTATAAGATTTCTGAAGGGTTCATTATTTTTCTGTTGGTACTAAGGCTATGTGCCTGTGTTGGTACTTAAACAGCTGTACCTACTGCCATTATTTTTACTGTACTTCCTTTATATTGAATGTAGTTGGCATGTTGGCTACGGGTGGGGGTGGAGGGAGGCTACCTCTTTATTTTTAGTTCAGACTGTATTCTCTTATGTGGAACTGTAATTACAACAGGCATGATTTCTTTCTGCCCAAAATGTCCCATCTAATGATGACACATAGCTGGTAGGAGTGCATGTTCTGGCCCTGTACCAGTACAAGCACAGGTATATTTGCTCATCAAGCAATTTCCGTATCTCATTATTGATTTTATAAATTCTTAATACATTGTTTTTTAGGAGGATCCACCTGCTCACCCTCCTGCAGAACCCTCCGACTCATTTCCATGAATTCCCTTCACACTTATTCATTGCACTTTAGAGGCACTGAAAATAAGAATTAAATCTTAAAATCCTCTTTCATTTATCCTCTGGATATATTGGCTGGAGAATGCCAGTGATTGTTCATTTACCTGCCTAAATTCACCTGCTCTTAATAAAGGTGCCCTAAATATAAAGGTAATATAAGGACTTTTTTTATTTCTTAGACCTATATGCATAGTAAATTATATCAGTGTTAGGTAAATTATGTTATCAATGTGTGCTATTTTATAAATCATGGGCCAGATTCAGAGAGCCATTACGCCTGTCTAACTGGTGTTAGACTGGAGTAATTTCAAATTACGCGCGTTTTCTAGCTAGTCGAAAACCTCAAACCATGAATAGACGGCTGCGGGATTCAATTCGACTGGATTACGTGTTTGTACGCCTTCGGATCTACGCTGCAATAAAATTGCGGCCACTGGGTGGACTTCCCGTCGTTTTCGGCGTCGGGGTATGCAAATGAGCTTTTGCCGGCGATCCCCGAAATTACGATCTTCAATCGCAATCTCTTACGGCACCTTTAGTCATCTTTTATTTGCGTAACACTATACCAGCTTTTTGCTGCTCTAATATTAGACAGCCCATGTTAAGTATGGCCGTCGTTCCCGCGTCGAATTTCTACGTTATCCGACGTCTTTTATTATTTTTAACGTAAGTCGTCCGGGAATAGGAATGTTCATAAACGCAACGAATGACGTAACAACGTGATTTCGCGCAATGCACGGCGGGAAATTTCTGAACGGAGCATGCGCAGTTCGATCGCCGCGGGGACGCGCTTAATTTAAATGCTTCACGCCCCCCAATCGTGTATTTCGATTACGCGGCGAGAAATAGACTACGCCGCCGTAGCGTACGGGCAAAAATCTACCAGGATTCGGTGTAGAGCCTGGTAAAATACGGCAGCGTAGAGTATTTCAATTACGCAGCGGAATATTAAGTGTATGTGAATCTACCCCCATATGTCTAGTTTATAGTTATATATGCATATGGGGCAGCCATATTAGCTTACTACATACAAGTATACCATGTTTTGTTTTATTATTTCATCTCACAATGCAAATATATGGGATTGATTTAGGAGTAGAGATTACTCATCATGATGGTCATGATCACACTTCTTCTGGCCTGTGTGCAGTCTGGATATTTATATTTTAAGTCCTACTTAGAGAATCAATTGAATTAACAAAATGTGCAACTTCGAACAAGAAAAGCATTTGTGTAATTCACAATATAATACAAATGATTTACATGTCGGGTATACAAATTAGCAAGTAAACTAAATGTGAGATGAGTGAATTTGTAGTCTAATATAACTAATTAATATACAACAGACATGGAAAAAATTCATCAGTTTTCCAAGTATAAAACAATTTAAAGGTCTTGTTCTTAAAAACACTTTAGAAGCATACTACATTAGTTACTAATCACTGGGTAAAACATGTTTGAATTGAATTAGAGACTTCTCAGGATTGGTGTGTGCAGTTTGCATAGGACCTGGTTTGTGAGAAATAGTGCATTCCATGTTATCTTTCTTAGAGCTGATTCTCCAAGATTGATAGAGTACAGAAAACAAAGCTACCTTCTTCAGAGATATAAATTGCCCTTGACATTATGGCCTGATTTACTAATGTCTGTGTATGCCTCAGACCATTGCTCCTTAGGGTTTCAGCAGGGATGATTTTTTCCTAGGTCTATATTAGCTATCACTCTGAACAACCTGATGTTAGGGATTTGATTCCAAAAAAAAAAGTTAGTCTGACGCATTCCTGTATTCCTTACCTTAATCTAACCGTGATTCTAATTCTAATATGTATCCCCCCTCACTTGAACACTACAGCAAGGAAAATTAAACCCTAAACTTTTAAGGATTTTAAAACATTTAAAGATGACCGTGACCAATGTTCTCATCATCAATTAAAGCCAAAACTGCCCATTTGGTTTTCTAAAGAGTGAGGAAGGATTAGAACCTCTGTGATGTTTTTTTTTGCTCTCTGTGTCCTTGTTGGTGAGATATCTCCTTATTCCTGTTAGCAAAGGTAGTGATAATTAATCTCTCCAACTTGAATACATATTATTCTATTTCTGTCCATGTCTTCCTATCCCATTAAAGAGTTTCTAACCCCCCCCCCCAAAAAAAAATCCTGTTCCCTTAACACATGTATAACAGCACAGTGCTTGTGCTGTGTCATTTGGCCCTGTGTATCACCTGAAATAACTGGCTGATCATGCCAGTTTCTACCCATCCCCTTGTAAACTGACCATGGTTCATCATGGCTGCTGTGCCCTGTCACTGTGGTCAATTTATGTGACTCTGTTGTCCAAAGCTATCTGCAGTTCTCCTGTGTCCTTTCTCTCCCGTTCTCTCCCCCTCTCCCTTCCCCGCCTGTCAGCTAGTCTGTGCCACTATGCTCCCTGCCACTTTCCTTCCTGCTGCTATAATATCTATATTATAAAACATCCCATCCCCTCTGTTACCTAACGTTATGTGTCCTAGTGTCTGTGCTGGAAAGAAAAAGCAGATTTTTACCTAATTCAGAGGGTCTTGTGACACTCACGTGACTCCTCGGCTCTCTCCTCCTCCCCTCCTCCCTGGCTGACAACAGCGGGATTTCTTGGCCCCTCCTGCTATAGCTACCAGCCGGGGAGGCGAGAGCCAAGGAGTCACGTGAGCGCCATTGGACGCTCTGCAATAAGGTATAAATCTTCTTTTTTTTTCAGCACAGACACTAGGACATAAATACTGATGAGCAGGTGTTTTTTTCTGGCATGCCCATTCTACAGAAGCATTATTCTTTGACTTGTTTCCTTCTTTTGCTCTCTTTTGTTTTTTATTGGTTTATTACATAGTCACAATGCTAACCCAATGTCTTATGTTGTTGCCTGGGAATGCATTTTATAAGGTACTTTGATAGTCTTTCTATATCTTTCCACAATATTTTTGGCTACATCAGCTCACACTGTAATCTGATTATCTGTGAGAATGTCCACATTCTTAAGAATATAGCAAGCTGAAGACAGCAAATATACATGTAATACCTTTGTAGGGAGATTAGATTCGTCTCTGTATCATCTGAGGCTGTTCACATCACTGGGTATATGTGAGGGTTTACATCCACTTTAAAGGTATTTTTCTTTCTTACAGATATTCTTCTAGGTAACAATAACCCTGTGGTGACAGGAGCAGTTTACATTTTATCAAAGGCCAGGATGTGAGCAAAGATCTCCCCAATGGGGTCACAAACCAAAAAAACTCACAAATGTTTTAACTCTTTTTCATGCTATCAGAGTTTTAAAAATGTGTTGGCTTAAGTTAGGCTTTGATACATGTAATATAAAAAAATGTTTTTTTTTTTTCATCTATTCCCTATTTTAATGTTTGCAATTTTATTTGCCGTTGTTTGTTTTTTATCCCTATTTACATGCAAAATAAACTTGTTCAGCAAAAGTGACAGAGACCAGAATTAAATAAAAAAATAACTTGGGGCTCTTTAACAAAATGATTTAAACCATTTAAATAAAATGTAATCTAGTTAGGTCCCCTGGACTATATTTTGCCTCAGTTTCAGTCACTGTCACCTATGCTGGGCATCTAGGTCTCCCAGGATGTGGGTGGGTGCTCGCCATCCTCACTCATAATACAGAACCACTGATTCTGCATTGTACATGATGACATCAGAAAGGCTTCAGGAAACTGGTCATGCAGCTAAGCCTGCAGTTGCAAGGAAGGGTTTACTGTGTAATAAAATTTTAGTCAGTTCCCACAAAATGTCAGTTAGTGTCAGATGGTCCACCGCTCTATCACAGTTCCACTATAAGTGTCTGATTACCACCATTACTAGTATAAAAATAAATAAATAAATACATAAAAACAACAGTATATATGCCATTGTTTATAGAAGATATAACTTTCAGGCAAACCAATTAATATATACTTATTGGGATTTTTTTGCTACCAAAGACATGTAGCAGAATACATTTTCCTGAATTTTTTAAGAAATTTTATATTGGATATGTTATATAGCAGAAAATATTTTTTTTTTTTTCAAAAAAAAGTTTATTCAATAAGATTATATAATAAAAAAAAGTTTATATAATAAAGAATAAAAAAAAAAAAACAGTGTTGATCAAACATCACCAAAAGAAAGCTCTATTTGTGTGGAAAAAAAAAAATATAAATTACATTTTTGTAGTGTTGCATGACTGAACAATTTCTAAATAAAAACAGTGCCAAATAGCAAAAAATAAGGCCTGGTCATGAAGGGGTTAAAATCTCCAGGAACTCAAGTGGTTAAAAAAAAGTCCTTACTGACCCTTGTAGCTTCTGACACTGTGGAGCAATTCATCCCCAAAATCTGAAGTCCTTCCCTCAGCAGTTTGACATCACCCGACCTTGGCAGCCTTTCAAACCTCTAATCACCAAAATAACCTACAGTATTTAGTAGGGTGAACCACTGAGTTGTTGACAAAATAACTTCCGTCTATGTATGTTTTGTAAGACAAATATGGCTTTAATTTGGTAACAAATCTGGATACATATATTTCATGTATTCTTATTTTTTAGGTTTGTTTATCAGGGAACAATTATATATATATAAAAAGCATTTCCTTAACCCCCCTGGCGGTATGATTCTTTCTGGTTTTAGGTGCTATAAGCGGTACAATTATTTTGCATTAAAATTTGGCATTTTATATTGTATTTATTATGTACCAAAAGTACATAAGAACTCTCAACCCCCCCCCCCCCTGCGCGCCCTATTGTTAACGACATAGGGTCAGTTACAGCAATATTGGGTAAATAACTGGACAAATTCCTACAGCCCAGTGTGAAGGAGACCGAAGCATATTTGAAAGATACATCAGATTTATTACTGATGCTGGAGGAGATTGATTTAAGTACTACCAATGAGACACATCTCATCACAGCTCATGTGAGCTCACTTTACACGAATATCCAGCATGAAGATGCAGCTTTGGCACTTAACTGGGCACTTTGTAGGAGAAATGACATTCCACATGCACAGAAAAGATTTTTGGGACATGCGTTAGAATATTGCATGTCAAATAATTATTTTTGGTGGAATGGACAATTCTTCTCTCAACAGGTTGGCGTGGCTATGGGAGCAACATATGCTCCCAGCCTAGCCAACCTCTTCATGGCAGAATGGGACAACAGGTTTGTTTTTAGCAAACAATGCCCGTAGTTAAAATTCTATCAGAGATTCATAGATGACCTCCTGTTCATTTGGGAGGGCACACTGGAATCTGCCGAGGGTTTTCTTAGTGACTTAAATCAGAATAATAATAACATCAAATTGGATTATCTGATTAGTGACAACACCATCAATTTCCTGGATGTGAAGATAGAAAAAGAGATGAATAAGTTGACCACCAACTTAAAAGCGACGGACCGAAATAGCTACTTATCTATCAGAAGTGGCCATCACCCATCTTGGATTAAAAATATACCAAGGGGACAGATGTTACGAGTCCAAAGAAACTGCACTAAAATTTCGGATTATCGCCAACAAGCAGAGCAGCTAAGGGACACATTTGTGCAGAAGGGATACACTGAGGAATCTCTGAATAATATTATTTAGGAGGTAGCAAAAATCCCAAGGGAATTATGCCTTAAGAAGAAATCTGAAGTCCAGGGCCCTAATAATCAACATCAAATGGGATTTATATCCAATTTCCATTGTCAGTACAAAGACATAGAGGATACGTATCTATAAAAGACACTGGCATATATTATGCAGGAAATTTATATAAAGTGTATATATTGCGCTAAACCAAATAAACTTCTGGGCAGCCAGCACAACAAAAGATAATTGTGAAAATAGTGTGAAAATAAAATGCAGCGCCCAAACCAGAAGCAGGGGTCTCGCTGGAGGAAAGACCCTATAGAATAAATAGTGACGTGAAAAAATGTGACACTAATTGGGTCAATAGATCACCAAAAACCGGTGAAGGTTCCAGTGATAGATATGCTATTTATCCAACTGGGCCAAGAGCAGGAACACTGAGCGGAAGAGAGCCAGCAAATCAGATTCCAATCCTGGCCTAAATAAATGTGTCTATAGTGCACGTGACCAGATGTGTTATACCTCCCATATAAGGGTGTAGTGCATCCCACAAATGTGTAAATAAGTATGTCCAGTAAATCAATACGGATCCTGTTCAACAAACATATAAGAAGTCCATGCACATTAAATATAAGGACACGGAAATTCCTCTTGGGTGAAGATACAAAACATCAACAGTGGAATCCTCAGTGATACTATGGTAAGAATGGACACCCTTACCAGACAAGGTGGACTCCCACTGCACCTTACGGTGGTGGAGTCATTCAGGCTTGTGTGGACCGATTGTCCTCTCTGGTCACCTTTGGTTGTTGGCTTTGAGGTGTGCTGTGTCCAGGGGTTCGCTGAGGTTTTCCACTGCGATTTTCCAGTGTAGAAAGTGAGCTCCGTGATCAAATAGTGTTGTATTGAGGAATATAAAAGAGAAAACTCCTCATAGTGTAAAAAGATTTATTACACTTCACGATAAAAAACACTTGAGTAAAAAAAATAATAAAAATCACAACAATGTCCCATGCGTGAAAAAAGTGGAATAAACCAAGAAAGTCCAAAAAAATCCAAACTGTAAGTTGCAAAGAACAGCAAACAAAACACACAAATGACTCTTCCACCTAAAATGGAGAGTATGTTCCCAATGGTGTGCAGTAGGTGATGATAAGGTTAGCGTACCCGACCGGTTTCGTCTGAGAAAGACATCAACAGGGGTGTATAGCTAAACCTCCACTCCTAACTGCACTTATATAGCCTGTACCCACCTGGATGTGTCCTCCATCTCCTCCTCCATCTCCTCCGCCATCATCCCGTTGGCGTGCGTGTCAATTGTCACGCACTTCCGGGTGTTTGCGTTCCAATTACCGGAACTCCATCCCCGCCAACTGGGATGTCTCCCTATCAGCGTGCGTGTCAATTATTATGCACTTCCGGGTGTCTGCGCTCCAAAAACCGGAAGTGCATCCCCGTCCACCGACACTGTATTCTGGGGATAGTGATCCAAAAAAGCATATAGCAAGGGGGGGTAATTGATAGATACTCCCTCTCCCAGCCTCGTACTTAAACGAGGGGATCTAAATGTCTAAAATCGGTGATTCAGCGAGGGTGGACGAGGCGGACGTCACGACGCTCAGCGCCATGCGTTTCATCCTGCGTTCCACATAGGCTGAACATCACTCCTCACATCCTCCTGTTTGTGCTCTAACGTAAGGATGGATCACTCCGCCCAGATGGGAGTGGACATACGCCGTGCGCTCCACAGCATGTATCCCCCTCGATAACATGTAAGGCGGCCGCATGCCACCTGAATCTGGTAACATTGAGGTGTGACGGCGTGTGTAATTCACCACATATAGACAACGAATCCATGGAGTTCATAGAGGGATATTATAAAATGTATATAAAATACAAATAAGTCGGTCTTGGCGGGGTAACTGAATAATTATTTAACCCTTGATTATCCTGAAAACATCTATAGAGTCTAAATAAAACGGGGAGATAGGACGGAGGTAAACATGGACACCTCAAGGTGGGTCATTAACTCATGGTTATTACAAAATGAACGAAAGAAGTAAACATATGGTCAACTAAAGGTAGGAGGGAATGAGAGGGTATCATGATTGGTTGATGTAGGCATTCACATCCCATTCAACGTTCAGGCCGTATGGCTGATAGCTTTTAAGCTGATAAATCCAGAATACCTCCAACTTGGATACTCCTCTGATGCTAGGTTCCCCCCTCCAATGAGGGACAAATTTGTCAATAATTTGGAAGTTAGTGCCAACCACCTTCTTGTTATGCTTCTCGAGATAGTGCCTAGGTACCGTATGTTTGGTACATCCCTTGATGATTTTGGCAATATGTTCACCTACCCTTGTGGAAAAACTCCGTATGGTGCGTCCAACATACTGTTTTCCACAAGGGCAGGTGATGAGATAGACAACATGAGTGGTGGCACATGTAAAGAAATGTTTCATTTCAAATTCCCTTCCTGTACATGTGGAGCTAAAGCTAGTTGTCTTTTTTCTACCATTCACATTGTTCAGACAAACCTTGCATCTTCTGCAAGGGTGAAATCCTTTAGTGAGTGGGAAAAAGGAAGGCTTGATTGGGGGGTTGGAAATATTTGGGGCGATCTGATTTTTCAGAGATCTGGCTCCTCTGTAAATTACCCCTGCCTTGTCGGGAAGTGAAGGTCCTAGAATGTTATCACTCTTTAAAACCTTCCAATGTTTGACAATGATCTCTTTAACTTGTCTGTGTTGGGTCGAAAATGCAGTAAAGAAGGAATTTTTAAATTTCCCATCTTGGGCGGGTTTTTGTTTCTCAATTGTTAATGTACTGCGTTCAATTGAAGTAATCCTATTGATCTCTTCATCCATTTCTGAGCTGGAGTATCCCTTATCAATAAATCTCTTTTTTAGGATCTGAGCCTGAACTTGGAAATCCGTAATGTTAGAACAGTTACGTCTAATGCGTAGCAGTTGACTGCGTGGCACTGAATTTAGCCAGGCTGGGTGGTGACAGCTATCTGTAGGAATGTACCCATTCCTATCTGTACTTTTAAAGTAGGTCTTAGTTGTCAGTTGGTTTCCTTGGGCCTGGATTTCCAAGTCCAGAAAATGGATACTGGAAAAGCTCGCCTCGTATGAGAGACTGATTCCAGCCTCGTTATGATTGAGGATGGACATAAATTGATCCAGGGACTGTTGGTCTCCTCTCCATAGGAGGAGGATGTCATCGATGTAACGAACCCAGAGAACCATCTCTGGTCGGTTAAGGGCATAGACAACATCCTCCTCCCACTTGGCCATAAAAATATTGGCCAAACTGGGGGCAAATTTAGCCCCCATAGCTACCCCTTTTTGTTGTAAATAGAAGTCTCCATTATACCAAAAGTAATTGTGAGAGGTAGCGAACCTCAGTAGGTCCAGAATGAATTGTTTCTGTACATTGGGGAGATGATCGACTCTTCCCAAAAAACACTCTACTGCTTGAAACCCTAGTTCATGGGCTATATTAGTATACAGGGAAGCGACATCCGCTGTTACCAGCATGATGTCGTCACTGTATACTATGTCTTGAAGACGTGCAATCGTGTGTCTTGTATCCTTGAGGTAAGAAGGGATGTTTTAACAATTGGTTGTAGATGGAAATCTATGTACTTCCCTAAACGTGAGGTTACCGAATTAATCCCACTTACAATGGGTCGTCCGGGAGGGTGTATGCTATCCTTGTGAATTTTCGGGAGATAGTACATTACGGGAATGCGTGGTACTTTGGGTATGAGATAAGCACGTTCTTTCTTATCCAGGATTCCACTTCTCGACCCCTCATCTATGAGCTTAGTCAAGGAAGCTTTAAACTTCGAAGTGGGGTTGGAAGGGATCCTGGAGTAGGTTTCAACATCCCCCAAAATTTTCAACATTTCGTCGTGGTAAGCGGACTTATCTAAAACCACGATACCGCCCCCCTTATCCGCTGGGCGGATAACGAGGTCTTTTCGTTCGCATAAACTCTTAAGACCAATTTTTATATTCGGATCCAAATATGTCTTTTTTAGAGGAAGTTCCTCTAGATCTTTGAGGACCAGATCTCTAAAGACCTTGACACTAGGAGCAATTGGACACGAAGGGTTAAAGAGAGATGGGTTAGAGAGACCTGTATGTACAATCTGAGAAGAGATCTCTGGGAAGTTGGATCTACCAGGATTACTAATGAAATATCTTTGAATGTTTAATTTTCTAACATATTTTTGAATGTCTATAAATGTATCAAACTTATTTAGTGCTCTAGGGGGGACAAATTTCAAACCTTTGTCTAAGACGGCTTTTTCGGCTATAGACAGTTCGACTTGGCTCAGATTAAAAATGCCAGCTCCAACTATACTCTTCGTCTTTTTCGACCGGGCACGTCGCCCCCCTCTCGAGCCCCGCTTTGTTCTCCCCCTCTGGGGAAGTCTTCCTGACCCCGATGAAAATCCCCTGGGTAGGTGGACCTGGGTTGGTTTTGGTTGTAATGATAAGGGGACTTTTCATAACGATCATCCTCCCTCTCCATGTAACCATATTGGTGATCATAGGGTCTCTCCAAGTGGTGACCTCTAGGTGTGGGAGGTCCATTTCTTCCACGTCCAGGAGTATTCTGATGGTTTCTAGAGTGGGATCCATAGTGATTTCTCTGGTCGTATGGAGATTGATCGTATGGCCGTCTCTCTGGGGATCTGTCTCTTTGGTTCCTGGACCTGCCCCGGGGCCTTTCCCCTTCCCCCTATTATTGGAAGAATGTCCTCCTTGGTACATATTAGGGGTTCTGGGTCCCCCTGATCTGTTGTTATATGTCATATTCCTAATGGGGGAATGGGCATAGGAGCTGGTTGGGAGAAGGATAGGACTTTAGCTTCACTAGTTGAAGGTTGTGTTACCTCCATATCTGTATTCTGTGGCTCCATATTGGTGTTCATATTGTCTTTGTTTTGCCAGCTAAAGACGCAGCCGGTTTTAAAATCGGCAGTGTCCCTGGCATACTTCTTTTGTTTCTTTACTTTTTGTTCTCGTTCTTCTTTTTCCAAATGGTTTTTTAAGTTAAGGGATAGTGTGTTATATTCAGATGTGGATTTGGACGGTAAAAGTTTGTCCTTGATTTCTTTGATTTCTCTATCAAGAGAAACCATTCTGGACTTTTTCCTTTCCGTTAAAAAGATCAATAGGGAAATACCCTGTTCATTAAAAAATTGGTACCAGGACCCTAGGTCGGGATCCCCTTGTTGGGGGTGAACGTCCCACCTAAGTCCCCTGGGGACCATACGTTCTTTGGTATATTGCTCCAAGAATGCAATGTCCCACTGCAGATGTAACTCTGAAGTCATCACATTTTTTAATCTCATAAATAGACCTCCTAATTCTGAGTCGGCATTAGGAATCGAAAATACTCCCTCAGCATTGAAGGTCCGACTACTGCGATAGTCAAATATATCCATTGGAATAGATATGTGGTTGCTGCAATATAGAAATCTATGTGTCCAAAAAATTTATATAAAGTGTATATATTGCGCTAAACCAAATAAACTTCTGGGCAGCCAGCACAACAAAAGATAATTGTGAAAATAGTGTGAAAATAAAATGCAGCGCCCAAACCAGAAGCAGGGGTCTCGCTGGAGGAAAGACCCTATAGAATAAATAGTGACGTGAAAAAATGTGACACTAATTGGGTCAATAGATCACCAAAAACCGGTGAAGGTTCCAGTGATAGATATGCTATTTATCCAACTGGGCCAAGAGCAGGAACACTGAGCGGAAGAGAGCCAGCAAATCAGATTCCAATCCTGGCCTAAATAAATGTGTCTATAGTGCACGTGACCAGATGTGTTATACCTCCCATATAAGGGTGTAGTGCATCCCACAAATGTGTAAATAAGTATGTCCAGTAAATCAATACGGATCCTGTTCAACAAACATATAAGAAGTCCATGCACATTAAATATAAGGACACGGAAATTCCTCTTGGGTGAAGATACAAAACATCAACAGTGGAATCCTCAGTGATACTATGGTAAGAATGGACACCCTTACCAGACAAGGTGGACTCCCACTGCACCTTACGGTGGTGGAGTCATTCAGGCTTGTGTGGACCGATTGTCCTCTCTGGTCACCTTTGGTTGTTGGCTTTGAGGTGTGCTGTGTCCAGGGGTTCGCTGAGGTTTTCCACTGCGATTTTCCAGTGTAGAAAGTGAGCTCCGTGATCAAATAGTGTTGTATTGAGGAATATAAAAGAGAAAACTCCTCATAGTGTAAAAAGATTTATTACACTTCACGATAAAAAACACTTGAGTAAAAAAATAATAAAAATCACAACAATGTCCCATGCGTGAAAAAAGTGGAATAAACCAAGAAAGTCCAAAAAAATCCAAACTGTAAGTTGCAAAGAACAGCAAACAAAACACACAAATGACTCTTCCACCTAAAATGGAGAGTATGTTCCCAATGGTGTGCAGTAGGTGATGATAAGGTTAGCGTACCCGACCGGTTTCGTCTGAGAAAGACATCAACAGGGGTGTATAGCTAAACCTCCACTCCTAACTGCACTTATATAGCCTGTACCCACCTGGATGTGTCCTCCATCTCCTCCTCCATCTCCTCCGCCATCATCCCGTTGGCGTGCGTGTCAATTGTCACGCACTTCCGGGTGTTTGCGTTCCAATTACCGGAACTCCATCCCCGCCAACTGGGATGTCTCCCTATCAGCGTGCGTGTCAATTATTATGCACTTCCGGGTGTCTGCGCTCCAAAAACCGGAAGTGCATCCCCGTCCACCGACACTCTATTCTGGGGATAGTGATCCAAAAAAGCATATAGCAAGGGGGGGTAATTGATAGATACTCCCTCTCCCAGCCTCGTACTTAAACGAGGGGATCGAAATGTCTAAAATCGGTGATTCAGCGAGGGTGGACGAGGCGGACGTCACGACGCTCAGCGCCATGCGTTTCATCCTGCGTTCCACATAGGCTGAACATCACTCCTCACATCCTCCTGTTTGTGCTCTAACGTAAGGATGGATCACTCCGCCCAGATGGGAGTGGACATACGCCGTGCGCTCCACAGCATGTATCCCCCTCGATAACATGTAAGGCGGCCGCATGCCACCTGAATCTGGTAACATTGAGGTGTGACGGCGTGTGTAATTCACCACATATAGACAACGAATCCATGGAGTTCATAGAGGGATATTATAAAATGTATATAAAATACAAATAAGTCGGTCTTGGCGGGGTAACTGAATAATTATTTAACCCTTGATTATCCTGAAAACATCTATAGAGTCTAAATAAAACGGGGAGATAGGACGGAGGTAAACATGGACACCTCAAGGTGGGTCATTAACTCATGGTTATTACAAAATGAACGAAAGAAGTAAACATATGGTCAACTAAAGGTAGGAGGGAATGAGAGGGTATCATGATTGGTTGATGTAGGCATTCACATCCCATTCAACGTTCAGGCCGTATGGCTGATAGCTTTTAAGCTGATAAATCCAGAATACCTCCAACTTGGATACTCCTCTGATGCTAGGTTCCCCCCTCCAATGAGGGACAAATTTGTCAATAATTTGGAAGTTAGTGCCAACCACCTTCTTGTTATGCTTCTCGAGATAGTGCCTAGGTACCGTATGTTTGGTACATCCCTTGATGATTTTGGCAATATGTTCACCTACCCTTGTGGAAAAACTCCGTATGGTGCGTCCAACATACTGTTTTCCACAAGGGCAGGTGATGAGATAGACAACATGAGTGGTGGCACATGTAAAGAAATGTTTCATTTCAAATTCCCTTCCTGTACATGTGGAGCTAAAGCTAGTTGTCTTTTTTCTACCATTCACATTGTTCAGACAAACCTTGCATCTTCTGCAAGGGTGAAATCCTTTAGTGAGTGGGAAAAAGGAAGGCTTGATTGGGGGGTTGGAAATATTTGGGGCGATCTGATTTTTCAGAGATCTGGCTCCTCTGTAAATTACCCCTGCCTTGTCGGGAAGTGAAGGTCCTAGAATGTTATCACTCTTTAAAACCTTCCAATGTTTGACAATGATCTCTTTAACTTGTCTGTGTTGGGTCGAAAATGCAGTAAAGAAGGAATTTCTAAATTTCCCATCTTGGGCGGGTTTTTGTTTCTCAATTGTTAATGTACTGCGTTCAATTGAAGTAATCCTATTGATCTCTTCATCCATTTCTGAGCTGGAGTATCCCTTATCAATAAATCTCTTTTTTAGGATCTGAGCCTGAACTTGGAAATCCGTAATGTTAGAGCAGTTACGTCTAATGCGTAGCAGTTGACTGCGTGGCACTGAATTTAGCCAGGCTGGGTGGTGACAGCTATCTGTAGGAATGTACCCATTCCTATCTGTACTTTTAAAGTAGGTCTTAGTTGTCAGTTGGTTTCCTTGGGCCTGGATTTCCAAGTCCAGAAAATGGATACTGGAAAAGCTCGCCTCGTATGAGAGACTGATTCCAGCCTCGTTATGATTGAGGATGGACATAAATTGATCCAGGGACTGTTGGTCTCCTCTCCATAGGAGGAGGATGTCATCGATGTAACGAACCCAGAGAACCATCTCTGGTCGGTTAAGGGCATAGACAACATCCTCCTCCCACTTGGCCATAAAAATATTGGCCAAACTGGGGGCAAATTTAGCCCCCATAGCTACCCCTTTTTGTTGTTAAATAAAAGTCTCCATTATACCAAAAGTAATTGTGAGAGGTAGCGAACCTCAGTAGGTCCAGAATGAATTGTTTCTGTACATTGGGGAGATGATCGACTCTTCCCAAAAAACACTCTACTGCTTGAAACCCTAGTTCATGGGCTATATTAGTATACAGGGAAGCGACATCCGCTGTTACCAGCATGATGTCGTCACTGTATACTATGTCTTGAAGACGTGCAATCGTGTGTCTTGTATCCTTGAGGTAAGAAGGGATGTTTTTAACAATTGGTTGTAGATGGAAATCTATGTACTTCCCTAAACGTGAGGTTACCGAATTAATCCCACTTACAATGGGTCGTCCGGGAGGGTGTATGCTATCCTTGTGAATTTTCGGGAGATAGTACATTACGGGAATGCGTGGTACTTTGGGTATGAGATAAGCACGTTCTTTCTTATCCAGGATTCCACTTCTCGACCCCTCATCTATGAGCTTAGTCAAGGAAGCTTTAAACTTCGAAGTGGGGTTGGAAGTATTTTCGATTCCTAATGCCGACTCAGAATTAGGAGGTCTATTTATGAGATTAAAAAATGTGATGACTTCAGAGTTACATCTGCAGTGGGACATTGCATTCTTGGAGCAATATACCAAAGAACGTATGGTCCCCAGGGGACTTAGGTGGGACGTTCACCCCCAACAAGGGGATCCCGACCTAGGGTCCTGGTACCAATTTTTTAATGAACAGGGTATTTCCCTATTGATCTTTTTAACGGAAAGGAAAAAGTCCAGAATGGTTTCTCTTGATAGAGAAATCAAAGAAATCAAGGACAAACTTTTACCGTCCAAATCCACATCTGAATATAACACACTATCCCTTAACTTAAAAAAACATTTGGAAAAAGAAGAACGAGAACAAAAAGTAAAGAAACAAAAGAAGTATGCCAGGGACACTGCCGATTTTAAAACCGGCTGCGTCTTTAGCTGGCAAAACAAAGACAATATGAACACCAATATGGAGCCACAGAATACAGATATGGAGGTAACACAACCTTCAACTAGTGAAGCTAAAGTCCTATCCTTCTCCCAACCAGCTCCTATGCCCATTCCCCCCATTAGGAATATGACATATAACAACAGATCAGGGGGACCCAGAACCCCTAATATGTACCAAGGAGGACATTCTTCCAATAATAGGGGGAAGGGGAAAGGCCCCCGGGGCAGGTCCAGGAACCAAAGAGACAGATCCCCAGAGAGACGGCCATACGATCAATCTCCATACGACCAGAGAAATCACTATGGATCCCACTCTAGAAACCATCAGAATACTCCTGGACGTGGAAGAAATGGACCTCCCACACCTAGAGGTCACCACTTGGAGAGACCCTATGATCACCAATATGGTTACATGGAGAGGGAGGATGATCGTTATGAAAAGTCCCCTTATCATTACAACCAAAACCAACCCAGGTCCACCTACCCAGGGGATTTTCATCGGGGTCAGGAAGACTTCCCCAGAGGGGGAGAACAAAGCGGGGCTCGAGAGGGGGGCGACGTGCCCGGTCGAAAAAGACGAAGAGTATAGTTGGAGCGGGCATTTTTAATCTGAGCCAAGTCGAACTGTCTATAGCCGAAAAAGCCGTCTTAGACAAAGGTTTGAAATTTGTCCCCCCTAGAGCACTAAATAAGTTTGATACATTTATAGACGTTCAAAAATATGTTAGAAAATTAAACATTCAAAGATATTTCATTAGTAATCCTGGTAGATCCAACTTCCCAGAGATCTCTTCTCAGATTGTACATACAGGTCTCTCTAACCCATCTCTCTTTAACCCTTCGTGTCCAATTGCTCCTAGTGTCAAGGTCTTTAGAGATCTGGTCCTCAAAGATCTAGAGGAACTTCCTCTAAAAAAGACATATTTGGATCCGAATATAAAAATTGGTCTTAAGAGTTTATGCGAACGAAAAGACCTCGTTATCCGCCCAGCGGATAAGGGGGGCGGTATATCGTGGTTTTAGATAAGTCCGCTTACCACGACGAAATGTTGAAAATTTTGGGGGATGTTGAAACCTACTCCAGGATCCCTTCCAACCCCACTTCGAAGTTTAAAGCTTCCTTGACTAAGCTCATAGATGAGGGGTCGAGAAGTGGAATCCTGGATAAGAAAGAACGTGCTTATCTCATACCCAAAGTACATCCCAAATACCAAATTATAATGTACTATCTCCGAAAATTCACAAGGATAGCATACACCCTCCCGGACGACCCATTGTAAGTGGGATTAATTCGGTAACCTCACGTTTAGGGAAGTACATAGATTTCCATCTACAACCAATTGTTAAAAACATCCCTTCTTACCTCAAGGATACAAGACACACGATTGCACGTCTTCAAGACATAGTATACAGTGACGACATCATGCTGGTAACAGCGGATGTCGCTTCCCTGTATACTAATATAGCCCATGAACTAGGGTTTCAAGCAGTAGTAGAGTGTTTTTTGGGAAGAGTCGATCATCTCCCCAATGTACAGAAACAATTCATTCTGGACCTACTGAGGTTCGCTACCTCTCACAATTACTTTTGGTATAATGGAGACTTCTATTTACAACAAAAAGGGGTAGCTATGGGGGCTAAATTTGCCCCCAGTTTGGCCAATATTTTTATGGCCAAGTGGGAGGAGGATGTTGTCTATGCCCTTAACCGACCAGAGATGGTTCTCTGGGTTCGTTACATCGATGACATCCTCCTCCTATGGAGAGGAGACCAACAGTCCCTGGATCAATTTATGTCCATCCTCAATCATAACGAGGCTGGAATCAGTCTCTCATACGAGGCGAGCTTTTCCAGTATCCATTTTCTGGACTTGGAAATCCAGGCCCAAGGAAACCAACTGACAACTAAGACCTACTTTAAAAGTACAGATAGGAATGGGTACATTCCTACAGATAGCTGTCACCACCCAGCCTGGCTAAATTCAGTGCCACGCAGTCAACTGCTACGCATTAGACGTAACTGTTCTAACATTACGGATTTCCAAGTTCAGGCTCAGATCCTAAAAAAGAGATTTATTGATAAGGGATACTCCAGCTCAGAAATGGATGAAGAGATCAATAGGATTACTTCAATTGAACGCAGTACATTAACAATTGAGAAACAAAAACCCGCCCAAGATGGGAAATTTAAAAATTCCTTCTTTACTGCATTTTCGACCCAACACAGACAAGTTAAAGAGATCATTGTCAAACATTGGAAGGTTTTAAAGAGTGATAACATTCTAGGACCTTCACTTCCCGACAAGGCAGGGGTAATTTACAGAGGAGCCAGATCTCTGAAAAATCAGATCGCCCCAAATATTTCCAACCCCCCAATCAAGCCTTCCTTTTTCCCACTCACTAAAGGATTTCACCCTTGCAGAAGATGCAAGGTTTGTCTGAACAATGTGAATGGTAGAAAAAAGACAACTAGCTTTAGCTCCACATGTACAGGAAGGGAATTTGAAATGAAACATTTCTTTACATGTGCCACCACTCATGTTGTCTATCTCATCACCTGCCCTTGTGGAAAACAGTATGTTGGACGCACCATACGGAGTTTTTCCACAAGGGTAGGTGAACATATTGCCAAAATCATCAAGGGATGTACCAAACATACGGTACCTAGGCACTATCTCGAGAAGCATAACAAGAAGGTGGTTGGCACTAACTTCCAAATTATTGACAAATTTGTCCCTCATTGGAGGGGGGAACCTAGCATCAGAGGAGTATCCAAGTTGGAGGTATTCTGGATTTATCAGCTTAAAAGCTATCAGCCATACGGCCTGAACGTTGAATGGGATGTGAATGCCTACATCAACCAATCATGATACCCTCTCATTCCCTCCTACCTTTAGTTGACCATATGTTTACTTCTTTCGTTCATTTTGTAATAACCATGAGTTAATGACCCACCTTGAGGTGTCCATGTTTACCTCCGTCCTATCTCCCCGTTTTATTTAGACTCTATAGATGTTTTCAGGATAATCAAGGGTTAAATAATTATTCAGTTACCCCGCCAAGACCGACTTATTTGTATTTTATATACATTTTATAATATCCCTCTATGAACTCCATGGATTCGTTGTCTATATGTGGTGAATTACACACGCCGTCACACCTCAATGTTACCAGATTCAGGTGGCATGCGGCCGCCTTACATGTTATCGAGGGGGATACATGCTGTGGAGCGCACGGCGTATGTCCACTCCCATCTGGGCGGAGTGATCCATCCTTACGTTAGAGCACAAACAGGAGGATGTGAGGAGTGATGTTCAGCCTATGTGGAACGCAGGATGAAACGCATGGCGCTGAGCGTCGTGACGTCCGCCTCGTCCACCCTCGCTGAATCACCGATTTTAGACATTTCGATCCCCTCGTTTAAGTACGAGGCTGGGAGAGGGAGTATCTATCAATTACCCCCCCTTGCTATATGCTTTTTTGGATCACTATCCCCAGAATAGAGTGTCGGTGGACGGGGATGCACTTCCGGTTTTTGGAGCGCAGACACCCGGAAGTGCATAATAATTGACACGCACGCTGATAGGGAGACATCCCAGTTGGCGGGGATGGAGTTCCGGTAATTGGAACGCAAACACCCGGAAGTGCGTGACAATTGACACGCACGCCAACGGGATGATGGCGGAGGAGATGGAGGAGGAGATGGAGGACACATCCAGGTGGGTACAGGCTATATAAGTGCAGTTAGGAGTGGAGGTTTAGCTATACACCCCTGTTGATGTCTTTCTCAGACGAAACCGGTCGGGTACGCTAACCTTATCATCACCTACTGCACACCATTGGGAACATACTCTCCATTTTAGGTGGAAGAGTCATTTGTGTGTTTTGTTTGCTGTTCTTTGCAACTTACAGTTTGGATTTTTTTGGACTTTCTTGGTTTATTCCACTTTTTTCACGCATGGGACATTGTTGTGATTTTTATTATTTTTTTACTCAAGTGTTTTTTATCGTGAAGTGTAATAAATCTTTTTACACTATGAGGAGTTTTCTCTTTTATATTCCTCAATACAACACTATTTGATCACGGAGCTCACTTTCTACACTGGAAAATCGCAGTGGAAAACCTCAGCGAACCCCTGGACACAGCACACCTCAAAGCCAACAACCAAAGGTGACCAGAGAGGACAATCGGTCCACACAAGCCTGAATGACTCCACCACCGTAAGGTGCAGTGGGAGTCCACCTTGTCTGGTAAGGGTGTCCATTCTTACCATAGTATCACTGAGGATTCCACTGTTGATGTTTTGTATCTTCACCCAAGAGGAATTTCCGTGTCCTTATATTTAATGTGCATGGACTTCTTATATGTTTGTTGAACAGGATCCGTATTGATTTACTGGACATACTTATTTACACATTTGTGGGATGCACTACACCCTTATATGGGAGGTATAACACATCTGGTCACGTGCACTATAGACACATTTATTTAGGCCAGGATTGGAATCTGATTTGCTGGCTCTCTTCCGCTCAGTGTTCCTGCTCTTGGCCCAGTTGGATAAATAGCATATCTATCACTGGAACCTTCACCGGTTTTTTGATCTATTGACCACACTATTTTTCACAATTATCTTTATTTATTGAGTGGGTCTTTGCCTCCAGAAGTTTATTTCGTTTGCGGGCATTATTTTCACACTATTTTCAATTATCTTTTGTTGTATGCTCAAAATTTTTTGGACACATTACTTTATATAATTTTTTGGACACATGATATGTGCAGCAACCCACATATCTATTCCAATGGATATATTTGACTATCGCAGTAGTCGTCGGACCTTCAATGCTGAGGGAGTATTTTCGATTCCTAATGCCGACTCAGAATTAGGAGGTCTATTTATGAGATTAAAAAATGTGATGACTTCAGAGTTACATCTGCAGTGGGACATTGCATTCTTGGAGCAATATACCAAAGAACGTATGGTCCCCAGGGGACTTAGGTGGGACGTTCACCCCCAACAAGGGGATCCCGACCTAGGGTCCTGGTACCAATTTTTTAATGAACAGGGTATTTCCCTATTGATCTTTTTAACGGAAAGGAAAAAGTCCAGAATGGTTTCTCTTGATAGAGAAATCAAAGAAATCAAGGACAAACTTTTACCGTCCAAATCCACATCTGAAATATAACACACTATCCCTTAACTTAAAAAACATTTGGAAAAAGAAGAACGAGAACAAAAAGTAAAGAAACAAAAGAAGTATGCCAGGGACACTGCCGATTTTAAAACCGGCTGCGTCTTTAGCTGGCAAAACAAAGACAATATGAACACCAATATGGAGCCACAGAATACAGATATGGAGGTAACACAACCTTCAACTAGTGAAGCTAAAGTCCTATCCTTCTCCCAACCAGCTCCTATGCCCATTTCCCCCATTAGGAATATGACATATAACAACAGATCAGGGGGACCCAGAACCCCTAATATGTACCAAGGAGGACATTCTTCCAATAATAGGGGGAAGGGGAAAGGCCCCCGGGGCAGGTCCAGGAACCAAAGAGACAGATCCCCAGAGAGACGGCCATACGATCAATCTCCATACGACCAGAGAAATCACTATGGATCCCACTCTAGAAACCATCAGAATACTCCTGGACGTGGAAGAAATGGACCTCCCACACCTAGAGGTCACCACTTGGAGAGACCCTATGATCACCAATATGGTTACATGGAGAGGGAGGATGATCGTTATGAAAAGTCCCCTTATCATTACAACCAAAACCAACCCAGGTCCACCTACCCAGGGGATTTTCATCGGGGTCAGGAAGACTTCCCCAGAGGGGGAGAACAAAGCGGGGCTCGAGAGGGGGGCGACGTGCCCGGTCGAAAAAGACGAAGAGTATAGTTGGAGCGGGCATTTTTAATCTGAGCCAAGTCGAACTGTCTATAGCCGAAAAAGCCGTCTTAGACAAAGGTTTGAAATTTGTCCCCCCTAGAGCACTAAATAAGTTTGATACATTTATAGACGTTCAAAAATATGTTAGAAAATTAAACATTCAAAGATATTTCATTAGTAATCCTGGTAGATCCAACTTCCCAGAGATCTCTTCTCAGATTGTACATACAGGGAGTGCAGAATTATTAGGCAAATTAGTATTTTGACCACATCATCCTCTTTATGCATGTTGTCTTACTCCAAGCTGTATAGGCTCGAAAGCCTACTACCAATTAGGCATATTAGGTGATGTGCAACTCTGTAATGAGAAGGGGTGTGGTCTAATGACATCAACACCCTATATCAGGTGTGCATAATCATTAGGCAACTTCCTTTCCTTTGGCAAAATGGGTCAAAAGAAGGACTTGACAGGCTCAGAAAAGTCAAAAATAGTGAGATATCTTGCAGAGGGATGCAGCACTCTTAAAATTGCAAAGCTTCTGAAGTGTGATCATCGAACAATCAAGCGTTTCATTCAAAATAGTCAACAGGGTCGCAAGAAGCGTGTGGAAAAACCAAGGCGCAAAATAACTGCCCATGAACTGAGAAAAGTCAAGCGTGCAGCTGCCAAGATGCCACTTTCCACCAGTTTGGCCATATTTCCGAGCTGCAACATCACTGGAGTGCCCAAAAGCACAAGGTGTGCAATACTCAGAGACATGGCCAAGGTAAGAAAGGCTGAAAGACGACCACCACTGAACAAGACACACAAGCTAAAACGTCAAGACTGGGCCAAGAAATATCTCAAGACTGATTTTTCTAAGGTTTTATGGACTGATATAATTAGAGTGAGTCTTGATGGGCCAGATGGATGGGCCCGTGGCTGGATTGGTAAAGGGCATAGAGCTCCAGTCCGACTCAGACCCAAGCAAGGTGGAGGTGGAGTACTGGTTTGGGCTGGTATCATCAAAGATGAGCTTGTGGGGCCTTTTCGGGTTGAGGATGGAGTCAAGCTCAACTCCCAGTCCTACTGCCAGTTTCGGAAGACACCTTCTTCAAGCAGTAGTACAGGAAGAAGTCTGCATCCTTCAAGAAAAACATGATTTTCATGCAGGACAATGCTCCATCACACGCGTCCAAGTACTCCACAGCGTGGCTGGCAAGAAAGGGTATAAAAGAAGAAAAACGAATGACATGGCCTCCTTGTTCACCTGATCTGAACCCCATTGAGAACCTGTGGTCCATCATCAAATGTGAGATTTACAAGGAGGGAAAACAGTACACCTCTCTGAACAGTGTCTGGGAGGCTGTGGTTGCTGCTGCATGCAATGTTGATGGTGAACAGATCAAAACACTGACAGAATCCATGGATGGCAGGCGCATGAGTGTCCTTGCAAAGAAAGGTGGCTATATTGGTCACTGATTTGTTTTTGTTTTGTTTTTGAATGTCAGAAATGTATATTTGTGAATGTTGAGATGTTATATTGGTTTCACTGGTAAAAATAAATAATTGAAATGGGTATATATTTGTTTTTTGTTAAGTTGCCTAATAATTATGCACAGTAATAGTCACCTGCACACACAGATATCGCCCTAAAATAGCTAAAACTAAAAACAAACTAAAAACTACTTCCAAAAATATTCAGCTTTGATATTAATGAGTTTTTTGGGTTCATTGAGAACATGGTTGTTGTTCAATAATAAAATTAATCCTCAAAAATACAACTTGCCTAATAATTCTGCACTCCCTGTACAGGTCTCTCTAACCCATCTCTCTTTAACCCTTCGTGTCCAATTGCTCCTAGTGTCAAGGTCTTTAGAGATCTGGTCCTCAAAGATCTAGAGGAACTTCCTCTAAAAAAGACATATTTGGATCCGAATATAAAAATTGGTCTTAAGAGTTTATGCGAACGAAAAGACCTCGTTATCCGCCCAGCGGATAAGGGGGGCGGTATCGTGGTTTTAGATAAGTCCGCTTACCACGACGAAATGTTGAAAATTTTGGGGGATGTTGAAACCTACTCCAGGATCCCTTCCAACCCCACTTCGAAGTTTAAAGCTTCCTTGACTAAGCTCATAGATGAGGGGTCGAGAAGTGGAATCCTGGATAAGAAAGAACGTGCTTATCTCATACCCAAAGTACCACGCATTCCCGTAATGTACTATCTCCCGAAAATTCACAAGGATAGCATACACCCTCCCGGACGACCCATTGTAAGTGGGATTAATTCGGTAACCTCACGTTTAGGGAAGTACATAGATTTCCATCTACAACCAATTGTTAAAAACATCCCTTCTTACCTCAAGGATACAAGACACACGATTGCACGTCTTCAAGACATAGTATACAGTGACGACATCATGCTGGTAACAGCGGATGTCGCTTCCCTGTATACTAATATAGCCCATGAACTAGGGTTTCAAGCAGTAGAGTGTTTTTTGGGAAGAGTCGATCATCTCCCCAATGTACAGAAACAATTCATTCTGGACCTACTGAGGTTCGCTACCTCTCACAATTACTTTTGGTATAATGGAGACTTCTATTTACAACAAAAAGGGGTAGCTATGGGGGCTAAATTTGCCCCCAGTTTGGCCAATATTTTTATGGCCAAGTGGGAGGAGGATGTTGTCTATGCCCTTAACCGACCAGAGATGGTTCTCTGGGTTCGTTACATCGATGACATCCTCCTCCTATGGAGAGGAGACCAACAGTCCCTGGATCAATTTATGTCCATCCTCAATCATAACGAGGCTGGAATCAGTCTCTCATACGAGGCGAGCTTTTCCAGTATCCATTTTCTGGACTTGGAAATCCAGGCCCAAGGAAACCAACTGACAACTAAGACCTACTTTAAAAGTACAGATAGGAATGGGTACATTCCTACAGATAGCTGTCACCACCCAGCCTGGCTAAATTCAGTGCCACGCAGTCAACTGCTACGCATTAGACGTAACTGTTCTAACATTACGGATTTCCAAGTTCAGGCTCAGATCCTAAAAAAGAGATTTATTGATAAGGGATACTCCAGCTCAGAAATGGATGAAGAGATCAATAGGATTACTTCAATTGAACGCAGTACATTAACAATTGAGAAACAAAAACCCGCCCAAGATGGGAAATTTAAAAATTCCTTCTTTACTGCATTTTCGACCCAACACAGACAAGTTAAAGAGATCATTGTCAAACATTGGAAGGTTTTAAAGAGTGATAACATTCTAGGACCTTCACTTCCCGACAAGGCAGGGGTAATTTACAGAGGAGCCAGATCTCTGAAAAATCAGATCGCCCCAAATATTTCCAACCCCCCAATCAAGCCTTCCTTTTTCCCACTCACTAAAGGATTTCACCCTTGCAGAAGATGCAAGGTTTGTCTGAACAATGTGAATGGTAGAAAAAAGACAACTAGCTTTAGCTCCACATGTACAGGAAGGGAATTTGAAATGAAACATTTCTTTACATGTGCCACCACTCATGTTGTCTATCTCATCACCTGCCCTTGTGGAAAACAGTATGTTGGACGCACCATACGGAGTTTTTCCACAAGGGTAGGTGAACATATTGCCAAAATCATCAAGGGATGTACCAAACATACGGTACCTAGGCACTATCTCGAGAAGCATAACAAGAAGGTGGTTGGCACTAACTTCCAAATTATTGACAAATTTGTCCCTCATTGGAGGGGGGAACCTAGCATCAGAGGAGTATCCAAGTTGGAGGTATTCTGGATTTATCAGCTTAAAAGCTATCAGCCATACGGCCTGAACGTTGAATGGGATGTGAATGCCTACATCAACCAATCATGATACCCTCTCATTCCCTCCTACCTTTAGTTGACCATATGTTTACTTCTTTCGTTCATTTTGTAATAACCATGAGTTAATGACCCACCTTGAGGTGTCCATGTTTACCTCCGTCCTATCTCCCCGTTTTATTTAGACTCTATAGATGTTTTCAGGATAATCAAGGGTTAAATAATTATTCAGTTACCCCGCCAAGACCGACTTATTTGTATTTTATATACATTTTATAATATCCCTCTATGAACTCCATGGATTCGTTGTCTATATGTGGTGAATTACACACGTCGTCACACCTCAATGTTACCAGATTCAGGTGGCATGCGGCCGCCTTACATGTTATCGAGGGGGATACATGCTGTGGAGCGCACGGCGTATGTCCACTCCCATCTGGGCGGAGTGATCCATCCTTACGTTAGAGCACAAACAGGAGGATGTGAGGAGTGATGTTCAGCCTATGTGGAACGCAGGATGAAACGCATGGCGCTGAGCGTCGTGACGTCCGCCTCGTCCACCCTCGCTGAATCACCGATTTTAGACATTTCGATCCCCTCGTTTAAGTACGAGGCTGGGAGAGGGAGTATCTATCAATTACCCCCCCTTGCTATATGCTTTTTTGGATCACTATCCCCAGAATAGAGTGTCGGTGGACGGGGATGCACTTCCGGTTTTTGGAGCGCAGACACCCGGAAGTGCATAATAATTGACACGCACGCTGATAGGGAGACATCCCAGTTGGCGGGGATGGAGTTCCGGTAATTGGAACGCAAACACCCGGAAGTGCGTGACAATTGACACGCACGCCAACGGGATGATGGCGGAGGAGATGGAGGAGGAGATGGAGGACACATCCAGGTGGGTACAGGCTATATAAGTGCAGTTAGGAGTGGAGGTTTAGCTATACACCCCTGTTGATGTCTTTCTCAGATGAAACCGGTCGGGTACGCTAACCTTATCATCACCTACTGCACACCATTGGGAACATACTCTCCATTTTAGGTGGAAGAGTCATTTGTGTGTTTTGTTTGCTGTTCTTTGCAACTTACAGTTTGGATTTTTTTGGACTTTCTTGGTTTATTCCACTTTTTTCACGCATGGGACATTGTTGTGATTTTTATTATTTTTTTACTCAAGTGTTTTTTATCGTGAAGTGTAATAAATCTTTTTACACTATGAGGAGTTTTCTCTTTTATATTCCTCAATACAACACTATTTGATCACGGAGCTCACTTTCTACACTGGAAAATCGCAGTGGAAAACCTCAGCGAACCCCTGGACACAGCACACCTCAAAGCCAACAACCAAAGGTGACCAGAGAGGACAATCGGTCCACACAAGCCTGAATGACTCCACCACCGTAAGGTGCAGTGGGAGTCCACCTTGTCTGGTAAGGGTGTCCATTCTTACCATAGTATCACTGAGGATTCCACTGTTGATGTTTTGTATCTTCACCCAAGAGGAATTTCCGTGTCCTTATATTTAATGTGCATGGACTTCTTATATGTTTGTTGAACAGGATCCGTATTGATTTACTGGACATACTTATTTACACATTTGTGGGATGCACTACACCCTTATATGGGAGGTATAACACATCTGGTCACGTGCACTATAGACACATTTATTTAGGCCAGGATTGGAATCTGATTTGCTGGCTCTCTTCCGCTCAGTGTTCCTGCTCTTGGCCCAGTTGGATAAATAGCATATCTATCACTGGAACCTTCACCGGTTTTTGGTGATCTATTGACCCAATTAGTGTCACATTTTTTCACGTCACTATTTATTCTATAGGGTCTTTCCTCCAGCGAGACCCCTGCTTCTGGTTTGGGCGCTGCATTTTATATATTATGCAGGGATTGACACTTGGGGAACATTGTTCCTAATAACCCTAAGTTCATTTACAGACGAGCCCCTAACTTTGGTGACCAAATAGTTAAGAAAATGTTGGATCCTCCGGCTTGCCAACAATTTGATTTAAAAGGTTTCTTTAGTTGCAGGAAATGTATATGCTGTAGAACAGTTAAAACTAGCAATAGGGAAAAAACTACAGTCTGCAACAGGGATGGGGAATCATTTGACATCAAGGAGTTTATCACCTGTAACTCCTCCCATGTTGTTTATCTCATGTGGTGCCCTTGTGGGTTATTATATGTAGGAAGAACAAAAAGATTGTTAAGAGTGCGTATTGCTGAACACCTGGCTAACATTAAGAAAGGTTTCCGCTATCATAGCGTGTCACTTCATTTCAGACAAATACATAATCAAGATCCAACAGTTTTACAGTTTTGTGGTATAGATACCATCCACCCGTATTGGAGAGGTAATAACAGGGTAAGGGACCTCTCTCAGAGGGAAAACCTGTTGGATATTTTTGATGAAATGTTTATCACCCAGGGGGTTAAACATAGAAGTAGACCTTAACTGCATCATTATTAATTATTAAATAATAGATACTGACTGGAGAGCTGGGATAGTATTTTTCATCCATAATTTTTTCTGTATTCTTCATAATACTGATAGGACCTTGTTTCTTGATTAAGGGTTTCCTTATTTACATATGTGAGATATGTCATAATGGGATTATGATACACATATTGTAATAGAGTCAATGGGTAGATTAGGAAGCCCTCTCTAGATGGATCATGGGGCATTTGTTGCAATATATTTTATTGACAACATTGTCTCCATGAGAGAGGGCATGCATTATGCGGACAAATAGTACCAGTCAGGGGCGCACTGCCCGAGGGCCCCATGTCACTAGGGGGCCCACCAGGCTTGCCAGGCTCAGTAAAACCAGGGACAGTATGTAAAAATCTATGTTTATTTTACATCTGTCCCCGATATGTCTGAAACCAACATGCTTCTGATGTGAAAATCCAGACATTTTAGCTGCCCCGCCTCTGCACTGCCTCCTAGCCTGGTGGCCATCTGTAAGCCCAGGGGCCCCATAGTCTTCTATTGCCCAGGGGCCCCATGAGTTGTCAGTCCGCCCCTGGTACCAGTGTAATTTGATGGGCATTTTATGATGCACACTATCACTTATTGAGAGTCAATTTAACTTCAATGTTACTTTCACTCATCATTTTATCCTTACTTTTAAATAAATCATTATTGTATTTAACAATTGGTTTAAATTAGTGCACTGATCATAGATCGCATCACCCCTTGGATTGTGACAACCCGAGTCAGGGGATCATGGTGGTGTGCTATGATCTCATTTGTTTATTCTAATTTTCCTCCTGGTATTGATTAACATGCCCTTATATAATGCTTTCTCATTTTATTATTATTTATATGCGCTCAGTTAAGTGACCATGTTTTTCTGGGATTGAGATGAATCATGCCGTCTGCAACTAGTAATATTATTTTAAGTTACAGAATTGTCACTGTCATTACTTTTATTGTTTGATGACGAATTTCCCCACAATTCGCTATCGCTCAATTCTGCAAGTGATTCTAATTAATTAGCACAGTTTTCTAGCTGGCCTAAAAGCACTTTTGATGTAAAGGGACACTTTTTGGTTGCTATGGACAATCTCCAGTTTCCAGGCAGAAAAGTATTTATAATATAAAAGTGCATGTAGGACACTGGGCAGACCACTAGGGACAACGGGTGGGTGTAATTATTTTTTACGGTACTGTAATCTATAGGAATACAGTATACTGTTAGTGTACTGTGTATTTACTTTTTTGAATTTGACGCCCATCTCTGTCCCCATGCGTCGTAACATCGCAGGGAACGGAGCTCTTCGACACACGGGCACTGTGTAAATCAAGCAAGGAGAAAGCTTGATCACACATCAGAGAGGCATCGCAGGATCCAGGGACAAGGTAAGTAAACTCTTCCTGTGGATACTGCGATGCGAACCTGAGTCTGGCTCGGGGATACCGCTAATGGTACAGAATATCCACCCCGAGCCTGACTCGGGAATACCGCCAGGGAGGTTAAATACAGCTTTAACATCATTTTTGAACCGCAAATATTTACCACAAAATATAACTGACAAATGGGTCGATTCACTAAGAGTTAAATAACGGAAAATAAAATGCAGTAAAATAACGCATGTGGTAAATCAGTTGTGACTGTTCAATTCACAAATGCGGTATGTTGACGATTGTTCGGTAACTACCGCATTTTCTCATGTGGTAATTTATTTCACGCGGTGTCAGTGGTTAAGGGGTGTTTAAGGTCATATCCTTACAACATTTTACATTTCAACATGTCTGTTGTTTTCCTTTTGCAAATATATTTTTTTTTGTTGTATTTGGATTCTGTGCTGCTGCCTATGTTTATATTGTGGAAACTAAAGGAAACTTGACTATATTTTTTTATAATTTTTTAAACATTTTTATTTATTTTTAATGTTTCTATCCAAGTTTAACTTGTTGTAATGGTGTATATAACCAGAAGTATTAGAGTGGACAATTCAAGATGTCACTTCTAGCTTGTCATGCAATGCCATGTAATTTTCATGGTTGACATACTCTATTGTTGCACTTTTAACGTTTACTTAAAAAAAAAAATATATATATATATATATATATATATATATATATATATATATATATATATATATATATATATATATATATTTAAATGTTAAGTGTTAAATTTCAGCCAATGTTTGCTTTAATAAAAAAATATAAAAAAAAAGAATTGTTCTATAAGACCCCAGACCCTCTAGGCTAGGAAGCCTGAAATAAATAAAAAGTATATAAAAAACGATCATGGCTTCCCAGCCGAGGCGGTGCCATTTTTTCAAAAGCAGAGGACGGGTGTGACTTCTCTGGGTTGAATTAGGCTCTTGTGGGTGGAATGTCCCTTTCTGAAGGTTTAAATAGACTTCTCTATCTGATACCACACTGGTTACCTCCATCAAAAGGGTGGTGTTAAATATTACACCTTTTTTAAGTTCCTGTTTTGCTCTTGAATTTAACTTAACAGATTGCCGCACTATTTTGTTGCAATATTTACTGACCTCTTTTTGTTGTTTAACGCAACATTTTTTTTTAAATGAATTGTACTTTATTTACCGCATGCAAAAATGTATGCAAATGAGTAACATGATACCCCTACCACATGTGGTAAAGCTTAGTGAATTGACCCCAAAGTCTTCCAACTGAAGGCATATTACATCAGTATGATTTTTTTATGTAACATAGCAAAATAGTACAGATCAAAGTGAAAGTTTACAGTTTATTTTAATATTTTCAATTTCTTGCAATGCACACAGGAAAAAATAATCAGCATCATAAGAAAGGATAGAGTTGGGTTTGCTCACACATAAATTAATATGATCAAGGTTCATGCATAAGAATCACTAGATCTCTTATTGCTAATATCCAGTATTGTTGTGAAAGGCTGTCTCATTAACCACTTGCCTACCGGGCCAATTTTGACGCTTCGGACCTACATGTAAAAATCATTTTTTTTTTTTGCTAGAAAATTGCTGGGAACCCCCAAACATTATATATGTTTTATTTAGCAGAGACCCCAGGAAATACAATGGTGGTCGTTGCAACTTTTTATCTTGCGCGGTATTTGTGCAGCAATTTTTCAAATGTGCTTTTTTTGGAAAGAAAAGTTTCAAGCATTAAAAAAACAAAACAGTAAAGTTAGGCCATTTTTTTGCGTAATGTGAAAGATGATGTTGCGCCAAGTAAATAGATACCTAACATGTCACGCTTTACAATTGTACACCTAAAAATCTCCATAGGTGACGCTTTAAACATTTTTAGAGATTACCTGTTTAGAGTTACAGAAAAGCGGGCATGTGTGGGCGGGGGTGGGGGCACTTTAATTTTATTTATTTTTTTATTGTTTGTTGTTACATTTTTTGTATCATTTTTATTCCTATTACAAGGAATGTAAACATCCCTTGTAATAGGAATAGGCAATGATAGGTCCTTTTTACAGTGAGAGCTGGAGTCTATAAGACCCCAGATCTTGCCCTCTAGGCTGGGAAGCCTGAAATAAAACAAATATATATATATATATAAAACGACCCTGGCTTCTCAGACCAGTCCGGGCGTGATATCATAACATCTCGCCCAGCCTCCAAAAGATCATAGAGACTTTGGGGACCATCTGGCCCACCGAAAATACCTATGGTAACAGTCTGGCCTGGTCGATTCCTTCTCCAACTTGTGGGTCACATGGGTGAGTCGGGAGAAGCACTGGAGGGCAGTGGCAGAGGGGGTTGCCATGCCCTCCCGCCTCCAGAATGATCAAGTGGCTGAACAGTCGCTTTGATTGTTCTTCCAGTGAAGGGAATCGCCGGCTCTAAATGAAAATATTTGAATGATGCCGGTAACTGCAGGCATTACTCAGATATCACCACTTAAAGCCCACAATGTCATATGACATTGTACTGGGGAGAAGTGGACTCAATTTAGTGAGGCTGTTCACATGTATCATAACCCCTGGGAGTAAAGTTCAGCAAAGTTGTCCATGTCCAATAAAATAAATAAGACTACTATAACCATAGGTCAAATAAGCTAAAATTTTCTTATTCCGATGAACATCTAATACAATACTATTTTGGAATCTTTTATCTATGTGTGTGGCACTCTTACTACTTTTTCTTTTATGTGAGTGTTTGATGCTCAAACAGTGAATACAAATGTAATCCAGAGCATCTGATGTATTTTTTGGGACCTGGGGATTAATAGGGGTAGATAAAAATGTACATGTTTAGGCAAATGGTAATTAAAGTGATGTAAAGCGCTGCACAAACTAGCTATATAAATCCTGTATAATAATAATAATAAAAGATTGAAAATGTATACCAACACTTATGTAGTTCCAACGAAAGCTATGGAAATCACTTGACTCAGTTGAAGGAAACTATTTTGCCTTTATATAGTCTATGAAATAAATCTGAACATATGTTTAAAGCGATTGTAAAGGTAATAATTTGTTTTCTAAAATAACAAACATCTCTATATTTAACTTCTCTGTGCAATGGAATTGGAATGGAATTGCACAGGGTGGCCAGAACCTCCTCTTTTGTGTCCCCCCGCAAGCGCTTCTTGCCCCTCCTCTCTGTCCAGTGTTTCTATGGGACGCTGCTTCCCAATGGGGCATTCATGAGCACTCAATCCCGAGCCTCACTGCTGTGTCCATTGTCTCTCTTGACTCTGGCTTTGATTGACAGCAGTGGGAGCCAATGGCTCACTGGGCCCCAACAAATACAACAGGGCCCGTAAGTGAGGGTAGAGAATAGCTAAAGATGTGCATGGTGCTGGATCGAATGAGGGCTCAGGTAAGTAAAGGGGGGGTGGAGTTGATGCATGTTGCTGATGACTAAACATTTTTTTATCCTGATGCAAGAAATGCATTAAGGTAAAAAATGTTTAGGCTTTAGAACCTCTTCAACCACTTGCCGCTGATGCACGTCAGCAGAATGGTACGGCTGCGCACATTGGCGTACAGGTACGTCCCCTTTAATGTGTGAGCCGTGGGTCTTGTGTGCGCTGTTGGCGGCGAGCTCGCGACCCTGTCGGGAACTCCGTGACTCTAGTGTCCCACGATCGGGTCACAGAGCTGAAGAACGGGGAGAGGTAAGTGTAAATAAACCTTTACCTGTTCTTCCTAGTGACACTGTCAGTGATCGTCTGTTTCCTGTCATAGGAAACAGCGATCAGTGATGTGTCACGCCAAGCCACACCCCTCACTCTTTAGGTCACACTTAACCCCTTCAGCGTCCCCTACAGGTTAACCCATTCACTGCCATTGTAATTTTTACAGTAATTAGTACATTTTTATAGCACTGTTCGCTGTAAAAATGACAATGGTCCCAAAATGGTGTCAAAAGTGTCCGATGTGTCTGCCATAATGTCACAGTCATGATAAAAATCACTGATCGCCACCATTACTATTAAAAAAAATATATATATTAATAAAAATGCCATAAAACGATCCCCTATTTTGTAGGCAATATAACTTTTGCGCAAACCAATCAATAAACGCTTATTGCGATTTTTTTTTACCAAAAATATGTAGAAGAATACATATGGGCCTAAACTGAGAGAAAAAAATATATATATTTTTTGGGGATATTTATTATTGCAAAAAGTAAATAATATTGAATTTTTTTTCAGAATTGTTGCTCTATCTTTGTTTATAGCGCAAAAAAAATAAACCACAGAGGTGATCAAATACCACCAAAAGAAAGCTCTATTTGTGCGGAAAAAAGGATGTCAATTTTGTTTGGGAGTCACATTGCATGACTGCGCACTTGTCAGTTAAAACGATGCAGTGCCGAATCACAAAAAGGGGCAAGGTCCTTTAGCAATAAAATGGTCCGGGGGTTAAGTGGTTAAGGTAAATGAACAAAGCATATCCTTATATAGTGTGTATTTGCCTCATTTCAGGCACTAAAGCTGGCCATAGATGGCAATTTTTTTCCAGCCAGCAGGGAGGGGTCATTACATAGTTACATAGTTGGTGAGGTTGAAAAAAGACAACAGTCCATCCAGTTCAATCTTTGATGTGTGTATGTGTCAATAGTACATCTTATACCCCTGTATGTTGTGGTCGTTAAGGTTCCAATCTAATAGTTTTTTTTTAAATTATCGATGCTCCCTGCTGATACCACTGCTTGTGGAAGAGAATTCCAAATCCTTACTGCTCTGACAGTAAATAATAAGTTCAATGCTTGTAGTCTTTCCCCAAAGCTGACATCCTCCAGTCCCTTTATTAGCTTAGACTAAAGCGCCGCCAAAAATCCTGTTTAAACTTCATGTGTGCATATACTTTATCCAGGGATGTCGATGCCTGTGCAAACTCTGTCACTGGCCCAAAATATTCATGTCCTTATTTAGCTTAGTTGATCTTCTCTGTACTCTCTCCAGTTTCAGCACATCCTTCTTGAAGACTGGTGCCCAGAACTGGATTGCATACTCAAGATCCGTGCGGACCAGAGTCTTGTATAGTGGGAGAATTTTGTTTTATCTCTGGAGTGAATCCCCTTTTTAATGCATGTCAATATTCTGTTGGCTTTGCTTGCAGCTTGGTATGCATCCCCCTAGAGATTCTCCCTCTAGTTTGTAAGTTTTTTTTTTTGGCACCCAAGTGTATTACCTTACCTTTTTCAACATTAAACCTCATTTGCCATGTAGTTGTCCTCCCCACTGGGACATTGTATTCTGACAGGAGGACCCTTAGCTGTCAGAATACACTGATCAGCAGCTGCATTCAGTAGACCAAGAAACATTTTCCAATGACAGAACTCAGTCTAACAATCAACTTCTAGGGGTGTGGAGAATAGGGCCCTCTGGATAACAAAGAGACTTTAACAAGCAGTACATGACTGGCTCTTGAGATGTGATTAATGCACCACAGCAGCACTTCAAAAGAGGGAAGCACAGTCTATAGGCAAAAACAAAGCGGAGAAGGAGGTGCTTCTAAGTTCAGTAATAAACACTTAATACTTTAAACACCAGTGGTTTGAAAAAGGAGCGACTGGGCATGCTCCGGAACATATGTTTCGCCCTTTCTGACATCACTTCTGGTTGCCTGGATTCCTGACAGCACAGCCCTCCATCTTGGATCAGAGAGACAGTATTTACCACCGCCGGTTCGTGTGGAAGTTGCACCTGCAGCTGTTTTACTCCCAGGAGGCATCCCGCTGGACGTTATGGATTCATTGATATGCTTGTTTTCCACTTCCATTTTGTAAGTGTTTTTAACCTTTCCTTGTCATTGAAGTGTTTATTACTGCACTTAGAAGTGCCTTCTTCTCGGCTTTGTTTAACCACTAGGCGTCCGCGCTATAGCCAAATGACGGCTACAACGCGGACCAGAATTGCCGGGAGGCCGTCAATAGATGTCCCACGCTCCCAACGCGCCCTGCAGAGTGATCACAGATCTGAGTAAGGGGTCGGTCCCGGACCCCTTAACAAGTGATCAGCTGTCAGACAATGACAGTTGATCATGTGATGTAAACAAAGCTCGGTAATTGTTTTTTTTTTTCTCCTCACATCCACTTATGGCAAGTTTAGTGTGGTTCCTGTCTGCTCTCCTTCCTCAGCCATCTGCATGAGTCACCTCTGACAGTCATTCCACACATCAGGCAATCCATGGAGATGGACCCAAATTAACAGAACTGCGCACCTGTGCAATAAAGAAAAATACAAAACAAAATCAATAAAAAAATAAAGGTGTAAAGATGAGACTTCAAACACTGTGTTGCGCTCAACCAAACTTAATTCATCAAAATAACCTCATAATGACTGTGCAGATGCCCTTAGTTAATCCATTAAACTATCAGAACATACAGTACAAAAAGTGGCTGGTATTAGACACTAACTAAAACATATAAATCATGTCAGGTGACAAAAAAAAAATATTAAAAAGGGAGTAAAATCTCCCACACCATGAAGCCAAATTGAAAAGCATAAAGTCCAATTCTAGTTCAAGTGTGTAATGTAAAGATAATCAGAGGATAAACATAGTTTACATTCCCATGGCTTATTTGATGCCACCCACAGCTTCACCCAAAGTGATAGATGAAATAGTTGTTTACCGATATTTTTTTTGTGAATGCTACAATAGTAATTAAAAATGTATAAAAAAAAACACAAACAAACTTTTTGCTTCAACAAATACTATGGCGGGGCAATTAAAGGCTTATAGTAGATCCAAGCCCTAACTGGATGACATTTATTTTGCTGAAACATTGTGTATCATAAAACAATTTCTATTGTTTTTTAAAGTACTGTTTTGCTCTTTTTTCCCTTTTTTCACCTAGGTGCTGGTGATTTCCTACAACCTCTTTACATCCACTTCCTTTCTGGAATGCATGGCATCACTATAGACTGACTTTCTGATGGTGACAACGTCAGAACATGTTTGCACAATGATTGCTGGCACAACCACTTACAGTCTTCACTAGAAGTGCATGTTAGGCCCCGTACACACGACCGAGTTTCTCGGCAGAATCCAGCGAGAACCTCGATGGGAGACGTATTCTGCCGAGAAAACCGGTCGTGTGTACACTTTTCGCCGAGCATCCCGTTGGGAAGTTCGTCGAGCCAAAAAGAGAGCATGCTCTCTATTTCCTCGTTGTTCTATGGGGAAATTTGGCTCGACAAGCTTTTCGACAGCTGAACGGGAACCTCAACGGGCGGAACGATGAGTTTAGCCCGACAAGTTTCTTTCAGGAAATGGGGGCAGAATGTTGCTATCCTAAAACAGGATATCCCTAAACAATGTATATCTTGTAAGAGGAATAGAATCAACTGTAGTGGTAAACAATTCACAAGACAGGAGCACCCAGGAACAGTGCTGCACTTTTATTCAGAAATGCAGTAAATACACATACTTTCAATACAGAAGGACAGTCTATAGCATAAAACAAAACATCTGCTCCTCCAAGACACTAGTTAACTCTAGTTAGCCCCTGACTAATAAGAACATCATCTATTGACTTGCATTGTTTCCTTTATTTAAATCCATCCATTGTAGTGGAGAATGAACTGTAATCAATCGGAACTGTCTGCCAAAAAAATAAAAACCTCAGCAACTCTAGGGCCCACTTTATGGGCAGACACTTCCTTTTCACTAATGAAGAGTCTCCCTCTGCAGAGGTTTGTTTCCGGCGGAGGTATGCTATTGGGTGTCCTTCCTATTATTTTCCTGAGACAAAACTGCTGCAAAGCCAGCATTAAAGGCATCTATTTGTACAGGAATTGTTTACATGTGAAGTGGTTAACAATGGTTTCTCACACAATACTACTTTTAGCTCCTGAAATATCTCTCTACTGCCAGGTACACACGATCGGAAATTTCGACAACAAACTCATGGATTTTTTTCCGACGGAATGTTGGCTCAAACTTGTCTTGCATACACACGGTCACACAAATGTTGTCGGAAATTCCAAACATACGTACAACACTAGGACGAGCCTAGAAAAATGAAGTTCAATGATTCTGAGCATGCGTAGGATTTTTGTGCGTCGGAATTGCATACAGACGATCGGAATTTCCGACAAGAACGTTTGCTGTCAGAAGAATTGAGAACCGTCTCTCAAATTTTTCTTGTTGGAAATTCCGACAGCAAATGGAGCCTACACACAGTCGTAATTTGCGACAAAGAGCTCACATCGAACATTAGTTGTTGGAATTCCCGATCGTGTGTGGGCGGCATAACTCTTTATTCCATTTTACCATGGTAGACTTCCTTCCTTTGATGAGATCAGTATGCTGCTATAGTAGTAAAGTAGTAATTAAGTTAGTAGTAAAGTTAGGCAAAAACCTCTGGTAGTATCCTAAAAGGCTCTAACCTTTTTTTTTTCACACTGGCAGTGGACAACTTTAAATTGCTTTAATATTGTCCATTAGAAGTTTCATGATCCCATTGGTGTAGCCCAAATACTTAGCTTGTTCCAGGTCTGTTGCACAATTTTTGGATTGGTTGTAAACCTGGCCATACAAATGAAATATAAAACTGTCTTGACCATTTGTAGGTTGGAATCATAGTCCAAACTAAAAATGGCAACATCATCTAGATATGTTTTGTGGGGGCTTAAGAATGTGGTCCATCATTCTTTGGAATGAGATTGGGCCCCCGTGTAAGATAAATGGGAGGACTATGTACTGGTGCAGACCATATTATATCGAAAAAACTGCCTTATACCCTTATGCCAATACCCTTTAGTGATGCTGGGAGTGGTAATATACCTAGTGGGACCGAATAGGGTTGATTTACTAAAACTTAGTGCAAAATCTTGTGCAGCTGTGCATAGCAGCCAATCAGCTTCTAACTTAAAGGGGGTGTAAAGGTGAAAGGTGAAAATCTCTAAATAGCTTTCTTTACCTTAGTGCATTCCTCCTTCACTTACCTCATCCTTCCATTTTGCTTTTAAATGTCCTTATTTCTTCTGAGAAATCCTCACTTCCTGTTCTTCTGTCTGTAACTATACACAGTAATGCGGGGCTTTCTCCCTGGTGTGCAAAAAACTCTGTGTCCTTCACCAGTCAGTGCACGCCACCACTATCTGTTCCAATCACGTACCTCTGTATTTGACTTATACAAATGTATGGTCAACATGTGTTTTGCCCTTACAACAGGGCAAATATTTGCTTCAGGCATTCTCCAGATTTATCAATAAGCAGTCTGTAATCCTCCTTTCATGGTCTGCTCTGCTTCAAGCAAAATTCAAAAAACATATACCAACCTCTAATGTAGTAATTAATTAAACTAAACCTTTATTAAAACGAAGTTTAAAAACATTCACAAAAACAGCCTTTTCCCTTTGAGAAAGTCATGGGTCACATGACGGAATGCACCAGGGGCAGAGCCACATAACGTCATCACGCCTATAACCAGAAGTAAGCAGATCCACACATACTGATGTCATAGCTGATTGTTAAGGGGCCAATAATAGAGGAGGCAAAACATCTATGTGTGCCAGATTGAGATTAACTATTTGAGTTAGTAAGTGTGCTAGAGCTGGAGCGGACTATAAAAAGAGGTTTACATACCACTTATTGATAAATCTGGAGAATACCTGGAGCAACTATAAGCCCTGTTGTGGGGGCAAAGCACATATTGGCCATACCTTTGTGTAGGTCAAATACAGAGGTAAGTGGTTGGAGCAAATGGTGGTGGGGTGCACTTACTGGAAAAGGATGCAGGAGTTTTTGTGACATATTACATTACAGTATGTACCACTACAATTATTTTGCACTGTATGGGGTGATAAATGGACACTACATTTTTGAAGCTATATACAGGTATTTGTGTTTTAATGAAAGTATTGGTCTTTTACACAGAATATTTATGTAATTATTATGTTGCTTTGTTTGCATTGATTTTAGTTGTGCTACACTTTTTATACATAAAGTATATAGTATACCTATTCTGAAATGAAGAACCTGTGAGCTGCTATAGTGTGTATAGCAAAATGGGAAATTCAATTTAATAAAATAGCTGCTAAGCACCTTATATCCTATATTATTTGGATGAACACTTGTTGTTTACTGTATTATTTATACAGTATAGTATATACTTTTTTAAAGTGCCAGTACACTGAAAATAATTGTTGCAGTTGCATAAGAAGATTGGTTTAATTGAAGCTCACATGGCATTTTTATTGCATTGTTTAATGTTTCTTATTGGCTGTTTTCAAACGTATATACATTCTTAAAGGGGCAGTAAATTGTACAAAAAAATACCTATTCTGAAATGTAATATCTCTGATATTCAGCTATTCAGGTTTAAATGTATCTTGACATAAGGCTCAGTCACAGTGTCATGGTAAAATATATTTGCTTGGCTAGTTTAAACACAGATTGAAGGATTCAAGAATGACTGTTTTAAGTGGAGAAATTGATCTGTCAGTTTTCTGGGTTTTGCATTTCTGGAGGCTTCAAAGATTCTTGGGAGGGACTAGACCTCTAATTCTGTGTCCAGGTCTTACCAGAAACCAGGAGACAGTGTGTGTGTACATGTGTTAACAACAGTTATACACAAGGGGCTGTCACCTGGAAGACAGTAGGTCCCCTGCCCAAAGTTCAGATGATGGGTCAGAGCAGCAGGGAGCTGTAATGTATGCAGAGTGTGAATGTGATTCTCAAACAGTGGCTCTGCAAGAGGGAGCCAAGTGGCTTAAAGTCATTGTCACTGTGTTAGAAGTAATGGTGGAAACCCTTGTGAGGGTTTTTGAACTTTTACTTTCTTCTGTAAATAAAAGTGGGACAACCAGCCCAAAACAGTATTTTCTGGTTTTAGTGAGAAGGGCATAATCATTATACTGTGGCAGGTTGGTTCTATTCTGCAAATCACTGTAGCTGTACGTCAGTTCATGTACTAGACATAGTGCGCGACGGAGCCGATCTGCGTGACCGGCGGCCACGATGTTCACTGGCCACCCACGATTGTTCCACAGAGAGCCAGAATGGGGATCTTTCAAAGAAAACAAACAGATCTGTCAGGGGAGTAGAGAAAGACCGTATGTTCCTAGTGAACAGGAACAGCGATCTCTCTCCTCCTTCAGTCAGTCCTATCCCCCCACAGTTAGAAACACCAGGGAACACATTTAACCCCTGATCTCCACTAAAGTTAACCCCTTCCCTGCCAGTGACATTTATACAGTAATCAGTGCATTTTTATAGCGCTTAAAATCACTGATCACTGCCATTACTAGTAAAAAATGTATAATAATAAAAATGCTATAAATCTATCCCCTATTTTGTAGACGATATAACTTTTGCAAAAACCAATAAATATACGCTTGTTGCAATTTCTTTTTTACCAAAAATATGTCGAAGAATAAATATTGGCCTAAAATGAGGAAGAAATTTGTTTTGTTATTTTTTTTTTTATTTGGGGGGGGGGGGGGTGGTATTTGTTATAGCAAAAAATATAAAAACATTGTTTGTTTGTCTTTTAAATTGTTGCTCTTTTTTTTTGTTTATAGCACAAAAAATAAAAACAGCAGAGGTGATGAAATACCACCAATAAAGCTCTATTTGTGGGGAAAATGGGATATAAAGTTTGTTTGACTACAACGTCCCACGACCGTACAATTGTCAGTTAAAGCAACGTGGTGCTGTTTTGCAAAAAATGGCCTGGTCATTAAGGGAGTAGATCCTTCCGGTCCTTAAGTGGTTAAACATACATAAGAAAGCTGTAGTCATGGGGCTAAAAAAAAATAAAAAGGAACAAAAGCAACAAAACACTGTTAATAACAGCAACCATGTAAAGAAAGGTTTTTATAACCACGAGCAGACCAAGTTAACATTAGCATCGCATCCCTTGAATAAAGATAAAGATTGAGATAAAGAGAGATTGATGGGATTTGTAAGGTGCAGAATGAGGTAAGTAATATCAGAATAGGATATATTAAAAAAAAAAAATTATGAAAAAAAAAATTGTTAAAAGATGACAATTGGCAAGTACATATCAATACTGTATGGTTTTATGGATATAGCACTGTAGAATTGAGTTCCCAAAATGTTTTTCCCGTATATCGGGCTTCTTCAGGGGATGCTGTCCAATTGGGGGTACAGGCCTTCTATTGAAAGAGAATATATGCATATAACGATTGCGTCAAAAAACAATTAAGATCACATAATATATACATAATTTTTTTTTTATTCCAGTAGGAATGTATTTGGGTATATAGCAAATCTATACATAAGTCCAATTTAGGATTTCATTATGGCCACATTTTGTGGGGAAGACTGTGAGGTATTCATGACCAAACGACACCTTTCCCAAAGTTCAGTGGGGGTAAAGGAAGCCAATCTATACAAATCTTTAGTTAAACTTCAGAGATCAGTAGAAAAGAAAGTCTGAATTCTCTGGCATAAGAGATATTTTGAAAAGTACATTAAAATCCCATGGGGGTTAAGAATACAAAGTATTCCAAATTTGAAGAAGGTAGACAAAACCTTGAAAAATAGATGGGAATTAAACCTACAATTGTGTTATCAATATGAGACTGAACTCAATGAAGTAAACTAAGAAATTAGCAAATGATATGCTGAATATGAGTTTCTTGCAAGCCTACCTTCCTTTATTGGTAAGAAGCGCGAGCTAAGGGAACATATTGAACAATATATAATTGAGATTATAAATAATAAAGAAACAACATTTTTACGTGATCAATCAGCACATGATATGGGCTTTGCCTATAAATGGAATCAACAGAAACAACTAAGACATCCAACTAAACAAAATAATCAAACACAACCTAACCATACTGCTCATGTATCTGATGTCTGTTCTGTTTCCTCTGTATCTTCTAGTCAATCTACTATCTACCATGATATCATAAATGAGAGATCCTCTAAAAAATGCAAAGGAGATTCAAATATATCCTTTTCAGATAATGTGAAATATGTATTAGACATGTGCACAGAAAAAAAAATCGTTTTTTTTTGTTCTGTTTCGTATCGTTCCGTTTTTCGTTTGTTTTTCGTAAGACGCCCGTTTTCCTGTTTGTTCCCGTTCGTTTTTCGTATGACACGATTTTTTCGTATTCCGATCGTTTCGTATTTTCGTTACTGTTTTATTTTCGTACATGCGGGATGGTTCGTTATTCTGTTTAATTCACGATCGTTACTTGTTAGACAATAATTTTCGTGAATTTTCGTCAATGATTTGCATTCTGTATTTGAAACCCTTTTCTTTTGCTATTTTCAGTCGTATGTTCATATGACATCTATAACAAAAGATTTGCATTCTGTATTTTAAATTCTTTTTTTCTGTTCGTATTTTGGATTCAAAATACAGCATGCAAATCTTTTGTTATAGATGTCATATGAACAATGAACATAGGACTGAAAACAAACAGAAAAAGGATTGAAACAAAATACAAAATGCAAATCTTTTGTTATAGATGTCATATGAACAATGAACATAGGACTGAAAACAAACAGAAAAAGGATTCAAACAAAATACAGAATGTAAATCTTTTGTTATAGATGTCATTTTCGTTCTTTTGCCGTTTTCGTTTTGTCGTTTTTTTTTCGTCGGATCATTTGTTCGTATTTGCGGTTGTTTGTTATGCGGCTCATTTGTAATCTCGTAGTTTTCGTATTTTGGTGCTTTAATTTTTTCGTATGTACACATTATCCTGCGGGTACGAAAATGAACATTTTCGGACAAAAATAACATTCGTACGAACGGGAATGAACATATCTAATATGTATCTGCACCTACGCACGAACGCGAATTACGGGTGGTCCGTCCTAAAAACTCTCAGCAACGTCTCAACACTTCTCATCTTTCTACAAAATAGTCACGTGGTACTCAGGATTGCAAAACCAATAGTATAAGCGGGTCCTCTATCTGCTCCTTTCTCTTTCTCTTCAACACTAGCACCGACAATGGTGTCTACCAGGGTAAGTGATCTCACTTTACCAATATCAATTAAGACCGATCCTATTTTTTTTACCACTAGAAACTCTGGAACACCAAAATCTGGTGAATCTGGAAGCTCCCACTATATAATTCCCAATGAAGAAAAGCAATTTCAAATTCTAAATCTTTCCACCTATGCACTTATCGAAGTCCTAAAGTTGAATATCCACTTATTTTCTTGACTGTTAATGTTTAAAACTATATACCATAAACCAGCAAACTTTGACCATTTAACTACCTCCACTGGTGAGAATGATCTCACAATTAGAGAAGTTCAGGCCATACAGAAACTTATGGAACTATGATAGGAGGATGGTGACTCTATTTATTCACCATTCAATCCTCCATTCCTACGAGAGTCAACTACAGCAAATAGATGCTTTCCCCCTCCACAACTATTTAAATCTAAATCAACATTGTTTTCCTAAATTAGGCAATAATCCCAACATTTGGGCTTTCGTGCAACTAATCACTAGAGAAGTGGAGGAGATTACTTGATCAAGGTCTTCTCCTGACAACCTCTCTCCACCCCTTAGAAAGGCTCTAATATCATTACAAAAAGAAAAACTGAACTTATATTTAACCACTTAAGCCCCGGACTATTTTGTTGCTACAGGACCAGGCCACTTTTTACGATTAGGCACTGCGCCGCTTTAACTGACAATTGTGCGGTCATGCGACGTGGCTCCCAAACAAAATTGGCGTATTTTTTCCCACAAATAGAGCTTTATTTTGGTAGTATTTGATCACCTCTGTGGTTTTTATTTTTTGCGCTATAAACAAAAATAGAGCGACAATTTTGAAAAAAAATAATATTTTTTTACTTTTTGCTATAATAAATATCCCCCAAAAATATATGAAAAAAAAAACATATTTTTTCCTCAGTTTAGTCTGATACGTATTCTACATATTTTTGGTAAAAAAGCTTGCAATAACCGTTTATTGGTTGGATTGTGCAAAAACTATAGCATCTACAAAATAGGGGATGTTTTATGGAATTTTTATAAGTTTTGTTTTAGTAGTAATGGCAGGGATCATCGATTTTTCTCGTGACTGCGACATTATGGCGGACACATCGGATACTTTTGAAACTATTTTTGATTAGTTCAGTAAGTTAACCACTTCGCGCTCCGGGGAACGTCCGGGAAGTGGTTGTGAAATCCTGACTGGACGTCTATTGATGTCCAGCAGGATAACATGCCGGCGCATGCCTGTGGGGGCATGCAGCGCAGAGATCGGTGATGCTGGCTGTCAGTCTGACACTCTGCATCTCCAATCACGGCTGATCACGATGTAAACAGGAAGAGTCATTGGCTCTCCTGACAGGGGGGTTTGCGCTGATTGTTTATCAGCGCAACCCCCCTTGGGATGCCCACACTAGACCACAGGGAAGCCGCCAGGACCACCAGGGAAGGGGGCAACATGTGGATGGCCAGGTACATCCCCCATGGCCATCCACATGTAAAATAGGAACATGTAACATGTAAAAATAGGCACAATAGATGCCAATCAGTGCCCACAAATGGGCACTGACTGGCAACATGGGCACTGATTGGAAAAAATGTAAATAAACAAGTGCCACCCCTCAGTGTCCATCAGTGCCACCTCTCAGTACCCACCAATGCCCAGTGCTCACCTATCAGTGCCCATGTGTGCCACCCATCAGTACCACCCATAAGTGCCCATCAGTGCCACCCATAAGTGCCCATCAGTGCCGCCTTCGAGTGCCCATTAGTGCCTCCTATGAGTGGCCATCAGTGCCGCATACCAGTGCCGCCTATTAGTGCCCATCAGTGCCACCTATCAGTGTCCATCAGTGCCACCTATCAGTGCCCATCAGTGCCACCTCATCAGTGCCCATCAGTGCCACCTCATGACAAAAAAATAACAGAAAAAAAAAAAAACATTATTTTTTTCAAAATTGTTGCCCTTTTTTTAGATGTTGCGAAAAAAATAAAAATTACAGAGGCGATCAAATACCACCAAAAGAAAACTCCCACCCATGCCCAGTGCTCACCTATCAGTGCCCATTTGTGCCACCCATCAGTACCACCCATAAGTGCCCATCAGTGCCACCCATAAGTGCCCATCAGTGCCGCCTTTGAGTGCCCATTAGTGCCGCCTATGAGTGGCCATCAGTGCCGCATACCAGTGCCGCCTATTAGTGCCCATCAGTGCCGCCTATCAGTGTCCATCAGTGCCACCTATCAGTGCCCATCAGTGCCACCTCATCGGTGCCCATCAGCGCCACCTCATCAGTGCCCATCAGTGCCACCTCATCACAAAAAAAATTACAGAAAAAATAAAAACATTATTTTTTTCAAAATTGTTGCCCTTTTTTTAGATGTTGCGAAAAAAATAAAAATCACAGAGGCGATCAAATACCACCAAAAGAAAACTCTATTTGTAGGAACAAAATTATAAAAAAAATGTTTGGGTACAGTGTAGCATGACTGTGAAAAATTGTCATTCAAAGTGTGACAGCACTGAAAGCTGAAAATTGGCTTGGGCAGGAAGCTACGTAATTGCCTGGTATGGAAGTGGTTAATACTTTTATTATATTAGAATGATTCATTTATGGAATTTGTTTAGTACATTTGGATTTGTTTCGTATATATTCGTTATGTTCGAATCAAAGTCAGATTGGAAATTGTATTTGAAATCTAAACATATTGCAAGTAAGGTATACAAATTTAATAAAACGATGATTCTTACTTAGGTTGTTTTATAAAATAGAATAGAGTAGAATAGAAAAGAAAATCTTTTATTCTATTCTCTTATTTTCTATTCTATTCATTTATTTTCTATTGTATTCTATTCTGCTGTATTCTATTCATTTCTATTCCATTCTATCTTTTTTTATTCTATTCTATTCAGTTTTTTACATTCTATTCCTTTATTTTCTATTCTATTACGTTGTATTCTATCCTATTCTGTTATATTCTAGAAAAGCTAAGTTGGTTTATCAGCTGTGTATGTTTCTTTTTAACAGACCAAAAAACAACGAACACGAGAATTTCATTGTTAGCATTTACATATGCTTTAAATAAAACCAAGGGGGTTTAAACTCGCTGGAATTACCAGTACTTAAAGTCGAAGTAAACCTTTCAATTTGATAGTTACAGAAAACAGTTAACATTTCCGGCATGCCGGAAATGCTAGCTGTCACATTTGTTTGTGCTCTCAACCAAACTGCCAAACCATCCAATGACTGGTTTCGTAACAGGTCACATGTACAGCATCATGGGAGTTGCAGATTAAACAGAGGTCAAGATGGCAGCTTCCTTGGCTGAAAACGATAGGGGGGTTTACTTCCACTTTAAGACTCTGAGGCACATAATGGTTAAAATGTTCAAATGCCCTACTTGATTTGTCTTCTGGTGTGACTCCAATTTCTGTCTTACAATATCCAAAAGAAAAAGAAAATAAATAAAAGGTTAGGAAAAGATAGTGATATTTATTTCCAGAAGTATGCTACTAATATACATAAACTGAACCTAGAGTATCAAAGAAGAAAAAAAAAAAAAAGAAACAGTCATAAATCTTTCCCAGGCAAGCCATGCTACAGCCTTGTAGCATTGGCTGTGTATACTGTCATTTTTTCCTATAATTCTTATTTCTCACTCACCTCTGATGTTTATATCACCTCCTCTAGGAGTCAGTGATGCTAGGCATGCACATATTACATGAAAAATATATTTTCACACTCTTGAGTGTGCTGGGATGTTATCACATGAGATAGGACAGGTGAAAAGACTGGGGAAAATGTACTGCCAACCAAGAAAGCACTGCGCCCACATTTTTGATGGACATTTGGGTTATGGCTTTAATTATACTCCAAAAGAATAAAGGTCTTGCATATTAAATTTCTATTCGCACCTTGTAAAATTGCACACGCTTTTAATGTGCATGTTAATGATGATGCATTGATATGTGTTTTCTAGCATGAAAATATCCACTAAAAATGCACATCAATGCATACATTAAAACATGTGCATTTTAAAATTGCAAAGTATTGCAATGTTTCAGTAAGGATGAAAAAAATACATGCATGCACAATTCCTCTATTATATCATATCATTAAAATAACAGGTCATATGTGCCCTTTCTATTCTTTTTAGAGCTAAAGTGAAAGCATCAAAATGAAAGAACATTTTTATTTTTGAAAAGGCAAAAAAGGATCGCAATATGTAATTATTAAACAAAAACTTTGTATTGATAAAATTGAGCACAAGCGATTTCAAAACATTGACCTCCGGAAGATTTACCCCCTTCATTAACAAGCCACTTTTTGCGATATGGCACTGCATTTTTTTAACTGACAATTGCGCAGTCATGCAATGCTGTACCCAAATAAAATTGATGTCCTTTTTTACCAAAAATAGAGCTTTCTTTTGGTGAAATTTGATTACCACTGCATTTTTTTTGCGCTATAAACAAAGAAAGAGTGACAATTTAAAAAAATAAAGAAACAATATTTTTTTTCATTATGCTATAAAACACATCCAATAAAAAAAAAATATTTATAATTTTTTTTTTTTTTAATTTAAGGCCAATATGTATTAAGTTACATGTTTTTGGTTAAAAAAAAATTGCGTATAGCATTTAAAAATTATGGAATATATTTATGCAATTTTCTATTTATTTTTTTATATTAGTAATGGCTTTTATCAGTGACTTTTAGCGGGACTGTGATATTGCGGCTGACAATCGAATGCCAACTGACACTTTTGACACTTTCTGGAAACCAGTGACAATTATACAGTGATCAGTGAAAAAATATGCACTGTCACTGTACTAACGTCACTGGCTGGGAAGGGTCTAAACATCAAAGAGCAATCAAAGGGTTAACCGTGTGCCTAGCCAGTGTTTTTGTGTAGACAGTGTGCTGATTTTACTGGGGGAAGAGATTGATTCTCGTCCTTGCTTTGCAGAGACACAGAATTCATTCCTTCCCGCCATTCAAGACTGAGATGGTGCTTGTCCTCCCCCCCCCCTTGCTAGGTTGGATGCTCGAATAAGGGCCTGGTGTGGATTTTGGGGGGGTGCCACACCATTTTTTTTTCAATAACCTTTTTAGATAACATTGCCTTTGAGTGCATGTCACATGTCACAATTGGATCAGTTAAGATGATGATTCAACTTGAATGTGACTTCAATTAAATTTAATGGGCTAAAATCAGACCCAAGTTAGACCAAAGTAGTGCAGAAACCATTTCAAAAGTTGGACTGACACATGCCAGATCTGTTAAAGGGGTTGTTTTTTATTTTCTAAATAGGTTCCTTAAAGCTAGTGCATTGTTGGTTCACTTACATTTCCCTTCTAAATGTTTTTTTTCTTTGTTTTCTTTGTCTGAATTTCTCACATCCTGTTCCTCCTCAGTAAGCTGTTCTGACTGACTAAACACCGCTCGGATGATGGTGTCAAGTTTACTGAGGAGAAACAGGAAGTGAGAAATTCAGACAAAGAAAAAAACATTTAGAAGGGAAATCAAATGTGAACCAACAATGCAAATTTAGAAAATAAAAAACAAACCTTTAAAACCCCTTTAAGACAGCTCTCGTAGGTAAACATTGATTTTTACATGTCATGCGACTTGTGCTCTCAAAATTAGAGTGCTTGTCGCACCAGTGTGAACCAGGCCTAAGGGGTTGATTTACTAAAACTAGGGAGTGTAAAATCTGGTGCAGCTGTGTATGGTTGCACTCTCCAGTTTTAATAAATCAACCCATAAGAGTGCTGGAGAGCAGGAGAATAACATGAAGAGCTTAACCTTTTACATCAGGACTCGTAAAGGACACCAGGGAGGAAAGTGTAAAGCCTTGTACACATGATCAGTCCATCCGATGAGAATGGTCTGATGGACCGTTGTCATCGGTTAACCGATGAAGCTGACTGATGGTCTGATGTGCCTACACAACGATCGTGTTAGAACGCGGTGACGTAAAACACAACGACGTGCTGAATAAAATTAAGTTCAATGCTTCCAAGCATGCGTCGACTTTATTCTGAGCATGCGTGGATTTTTAACCGATGGTCGTGCCTACTAACGATCGGTTTTGACCTATTGGTTAGGAATCCATCGGTTAAATTTAAAGCAAGTTGCCTTTTTTTTAACCGATGGTTAAATAACCTATGGGGCCCATACACGAACGGTTTTGACCGATAAATTATCTATCAGACCCTTGTCCTCTGTTTAACCTATCGTATGTACGAGGCCTTACTTGCACCATACATCTCCCAAATGTGTGCATGGAAACTTTGAGTATTTTCTTCATGCTCCTACTGCCATCTTAAAGGCATTCCACAACATGACTGATGATGATGAGGTGTAATTTTCTGACCAGTAGCAGGTAATACATGATCTGCAGGGATAGGCAATCATGGGATCCTCAAGTCAAGCCAGGACATCTGTTATAAGGTGATAAGAGTGCAAAAAATTGGGATTTATGTGAGAAAGTATTACGATATTAGAATGTTAATAGCAGAACAAGCTTTTGTCTACTGAATGTCTCCATCTCCATAGACCTTTAGGATCATCACAGTCTATCCATCTTAGAAAAGGAGCATTTGATTTACCAGCATTTTGAATTTTATCCATACGGCATCAGCAACTGCATTGAAATCTCAATTACAATAATGAATTTCCAATGTAGTAGTATGATTTATGATTGTTTATGGCAGTTACCCCCTGTTTTGCCATGCATGTCATATTGCCCATCTGGATCACATTTTAAAGTTGGTTTCTCATAGGGATCAGATCCAAAATGATCCTTGAACCACCCATGCAACAGGACTCCTCATTGAATCAAGTCATCTCTGCTGAGACCTTGTGTCAGGACATCACTCGTACACACGGGCAGAATGTTGAGAAAATGTTTTAGATACAAAAAATAGGAGCTGTTGATACTTGTTGATGATCTCTTGGTTGGATTACCCTCTCTATTGCCTTAGTGCCGATTCACACAGGGGCAACCCGACTTACAGCGCAACTTTGCAAGGCAGCTTCAGCGCGACTTCAGTTTGACTTTAGCACTGGCTGACTGACTGGAGCAACTTACAACCCAACCTAAAGTTGCCTCCAGGACAGGCGACTTTGGCTGTGGCCAATCACAGAATAATCAGCTCTATGGGAGTTAGTGATTTGCCTGAGTAAACTTTTTTCTCTTCTTGTAAAGACAATTGAACTCTATGGGTACATGTAGCCTAGAAGTCGCCTTGAAGTAGTACAGGAACCTTTTCTGAGATCGGAGCGACTTCAGTAGTGTACAGTAAGACGGCTCTCATCCACTTCAATTGAATTTCTCATGTCGCACGACTTGAGGCGACACAAGGCTGGGAAGCTAATAAAGAGGCTGCTGGATTGATCCATTAAGAAAGTCAGGTTACATACAGGAGGAATCCACATATCTGTTCACCTCATGCGATATATGAGCTCTTATAACTTGGAGATCATTGAGATCTGGTAAGCGGCACATTTATTTATATTTGAAAAAACGGATTTAAAATATTTTTCCACTGAAAGTGCTTCACTTGATTTCATGGAAATATTTGAACATGGTTTGAAATGAAAACACCAGGACACTTTATATGTACAGTATATATTTTTTTATGGAAACATATAATTTTTGATTTTTTTTGATGAATTTTTATTTTTTGATGAATGTATTTTTTTTAAAAGATACTTTTCTGATGAATTTGGTTTCATATTATGTGTGTTTAATCACATGGTGGTAGTTTTTGTGTTTGTTCACAAAACTTCACTTTAATGATTTACATGAGACAGCGCATATTTTTTATGTTTTAAGCACGGTACAAAAAATACACATTGTGTACCATATTCATGCCGCTGATGTATCGTCTGGTTAAACAGCATTTAAACATTTAACATTTAAGCATTTTAAACAGCATTTTAAATATATTGTGTCTTTCTTTTTAGAGGGACTTTCTGTCTTGCTACATGGAAAACATTAACTTCAGTAAGCTTTATTTGCAAAATAAACTTCACCGGACTATGAATGTGTGTTGAGGTGTGCTTACATATGTTTACGCACGTTACATTGCGCTGAAAAAGTAGGGCCTGTCCTGCCTTGTTTCAGCACAGGGCAGTACACATCAGCCCAACACACACTGGCGTGAAATGTTTATTTTGTTTTAATAAATTCTTTATTTTTTTATAATTTTCATATTCAAATTATAATTTTCACATTCTTATATTATCTCAATTTACCATTCTAAATATAGTCATCTTCTATACTCTTATAACCTATTTGGTTCCTTACTTTAATGTGAATTGTCTTTACCCACTCTACCTCTAATGTCTTCCTTTTTACCACCCCCTGTGTTCCCCCACCCACAAAAAAAAAGTAAAGAAAAGAAAAACAGCTCCAACTCTCTCCCCCTCCTGCCCCCCCCCCGTTTCAGCTCAATTTCCCTCTGTTATCTCCTCCCTATATCTCATATAGGGGGCCCATGTCGTCCGGTACCTCTCATCTTGATCTTTCATTGTCATAGTAAGATTCTCCATTTGTTGAATTTCGGCGATTCTGCTAAATCACTGTATACTGGAGGGGGGGCTCTCCTTTTTTCACATGGCGTGAACTGTTTCTACCAGCATTCGTTCGACTCCAGTTCAGCGCCCTCAGCCAATGGCAGAGAGTGTTGATCGGAGTGTTCTGGCGAGTGGGCCACCCCCCTGTCAGAGCGCAACAACAAAGGGAGAAGGTTGGGCTAACTTTGCATGGTTACTACAGCGGCTCTCAATTGTAGTGTGTACCCGGCTATACTATCCAGGTCACTTTTCTTTCAATAGGCAAAGTGTTATAAGGTTCAAATCACAAAATATGTAGAAGAATACATATCGGCCTAAACTCAGGATCTTATTTTTTTTAATTGGGATATTTATTATAGCAAAAAGTAAAAAATATTGTGTTTTTTTCAATTTGTCGCTCTTCTTTTGTTTACAATGCAAAAAATAAAAACTGCAGTGGTGATCAAATACCACCAAAAGAAAGCTCTATTTGTGTGAAAACAAATTTTATATGGGTACAGCGTTGCATGATTGCGCAATTGTCATTCAAAGTGCACCAGCTCTGAAAACTGAAAATTGGCCTGGGTAGGGAGGGGGTGAAAATGCCCTGTATTGAAGTGGTTAAGCTATGGATTAACATAAGCAGATGTGGCTGAACCTAGATATGTAAAGTATGTGCATTTTTCTACTTGTTTCTCGTCAGCTAAAAAAAAAAAATCCTGTGTAATTTAGCTACTTTGGCTGGATTTCACTTTAACCACTTGACCTCTAAAAGATTTAACCCCCTCTATGACCAGGCAATTGTTTGCGTTACTTTAACTGACAATTGCGCAGTTGTCCGACATTGTACATAATAAAATGTATGTATTCCCCCCCCCCCCAAATAGAGCTTTCTTTTCGTGGTGTTTGACCACCTCTGTTTTTAATTTTGTTGTGCTATAAACAAAAAGATGCTGAATTTTGAAAAAAATAAAACAATATTTTTTAATTAAAAAAATCAAATTTCTTCATATCTTTAGGGAAATATGTTTTCTGTGACATAAAAAATCTCAATAAGCGTATATCTATTGGTTTGTGCAAAGGTTATCGTGTCTATAAACAATGGGATATTTCTATTTTTTTTTTTTTACTAGTAAATGCAGCAAGCAGCGACTTATATTGGAACTGCAATATTGCAGCGGACATTCAGACAATAAATTACACTTTGACACTTTTTTGGAACCAGCGAAACTAATAAAGTGATCAGTGTATCACTAATGACACTGAATGGGAAAGGGGTTAACATCAGGGTTGATCAAAGGGTTAACTGTGCCCAACCAGTGTTTATGTGAACTGTGTTAGGTGCTTTTACTAGGGGAAGAGATTGAATTTATTCCCTTTCCCCCTGTCAGAATGACAATCTGCCTTGTTTACAGAGCAGATTGCAGTTCTGTGTCTCTGCCTGATAATCGGCAGACATTGATTACCCGGCATCCACCGACCATCCACCAACGGCATGCATGCACACCCCCTACTCGGATGTGCAGGATTAAGTTTATATATAATTTGGCGCAGAGCTGCTGCCCTGAAGCAGTAAAACTGCTATAGGGAGGTTGGCACTCAAGGGTCAATTCACATCACATATGCTGCCATGCACTGATCAATTCAGGCCAGGGCATATGCATTATAAAAGTATTGTATTTCAATAGAATCAGTTCACGCCAGTGTGTGTTGGGCTGATGTGTACTGCCCTGTGCTAAAACAAGGCAGAACAGGCCCTACTTTTTCCAGCGCAATTTAATGTGTGTAAACATATGTAAGCACACCTCAACACACATTTATAGTCCAGTGAAGTTTCTTTTGCAAATAAAGCTTAGTGAAGTTAATGTTTTCCATGTAACACGGCAGAAGGTCCTGTAAAAAGAAACACACAGTACATTTTAAATTCTGTTTATAAACCAGATGAAACATCAGCGGCATGGATATGGCACACAGGTAATCAAACTGGCATCAGCAATCTAGGTGAAGCAAGAAAATTACAGTATCAAGAACAATTTTAACCACTTGCTTACTGGGCACATACACCCCCCTCCTGCCCAGGTGAAATTTCAGCTTCCGGCACTGCGTCGCTTTAACTGACAATTGCGCGGTCGTGCGACGTGGCTCCCAAACAAAATTGACGTCCTTTTTTCCCCACAAGTAGAGCTTTCTTTTGGTGGTATTTGATCGCCTGTGCGGTTTTAATTTTTTGCGCTATAAACAAAAAAGTGTGACAATTTTGAAGAAAAATACAATATTTTTTACTTGTTGCTATAATAAATATCCCAATTAAAAAAAAAAACATTTTTTTTTCTCAGTTTAGGGCGATACGTATTCTTCTACATATTTTTGGGGAAAAAATAAAAATAAATCGCAATAAGCGACTGGTTTGCGCAAAAGTTATAGCGCTTACAAAATAGGGGAGAGAATTATTATTTTTTATTATTTTTTTTTTACTAGAAATGGCGGCAATCTGCGATTTTTATTGGTACTGCGACGTTATGGCGGACACATCGGACACTTTTGACACATTTTTGGCGCCATTCACATTTATACTGCGATCAGTGCTATAAATATGCACTAATTACAGTATAAATGTGACTGGCATTGAAGGGGTTAACACTAGGGGTGAGGAAGGGGTTAAATGTGTATTCTAGGTGTGTTCTAACTGTGGGGGGAGGGGGGTGACTGGGGGGGTGACCGATCTGTGTCCCTATGTACAAGGAACACAGATCGGGCTCCTCCTCTCCAGAGACAGGACGCTGTCTATGTGTAAAACGGCAATGAGAGAGGATCTATGAGATCATTTCTCATTCGCCCACAGATCGCATCGCAAACGGCCACTCTGATTGGCCGATCTGTGATTGTGATTGTGATCCAAGGGACACGGACAACACAGGGCTTCCCCCGCAGCGCGCTCTACAGCGCGCGCTGGGAACGCCCAAAGGGGATGCTGTCAAAAGACGGCATGTTGGCTATTCAGACCCGCTCTGTTGCCGTCATTTGACGGTAGCGCGGGTCTGAAGTGGTTAATAAAATAACACTAGTGGTTTACAGAACACAAGAAGACAGGGAGGAAATCAGAGAGACAATAAAAAAACATCCTTTGCATTTTTATTCTTCAGTTATAATAAATATCTTGATTTGTTAGATAAACAATTTTAGCATATTTTTATACATGTAGCTATATTTATCAAATCATTTTTTTAATTTTATTTTTGCTTTGTTTGCATTGCTGACAACGTGACTAGCACTCGACATAATTCAAATTCACAAAACTACGTGAAAATTCCAAAACAAAGATGTTGCATCACTGACTGCTGCACTTGTACACAGCCAGGCACAATGCCAGCAGCTGGCATATTGCTTTTGTAAGAGAAAAAGAATGTGCAACATTCTCTAATCAATAACCCCTTAACCTCTCCTGTCTAAGGGGAAAGTAGAATTGTATTTATGTGCAAATCTGAACCTGCACCCCTTGTGGTGGGCAGCAAACTATCCCTTACTCTCTCTATGTTAGGGATTAATGGATTATCTGCACGCATCCCCCCTCGTTACTGTTTTCCCTCCTCCCTCAGCTCAAGCCAGTTATTTCAGGACAGCTGCCCCTAAATCTTTTCCCAGGCAGACATGTCACGTGGCAGGCCCCAGAAGAGCAGCTAATGCGGCATACAACTTTTCTGACAAAAGCAGAGAGGGGGCACATTTACCAAACAACAGAAAGTCCCTGCTAATCAATAAGGCCGAGCCCACGACGGCCACACACCGCTCCTGATGGCTAATCAATAAACTGTTCCTGCTGACTCCAGCGCATCTGGTGTTGCCAGTGATGAAAACAGAGAAGGGACAAGAAGATCCTGAATCCACGCAACTGGCTACCTGGTGCTGTCAGTCTTTCATTATGTATGATTAGCCAGGTAATTCATTAAATATCAGGTTCAAGACTACAATTTCTACAATATCTTTTTCCTATCTCCTAATACTACAGTATAGAGTAGAACAGTAACAAATTGTCATTATCGAACAAACACCTGGGAATTGCTGAACACCAATCTGCGTTGAGTAAGGTAAATACGGCGTAATGCATCGATACATCTTCCTACAGCAATGCTCAGTAGAATATAATTCATTCTTCAATTATCTCCGTATGATGCTATGTTACTAGTTACTGTTAGTTCAGGGAAGTCCGAGCAAGCCTAGACAGCTGCCATCTGGAAATGTGCAAATTAAACAAGGATTCTGAAATAGGATTTTCACATCCTGTTTTTAGGATGCTGAAATGGGTGTTAAACTGTGCATAGTATGTTTCCCTGAATGTGTGCAATAAAGGCTTTATACATGCTGGTGATTTTTAGGTGGAACTCTAGCTCTATTCGGTCTCAGGCAACAATAAAAACCCAGCAAAGTTTGTAACACATCCCATCTCTAGCCAAAACAAACAAAACCATTTCAGCTGAAACCTAGGTTCCATTCTTAAGTGCACTTTGGGGATAAGTCAATAAACAACCAAATGTTTTTCAACTACATTTTAATATTATCATATAATGACATTCTCATAAAAATGTTCAAATATTGCAGCTGACTTAAATCCTGTTTTTACAAATGAAATGGATTAATACCCAAATCTGGACACAAGAAAAAATCTTCCCTGGCAGTACTACCCCCTTCAACTGCACTGCAAGTGTAAACTGTTGGTTATATCTAGGGGTGCTGGAATAAACGTACATTTTCCTCACTCCAGGCTTCCTGTATATGCAATGGTCAATAGCCCTTCATTGATTGTGATGATGCCGAGGGATGTCCCACAGACCAGAGCTTCAGGGAGAAGAGGAGGGTGCCCGAGAGGGGATAGGGTAGGTAATACTTCCTCTTTTATTATTTACGTATGTGTTTAATACCTTTTAGCCTTTGTGTCTAATTTCTATTCGCTTGTTACATGCATTCCCAGTCACTTCCTTTGAACCCTATTGGATTTTATTGTTATTTTTTGTCTACCTATCTTTTCTGCCTTTTTTCTTATTTTTTAAAGCTCATTTTATCTGCCTTTTTGTGTGTGTTCTGGCGCCAGACTTACCCGATGCCATCAGCTAAGAATTCATTTGTGGAGGTCTCTCGACGTGGCTGGGACTCCTGATGTATACCCATGTAATTGTTGGTGTTCTAGTTTAGATTTTTTGATTTTTCAACTGATATGTAAGTATGCTGTTCTGCACACACAGGGGGTCTACTTCATTTTCAGGGTGTGTTGTTCTATTACGGTTACTGATTATTTATTATTTTTTCTACATGATACACACAGATCCAATCTAGTCTGTCTCCTGAGGAAGTGGGTGCCGTTCCATGAAACACGTAGAGACTACAGCTTTAAGAATACATAAATTTAGGCACCTCTGTAATATTACCTTATTCTTAATATATCTTTTTATTGTGATATGCTTTTCATGATAACATATTCAAATGCCCATGTTTGTTTGTTTTTTACAATACATGAAATAAACTTTGTTTTGTTTTTATATAACATTTACTTACTTTGTTTAGCACCTCTCCTAAAAGTCCCATGGACAAATTGTTTTCTTTTTGGTTCTACTAAGTATTGGGGACAGTAAGTAATAATTCCTCTCATATCTACCCCCTAGACATTACTAGCATTTAACCCTTGCAGTGTAGTGGGCCAATTCTAAAGATAGATTTTTATCAAAGCTGGCCATACATGGATTGAAATTCTGCTGAACCAGACAATTTTCCATCCTTGTATGGCCATCCCCATTTGATAAAACTTAATTTAAAGTGGATGTAAACCCCATTTTTTTTTTGATGTCACAATGTAGAGTATACGTTTTCCTATCATCTGTGCCCAGTCTTGCCACACAGAGTTAATCCAGCGCTGAGTAATCCTCTTTTAATGTTCAGTGCAAATTAACAGAATTACAGATAAAAACTTGCCAAATTATAAAGTCTGTTTCTCTGTTTTTGCTTTCAGTGACAGGTTATTTACAAATCTAGTTTGGACATGTTTATCATAACATGAGGTGATCCAAAGTTCATTGTATATTACCAGGATGTGTTATGTGGGGGAGGGGTGGATTTCTCACTTTTTATACCCCATGTTATTATAAACATAACATAACATATGATAAACATGTCCAAGCTAGATATGTAAATAACCTGGCACTCAAGGCAAGAAAAGAGAAAACTGACTTTTTATTTAGGCAGGTTTTTATCTGGAAGGCTGCTCATTTTCACTGAACATTAAAAGAGGATTTCTCAGATCTGGATTAACTCTGTGTGGCAAGACTGGGCACAGATGATAGGAAATCTTATACTCTACATTGTGACATCAAACTTTTTTATTTTTTTTATTTTTTTTTAGTTTACATCCACTTTAACAATCGACTTCTGTCAATTGGGGACAGCCGTACTTGGATTGAAATTGAGCATACAATGATCAGCAGGTGCAGTCACTGATCGACGAAAGTATCCCAAGATTCCTGTTGGGCAGAAGTCGATCTAATGATCAACTTCTATATAATGGGAATGTTGGAAATCTTTTGTCATCTGAGGAATCCCGTTATAAGAATGTCCCAGCAGGATTCCTCTATCCACCTCACTTGTGTGGATGGAGAAGTCTGGCTAACAGAAAAGAACCAAGTCATCTTTGGCCAGCTTAATTCCTGGAGTTGGCCTTTAACCATTATAAGCCCATACTGCTCATTAACTGTGATTTCATCTCATGGTTCTTGTTTTACCTCTAAGTTTGTGTGTAATTTCAGTTTATTGACTTATTTGCACAATATACACTAAAAAAGGAAATGACATGCATATGGTAAATTAAACTGACCCATGTGATAAATGTTACCATGAATTAAAAAAATATATATTTTTGATGGTAAAAATTAGCAGAAGATGCACAGGAATAAAAAATATCCTATTTGGTAAGGCATTTTTTTATGCCCAATGAGCTTTAATGTTTAAGTTCAGCTTTACAAAAAGCACACTTTGCTGTTCCATATAGGCATAGCAGCATAATGTGCTAAACCTACCTACCAGCCAGGGCTCTCTTTCTGTTTAAACAGTGAAGTCCATGACTGCATTTAGAATAAGCTTAATTAAATCCTTTGCTGCCAACATTGGTTCCGTCTTAAGATATTGTAGGAAAGAGCAGCTGTTGGAAACAGCACCCCCTAGTGCCATGGCAGGGAGAGCTGCCCATTGCTCTGCCCACATGCAACATCATCTAGGAGGCCCCCTGCAACAAACTGTGCCTGTGTATAGAGCTCTGGTCCTACAGCTGTAGTTATTCCTTCCAACTGACAGCACTGCTATACAGGACCAGAAGTGTGAATACAAAGAGGCTGAGAGTGTTGAGTGCATTCTTTTTCTATTTTAATTTTGTGAGTGGCCAATTTGCATTTGATTTTAACATTAAACTCTTCAACCCTACAGCACTTAGTGTGCGCTCAGCTTGTTTATTTGCCTATTATTTTGGGCCACACCCATGGAGTGTGTAATCCCTCTCTCTTGTCACCGATGATAAACTCAGTGGCTGGGAAAGGAGAGAGTAGACATTGCGCTTGTGTGGTCCAAAAGAACAGGACAACCTTGCCTTTCGTGGTACTAGGGGGCACGGATCTCAACTACTGCTCCATCTTTACCATAATTCAGGACTGAGCCATCGCTGGCTCCAGAGAATTTTTAAAAATATTTTCTAAATGTGGTTGTGGGCTTCATTGTTTAATGGCTTCAAGACCAGACTGTTTCATCCCCTTCCTGCTTTGGCCATTTTTAAATTTTCAGCACTTTAACTCTTTGAATGACAATTACTAAGTCATGCAACATTGTACCCATATAAATGTTATATAATTTTTTGAGACAGATAGAGCTTTCTTTTTTTAGATATTCATCACTTCTGGTAACTTTTATTTGTACATTTTATGTCCCCTCAAAATAACTCAACACAAGTGAAAATGTCCAAATTGGGCCCAAAGTGTCAATACTTTGTGTGGCCACCATTATTTTCCAGCACTGCCTTAACCCACTCCTCCATGATGACATCATAGAGCTGGTGGATGTTAGAGACCTTGCGTTCCTCCACTTTCCATTTGAGAATGCCCCACAAATGCTTAATAGGATTTAGGTCTGTAGACATGCTTGGCCAGTCCATCACCTTTACCTTCAGCTTCTTTAGCAAAGCATTGGAGGTGTGTTTGGGGTCGTTATCATGTTGGAATACTGACCTGCAGCCCAGTCTTCGAAGGGAGGGGATCATGCTCTGCTTCAGTATGTCACAGTACATGTTGGCATTCATGATTTCCTCAATGAACTGTAGATCCCCATTGCTGACAGCACTCATGCAGCCACAGGTTAAGACACTCCCACCATCATGCTTGACTGTAGGCAAGATACACATGTCTTTGCCTGGTTACCGCCACACATGCTTGACACCATCTGAACCAAATAAGTTTATCTTGGTCTCATCATAAAACCACAGGATATGGTTCCAATAATCCATGTCCTTGGTCTGCTTGTCTTCAGCAAACTGTTTACGGGCTTTCTCGTGCATTATCTAACGAGTCACATGACACCGGGGAGGTAAAATGGCTAATTGGGCCCAATTTGGAAATTTTCACTTAGGGGTGTACTCACTTTTGTTGCCAGCGGTTTAGACATTAATGGTTGTGTGTTGAGTTATTTTGAGGGGACAGCAAATTTACACTGTTATACAAGCTGTACAATCACTAAATATATTGTAGCAAAGTGTAATTTCTTCAGTGTTGTCACATGAAAAGATATAATAAAATATTTACAAAACTGTGAGGGGTGTACTCACTTATGTGAGATACTGTATGAAAATTGATTGATCCTAATGTACTGACTTCCTATCTAATTTCTTGAGGCCCTAAAATGGCAGAACAGTGCAAATACCCCCCAAATGACCCCTTTTTAGAAAGCAGAAAGTTCAAGGCATTTACTAAGTAGCATTGTGAGTTTGTTAAAGTTGTAATGTTTTGTCCCCTTTTTTTAGGACATTAAATACATTTTTAGGACATTAATTACATTTTCCACGTTGTAATTTTAATAGGTTATTTCTCACACACAGCATGGGCATACATACAATTACACCCAAAAAACATTCTGCTACACCTCCCGATTATGGGGTTACCCCCCATCACTTTGAGACTTTTTCCAGCCACATTAGATGGGTCCCAAAACACAAGGAGCACCTTTTACGTTCTACAACATCATATACATATCACTACATTTTCTGACTAATTTTTAGGCCTTGAATGTCCAACAGTCGTCAACATCCACAAAATGCAACAATTTATAATAATAACAAGTTATCTAGGGATGATATCTTTTTGAATTTATATATATATATATATATATTATATATATATATATATATATATATATATAATATATATATATATATATATATATATATATATATATATATATATATATATATATATATATTAGGGCTGTTACTGATCAAAATTTTTGTGCTCGATTCATCGTTTTTTTTTTTAATCGATTAATCGACTAATTTCGATTAATTATAACGCACATACAGATCCAAATACTTTTAGCTGATCTCCTTGCAGGCCGATTTCCAGTGCAGCTACCAACAACTGGAAAAATGAATAGCAGGATACAAAAAACACACAAAGGCAGCGCTCCATAGGAATAGCATTAAAACTTTTATAGTCTTCAAGTAGGTAACAAAATAAATATTGCACTGAAGATAAAATCGATGTAGCTACATAAACTGTAAAATTTGTGCGAGTAATACCAAACGGTAGCAAAAGCAGTCATAAAAACATGTAGCTAAGAATGATACTGGTATAAAAATGTGTACAACGATACCACTGCTGAATCTAGATGAGGAGGGGTTAACATCAGTCCGTCGGCATGTAGATGTCCCGTGAAGGGAACTATCACAACTCCCAGTGGATGGATGTAGAATCCCAGGTTGATAGAGGGAAGTGATAGAGGGAAGTGTAACAGCCCTTGCGTGTGGCAGATAGTAAGGTCCCGCTGGAATGCAGATATGAAGGCACAGCAAAGGGGCCCTTCAGATGGACACGGCAAGCCCCACCTGTGTCCGTGACGTTACCGGATCTCCGACGGAACTCCCTGAAGGCCCAGAAGCTGGCGGAGGGGTGAGTACCATTAAAAATAATTTTGATTGATCAAAAACATTTTGATCGATCAAAAAAATTTTGATCGATCAAAAAAAATTTGATCGATCAAAAAAATTAAAGATTAATCGATTACTTAAAAGTTAATTTGCACAGCCCTAATATATATATATATTTATATAATGTTATCAATTAATAAGATATTTCTAAAGCCCCATACACACTATCAGTTTTCCTGATGGTTTTCTCTTTGGGTTTACCAAAACCATGTAGTGCAAGGGCCTGCCTGATTGCATACAAATTGAAACTCTTGAGGTTTGACCTCATATTAGATGTTTTTGGTAAACCTGAAGAGAAAACTGTCAGGAAAACTGATAGTGTGTATGGGGCTTGACACACAGCATAGGTGTACTTAGAATTACACTCCAGAACACATTCTGCTACTCCTTCGACAATAAAACACGTATGAGACTTTCTTCAATGTTTGGACTAATTTTGTACTGGACATGGTATCTTGTGTATCACATAAATCAATTGTATCAAAATGAATGTACTGTAATGGTCACCTCTGTAAAAATGATCAGGGAATATAGCTTAGAATAGTGTCACTTAAAGCAGTCCCAATTCCTAAAAGCAGGGCCGGCTCTACCATGGGTCTCGGTGGGGCCATGGGTCCTGCGCGGCACTTTCAGAGGGGCAGTAAACTCCCGCCCGCCAGCCAGCTGTTCTGCCTGCTCTGCTGCTTATTTCACGGTGACCGATCAGGCCAGTAGATGCCGAGCACCGGTGTGTACTCTTACTTCTTGGTGATGGTGGAACGCACGATGGGGCGAACGTGATGTCATCAGCTAGAAATGATGACTGCGTCGCCTCCCACGTCTTGCATTATTTTCATCAAATAACATCACAGCTTCAGGGCTGCTGTTAGAAATCATGAGGGTACCTCATTTTTATTTTTATTTACTGATATTGCTGCATAGTTTCTTTTAGTGTATTTGCTTACTAAAGTTACTTTTCAGATATAAACATATTTTTATATATATTATCCCAGTGCAGTACATGAAATGTATTAATCTCACATAACCACTAATCAGGCACATTATAATACGTTCTGTTACTACTGTGAGCTGTATTTTTCCCCTTTTACATTTCTATCAATCTTCTTTATATGTCTTCCATATCCATCAATCACTCATTACCTTTATATATCAATCATGCATTACCATTACCTATCATCTATATCTATCCCACAGTTTCTTCGTCTAATCATCTCTGCATTTCAATCCCTCTGTGTGGTATCCATTAAAGGTCTGTTAGTGCAGATCATAGCAGTACATCACTGCAACTCATAGACTTAAAAAGATCTCAAGAAAATAGACACTCCATAGGGAAGATTCTCTTTTGAAAATTGGAGTAATGTTAAATTTTAAGGAAACTTCAGAATATCCAATTTATCTGGCTCTGTTGAAATGATATTGAAATGAGATTCCCGTTCCACTTCTTGCAAAAGTATTCAGACCCTTGACCAATTTTCTCATTTTACTGAATAACAAATCGTGTGCTTTTTTTCTGTGTTATTCTTATTTTATACGAATTAAATTTGAAGTTTTTTTTTTTACTTTTAAGATAATAATTGTATATTAGAAACACATCTTATGAAAATACAAAATGTGCTATTTGCGTACATGTTTACCATCTGTGTTGTTGAAACTGTACATTTACACAGGTAGAAAATAATAGGCTAACAAGGACATAGTTGCCTTACAATTGGCCTCCACTAGTAAATCATTAAAATAATGGATATATTCTCTGGATAAAAACACTACAGTTACATGATCATTATTCAGTTTGTGAATCTGAAGGACAGCTGTGAAAATGGAGGCTAAAGAGCACTCCAAAGAATTTAGAGATAAAGCAATACAAGTGCATAAATTCAAAAAAGGGTACAAAATAATATCCAAATGTTTGGAAGTTGCTGTTAGGACTGCTGGTGAGATGGTCAGAAGCAGGTCAGAAGAAGGTTAGAAAGAGCTCAGAAGCAAGTCAGAAGACAGTTAGAAGGAGGTCAGAAGCAAGTCAGAAGAAAGTTAGAAGGAGGTCAGAAGCAGGTCAGGAGAAGGTTAGAAGGAGGTCAGAAGCAGGTCAGAAGAAGGTTAGAGGGAGGTCAGAAGAAGGTTAGAAAGAGGTCAGAAGCAGGTCAGAAGACGGTCAGAAGGAGGTCAGAATCAGGTCAGAAGAAGGTTAGAGGGAGGTCAGAAGAAGGTTAGAAAGAGGTCAGAAGCAGGTTAGAAAACGGTCAGAAGGAGGTCAGAATCAGGTCAGAAGAAGGTTAGAGGGAGGTCAGAAGCAGGTCAGAAGAAGGTCAGAAGCAGGTCAGACGAAGGTTAGAGGGAGGTCAGAAGAAGGTTAGAGGGAGGTCAGAAGAAGGTTAGAAAGAGGTCAGAAGCAGGTCAGAAGACGGTTAGAAGGAGGTCAGAATCAGGTCAAAAGAAGGTTAGAGGGAGGTCAGAAGAAGGTTAGAAAGAGGTCAGAAGCAGGTCAGAAGACGGTTAGAAGGAGGTCAGAATCAGGTCAGAAGAAGGTTAGATGGAGGTCAGAAGCAGGTCAGAAGAAGGTTAGAAGGAGGTCAGAAGCAGGTCAGAAGACGGTTAGAAGGAGGTCAGAATCAGGTCAGAAGAAGGTTAGATTGAGGTCAGAAGCAGGTCAGAAGAAGGTTAGAGGGAGGTCAAAAGCCCCAGTTAAGAAATTCATATAGAAGTCTGCTTTAAAAGCAGATAACCTGTAAAGCCCATGACTCTTTAAACCATGCTTAAACTCCCTCATCCTCTCATGCCCTTGGCATACAGAATGATATCTGAGTAGTGGGATCTGTGACATGCTGGACTTTGCTCATTTTTAAAATAATATTAGGTTGCAAGGTGTGTATGTATGCATAACTTCATCAATACATTATTTTCCTGTGCCCCCTCTAAAGGCAGAACAGTTATCCTTTTAAGGCAACTTCATGAAATAAATGTACATACTATTCTTTTCTTTGCAGCCCTTCTGACTGGAAACTGGGAAGTTGTAGCTGTTGTAGGAAGTTGTAGGAAGTTTACAGCTTCAACTAAATCGTTTTTTTTTGCTGTAGGTGGCTTTGCAAAATGTTAAAGTGTAAGGATTAAAAATTTAGGCAGTAAACATATTTACTTTTTAAACCAAAAAGAAAAAAAAGTAAATGAAGAGAACTAACCAAGGTTCTGAAAACTTTTGCAAGACACTATAGAAGTAAGACGATTGTTTTACAGTGATCAAATGGTTAGGCCTTGGTCCTGTAATCTTAACAGAGAGAGAGGCTAAAGAAGAGATAATCACACAAAGCAGGCCAATCAGCAGCTCTCCCTGATATTTTTCTTTGGATGATATACATGACTTGCTCTGACATTGTCTGATTTTTCCAGCACCATTTAGATCCCAAAACCACTGTTTTTTTCAGTTGAAGGTCTTTCCTATCTTTGGCATAGCACAGCAACATAAACTTACAAGTGTTTATTTATGATTATACTTGTATCATTTAAAACATGCAATCGAAAAGGGTGCATGTAGCATTGTATTTGTCAAATCTCAACTCTTGATGTGAGGACCCTATATTTTAAAGGTATATACTGAAAAAAATATGCTTTTGAGTACATTTGCTGTGCAGTTGTGTTATGGTTGTTATGTAGCACAATTGCTGACTATGCAATAAATGTGTGCTGCTCGCTAGTCGCCATGTCAAAACACAACACTATGTGGGAACACAGCTGTCAGTATACTTCACTGTGTCAGAACATTTTAGTATGTGAAAACTCATGACTTGTCATGTCATGTCACACTACACACATCAACTGGCAGAATATACTCTACACCTCCATACTTACTATATCAAGGTACAGTATGCAGCATATGAGGTCATTCATACTAGGGTGCAGATAGAGGAGGGAAAACTCATGTATTATTTTTAGTACAGGAGGGGCTAACGGGGAAAAGGAGTATTAATTTGAAAATAACAGACTTCCATGTAATAGAACTAGTTTTTTTATACTTTTGTACAGACTTTGCATGCTAAAGCATTTACACATTCTAAACAAAATATAAATTAACCTCTGTAGATAAAGGAAAGTGGGGAAATGTATATTTAAGTGTCACAAAATAGGCACTGTAATCTCAGATCTTTTCTATTTACTTCCTATAGAGAACAGAATCTTGTCAGTATGCCATTCCTTTTAATGTAAACAACCAGCGGGTTTTTCTAAGTTGCTATAAACTGACTAAAACCCTACTTAGAGATCTTTGTTAAAATCTTTGAGGTTTTTGAGAATGAATTACTTTATACTACATGCAACTGCAGAGGTAAGTGAGAGCTTGTTTTAAAACTCTTTTACTGCTTATTAAGAATATATAAACACAAGTGACAACTTGCCTCCAGTCCACAGTAGATTTACTGTGAGCGAGTGGCAGATACTTGCCAGGCAACATACCTGTATGTGGCCCAGCACATGCTAACTGGCGTGCCACTAGTGGTGCTCAGTGCACTACTCCCTGGACCGCTGTGTCCACCGCTCAAAGATAACAGCTGTGCTTAGTATTGTGATGCTGTGATTGACCCATAGCTATCACATGGTACCTGGGCCAATCACAGCACGCTGTACCATGTGATAGCTGTGGGTCAATTACAGCTTTTATGAAAGAAACCCATTTCTGACAGTTTAAAACAAACATTGATGTTGCATGTAATTAAATAATCTGTATAGCAAGTTAATCTTAATATTTAAAATTAAGAAATAAAAAAAGACATTTTATGAAATGGGTTTAAGTTACTCCAATTTAATATACTGTATCTACTGTACATGGGATGCATTTATGTTTCATTCAGATGCTCCAGTTCGCTTCTGCAACCCAAAAATGAGGTGATACTCAAAACTGTCATCAACCTGAAACTGGTCCTAGTGTGTGTGTAATTTTCAAAGGGGAAGACTGTTAGCTCCTTCATCAGGACTAGGGACTAATGAAAGTAGCGTTCAATGTAACAGAAAGATAATATTACGAAATATGTTAGATCTTTGCAAATGAATACAGGACATGACTAAATAATAGGCTGTGTACAGGTATTTGCTTAGCAAAACAGACAAAGTGCTAGACAATAGACAACAACTGCCCTTGTCTTTCATTAGCAAATGTAAATCAACATAATTTTAAGGTTGCTTAGACTAATCAACAATATTATACTTTTCCAATGCAAAAGTAACTTTTGTAAAAGTATATATCAAGAAGTAGTAGTAGCTCTTTTAAGAGGACCTGTTTCTTGCAGAAAATTGTAAGCAGTACACTCAGTCATGTGTACTGCATAATGCAGAATGTATTACTTGCTTGCAATTCATTTTAAAGTAGTTGTAAACCTCAGGCATTAAATATGAACAAAGCATATCCTTCTCTACTGTGTAGTTGTCTCAATCCAGAGCATAAGTGTAATTTTTGCCTACCGCCCCCGTTGCTTCATCTGCATGAATCACTTCTGACAAGTTTTCCTGACACTTAGGCCGCGTACACACGATCGAATTTGTCCGCTGAAAACGGTCCGATGGACCGTTTCAGCAGACAAATCCGATCGTGTGTACGGGCTAGCGGACAGGTTTGTCCATCGGACAAATTTTAAAGCATGCTTTGAAATTTGTCCGCTACAAACCTGTCCGTCGGATATGTCCGCTGGTTAGTACGGGAAACCAGCGGACATATCCTCCCGCACATGCGTCGTATCCTGTGAATGGATCCGACGCATGCGCGCGGAAGTGTTTACTTCCTGGTGCGTGACGTAGCGGTGACGTGGCGGCGTCAACGTCACCGCCGCGTCACCACGCTGTCTGCCGGCGGGGATTTTGATCCGATGGTGTGTACACGCCATCGGACCGAAATCCGATGAGACATGTCCGCTCTAAACTGTCCGTCGGACAAGTTTGAGCGGACATATCTCATCGTGTGTACGAGGCCTAAGAAGAAAAAGATGATAGAGGAGGAGCTCCAGCCTCAGCTCTGTTCCTGTGTGCAGTGTGAAGGGGGATGTGTCCCTTTCCTCCATTCAGCTCTCAGAGCTCCCCTTGCTGATCTCTGCAGAGTGTAAAGCTCTGCACAGAGTAAAACTCCTGTTTTCTGTCAGGTTTTTACTAGTATAAGTGGGCTGCATCTCCTCTGAGCTCCACTGAAACATCCTCACCATCCCTGGGTGCAGCCGCTGTCATATACAGTATAGGAAGGGGGGCACCAATGGAATCACTACCGTCAATCACAATCATCCAGGCATTGATGTGATGCGATTGCCGACAACGACACCCACAGGATCTTTCCCGCAACTACCACTTGTCACACTACTAAAACAAAGTGGAGGAAGCTTCCACTAGGCTCCTCCTTGCCCCTAACCTGGTATGCTAGACAATGTGGAGGAGCCTGGGAGGAAGAACATATACCGCCCCACATCGAGCCACGCTAAGGTCTGTGTTGGGAGGGGAAATTTGGGGGGGTGTACAGCAGGATTAATACATCTAAGGGGAAGGGCAGGGGGGATTTCTGATGGCATAAGCCAAGGATATACTGTGTATGGGGGGATAGAGGATGTTAGAATTGGGATGGGGATAGAGGATGGGGATATGGGGGTGTTAGAAGAACTCTGTACTGGGGGAGGGGGGGAAAAATATGGGGAGAATTTTTTTTAATTTTCAGTTTAACACGGCCAGTGAGATATGCAGTCCTGAACACTGCAAGCTGTCACGTACCTGGATGGCCTAACATGTAAAGGAGAGCCTCTCTTGCGCACCGGCTTGTGGGACCCTGAGGTTGGGACAGTAGCCACAGAAGCACAGTGACGCAGGAGTGCCTAGGATTAGTCCAGTATTTGGTATGGCTGGATGTTCGTGGCTGGTGATGCAACAGGCAGAGCAGCAGGGCTGGGTAGACCAGAGCTGTGGCAGGCTGGATCGCAGAAGAGACATGAACTGGTGCGATTTGCAACACAGAACTGCAGCAGGCAGAGAAGCAGATGCAGAGTCAGGCAGGCTGGGTTGGTAGCATTCAGGTGGATCAGGCAGAGCAGTAGGCAGAAGAGAAGTCCAAAACAAGTCAGCGTATCAAGCAGACAAGGTTAGTGAGAGCAATCCGGGTTCAAGATCAGAAATCAGCAGAGGTAACAGGGTTCAGACACACAGAAGCTGCAGACCAAACAGCAAGAAGCCTTTGGTGCACTCACTTTAAATAGCCTCTTTTGCGCCAATTTTGATGACAGGCGTATGTGTACGTGCAGTTGCATGTGTGTGCGCTCTGTCAACTTGCTGTGAATGCGAGTGACTGGCGTGCAATTCCTGATGGATGGCTATGTCTTTCCTGGCACAAGCTGTACATAGCACACTACTGAACTCTGCACTCTTTATGTAGTGCACTACTGAACTCTGTACCCAGCACACTCCTGAACCCTGCACTCTGCACAAAGCCCATTCCTAAACTCTGTACTCTGTACATAGCACACTACTGCACTGTGCATAGAGAACTCCTGAACCCTGCACTCTGTACGTAGAGCGCTCTTATAAACCTGCAGTTTGTACACACTCCTGAACCCTGCACTCTATATGTAGCACACTCCCCAAACCAGCCCACTGTACATAACGCGCTCCTGAACCCTGCACTTTGTACAAGGCCCATTCCTGAACTCTGTATGTAACCCACTCTTGAGCCTTGCACTCTGTATGCTGCCCACTCCTGAACTCTGTATTCTGTATGTAGTGCATTCTTAAACCCTACACTCTGTTCATAGCACACTCCTGAACCCTGCACTCTATTTGTAGTTCACTTCTGATCCCTGTACTTTGTACGTAGTGCACTCCTAAATCCTGCCCTCTGCACAAGGCCCAATCCTGAACTCTATAAGTAGCGTGCTAGTTCCCACTTCCGCTCAGTGGAAGGTCTCTATTCCCCCTGTCTCCATGCAGTCTTTTAGGGCACGTCACAGGTCCCAGAAGACTTCCAGACCATTCAGCAGGAGCAGCGTGACTCACATGTCACAAGCTGTCACAGCCAGGTGCTCAAATTTAAAATGCTGGCACCATGGAGAGGAGAGGGAGACAAGCAATGGTTCAGATGACCACATTGCTGGATCATGGTACAGGTGAATGTGTGAGTGTGTGATTTTTAAAAGTCAGCAGCTACTCTTTTTGTAGCTGCTGACTTTAAGACTGGGTTCACACTAAAAACGGATGCGGCTGACAGCAGGGGTCCGGTGTGTCCCTGTTCTCCATTTCAGGGATGAATCAGGCCCAAATTTGTGCCTGAATTCAGACCTTAAATGGAGCCAAAGATGCACAGGACCCTTGTGCAATTCGCTGCAGCATTGATAGCCAGTAAAAATCTCCTGAATGTGGGGAAACTTGCATCCAATTTGCACTAGTGTGAACCCAGCCTCAATAAACAGAAAAACAGCTGGAGCTCCTCTTTAACCACTTGAGATCCGCGCTATTGACAAAAGACATCAACAGCGTGGCTCTCAAGTGGCAAGTTTACATCTTTGAACGTCATTTAAAGTGGGTAAACACTGTCCCGGCGCATTGCTGAAAAGCCGATGCGTGTACCTGGCGGCCGCGATGTCCGTCGGGTACACACGATCGGTGGGAACACAAGCAGGTGACAGCAGGGACGTGGAGCTCTGTGTGTAAACACAGAGCTCCACGTGCTGTCAGAGGAGAGGAGAGGAGACTGATCTGTGTCCCTTGAACATAGGGACACAGCATCGGTCACCTCCCCCAGTCACCCCCTCCCCCACACAGTTAGAACACACCAAGGATACACATTTAACCCCTTCCTCACCCCCTAGTGTTAATCCCTTCCCTGCCAGTCACATTTATACAGTTATTAGTGCATTTTTATAACACTGATTGCTGTATAAATGCGTATGGTCCCAAATTTGTGTAAAAAGTGTCCGATATGTCCGCCGCAATATCACAGTCCCAATAAAAATTGCAGATCGCCGCCATTACCAGTAAAAAAATCATTAAAAAAATCATAATTCTATTCCCCATTTTGAAGGCGCTAACTTTTGCGCAAACCAGTCGCTTATTGCTTATTTTAAATACGTCGAAAAATACGTATCGGCCTAGAATGAGAATTTTTTTTTTTTAAATTGGGATATTTATTATAGCAACAAGTAAAAAAAAATATATATTTTTTTTAATTGTCGCTCTTTTTTTGTTTATAGCGCAAAAAATAAAAACCGCAGAGGTGATCAAATACCACCAAAATAAAGCTCTATTTGTGAGGAAAAAAGGACATGAATTTTGTTTGGGAGCCACTTCGCACGACTGCGCAAATGTCAGTTAAAGCGACGCAGTGCCGGAAGCTGAAATTTCGCCTGGGCACGAAGGGGGTTTATGTGCCCAGTAAGCAAGTGGTTAATTGTGAGCAACTGGCTTTGACTGCTTGTGGCTTCAAAGCTGGCTGCTCACTGCACATACATGGACCCACAGTCTTCTGGGACCTGTGATGTGTCCCAGAAGGCTGCGGGCAATGGGGGTGGATAACTCTGCCCAGATCGCCTGGGTGATCAGATTGAATGTGGGAGAGGGTACCTGTCAAAACCATGTGCCGGCTTCCTCCCAAAAGAAAATCATGTGCCAAACATGAAAGAGGAGGGGGGAGGAGGAGGAAGAGTGGAACACCCCCTTTTGGGTAAATTATCACTTTAATACATGTAAAAATATATTCGTGCCCTGCAATTTTTTTTTAATTGCAACTATGTCTGTTTAAAATAAACATCATATTCCGCAAATTCTGGGTGCAGGCTCAAAGCTGGATTATTTCATCTTCCTTCTTGTGCTTTGGTCAGTCACACAGAGAACATGAAACATGAACATGGAACATGAAAGTGAGTATTCCTGCTAACTGGAAGTATAGGAGTGTGAGGGGAGGGGGGCTGCTGTCCTTCGCCAGCCACACATACTCAATTGCCCTTTGCATCCCTGCTGCTTCATTCATCTACTCTATTCAACCACCAAGTGCAGAGAAAAATACCCAGTAAATCTGAGTATGGGGAGTATATGGCTCATTCATCCTCCTATGTGACAGTGATGGTGCCTGGTGATTGGCTGCTTAGGCACCCAGCAAAGAGGTGGGGGACAATATTTTGTCCTGCACAAGCTAGGAGCTTACACAGGGCGTTCCTACTTTGCTTCTGAACAGAATATCAGGAGATTGAAACTGAAGAAAGTATGTGCAGCTGAGAATTCTGCCACAGAATCTACATACAAATAAAACATTTAAAATACACATTTGTTGATTCTCCTTTAGGTGTGCCTGGATATGTGCATTCAGCTATGTCTCATGTGTGAAGAATCACATACAGTAGGATGTAGACAATCTGGAATAATAAATTATACAATTCTTCACAGACTGGGCAAGTCTGCAGAAATAAATTTTGTTGGATGAAAAAAGTTTGAAATTTACATTTAATGCCAATCTATTTTCTCAGAATAATAAAGCAATCCAAATAGCTTGATGTAGGTTGATAGGCGCAGAGATGGTGCTCATCCGAATATGCATATAGCTATACTTTTTTGTCAAGAAAAAATATGTGATTAATAAATATTAATATGGCATTACGTTAAAATGAACTTTTTCTAATGAGTGCTACCTGCTGTTGGCTCAGATACTCAGTCCAAGCTACTACACGTTGCTTTAACAATGCATCTGTCAATTTTGTATAGGAGGACAAAGAGTTAAAAGGTTTGTAACATCGTAGACTGCAATTGGCAGAGCCAGCTCAGGCTGAGCCATGGTATTATTTTCTTTTAACATGTCCATTGTGCTCCTATCTGACCTCTAACCCCTAATGCACAGCCCTGAACTGTGGTCTGGGATTCCCAGGAATGGGTACATGGAGGTGGGGTGAAGCAAAGGGAGAAAGGAAATGCTTACAGTTGCCAGGGTAACATGACCTTGCTCTGTCTGTGGGTAACAAAGGAGAAATTCACGTCTACTCTATTAGTGGTCAGCCTCCTTTTCACCAACCCCTCCAGGGGATGTGAAAGCTGCACTTGGGGCAAAACAGGACGAGCACTGTGCACACTGCAATTTAGGACACTTGTTTAGTGGGAATCCTGTTAAACAAAGACCCAACCTTCCCACGTCTGGAAACCTTTTCTATGATTCAGCATGCATCAATCCTGCATTCAGGGGGAATGAAGTAAGAGATCTACAACTTGGTGTCAAAGGGAAAAATTCACAAAGCAAATGTGCCTGTTGATGTTTCATAAATGTGTCAGACTTACTTGCCGTAGAAGCTTTGTCCAAGCCTCTACACTACACTTGCATGTACTGCATGGGTTAACGCCGAAAGCTTTCTTTGTGAAGTTCAGAAGAACTATGTGATCACCCTACAAGCTATTATTCCTATTTTTCTTGTACCTATTATAATGTGAAACCATGCCTGTATATCTCTCGGTTCTGTCCTTTCTTCTGTAAGCTTGTATTGCTTTATTTATTTGCAAACTGGAAAGCAGTAGAAAGAACATTGTGATGACATCCAAATTAGTCACTCAACTTTTTATCCTCCAATAGATAGATTTTTGCAAGATGTTCCTCAAATTGCTTCTAAGTTTGAATGTTAATTTGCATCCTGTTGAAGTCAAGGGGAGCTAAATATTTAAAATCCACGATGGCCCTTTTCAAGGCTAATAGACACATAATGGGTATAGAGACCTTGGCACTGCTGTGGGGGATATGTACTAGTGTAAAAAAAAAAAATAATAATAAAAAAATTATATATATATATACATATATATATATATATATATATATAGTACAGTGGAGAGCAGAATTGATTTAAATAACATGCTTGGTGGATTCCCTATACCTGCTTGTGTAGTGGCACACCTGTAGAATATGAAGGGGGAACTGAAACAAAACAAGAAAAAATAAGCCATTTATGTTAAATGACATTTTGCAGCAGACTTTGTTTTTAACAATATGGGGACTCCCCAAATTTTATACCAGACTGGGTCTGGTAAAGATTATAATGGGTCCCAGTGCTGTTTAAATAGAAATACACACAAGCAAAATTTAATTTACTGGGGGGTGATGGTACCCTTAACATGGGGAGGGTACCTTTCCAGGGTGGCTTCTTGACAAGGCACCATGGGGATAAGGGCCCTTTCCCCACATCTTTGAGCCAGTGGATGGAGGGGGGGGGGGTTCTGTAGATGGGTGTTAAACATAAGGGGGCCCCAGATATCCACTACCCCCTATATTTAAATGAGTAAGGGATACATACACACTTCTACTACTGTCACACACCTGGCTACCACTAAGGCCGCGTACACACGGTCAGTCAAACCGATGAGAACGGTCTGATGGACCATTTTTATCAGACCAGTGTGGGCGCCATCGGTTATTTATCCATCGGTTAAAAAAAAGGGAACTTGTTTTAAATTTAACCGATTGATACCTAACCGATAGAAGAAAAAAAAAACGATCGTTACTAGGCACGACCACCGGTTAAAAATCCACGCATGTTCAGAATCAAGTCGATGCATGCTTGGAAGCATTGAACTTTATTTTTCTCAGCACGTCATTGTGTTTTATGTAACCGTGTTCTGACACGATCGGTTTAAAAAAAATAAAAAATCCATCAGACCGCTCTCATCGGATGGACCGATCGTGTGTACAGGGCATAACAGATTCCAGGGCTGGTAGCTTGAAAATAAAATTGCTGGCTAATGAGGTACCATGTTGAACTTCCAGTGACCATTATGAGAGAGTGAGAGTGATAACACAAAATTTAACACACCTGCTCTCCATTTACCCTTGAGACCTTGTAACACTAACGAGTCACATGACACCGGGGAGGAAAAATGCCTAACTGGGCCCAATTTGGACATTTTCACATGGGTGTACTCGCATTTGTTGCCAGCGGCTTAGACAATAATCGCTGTGTGTTGAGTTATTTGGAGGGGGCAGCAAATTTACATTGTTATACAAGCTGTACACTCGCTACTTTACATTGTAGAAAAGTGTAATTTCTTCAGTTTTGTCACATGAAAAGATATAATAAAATATTTTCAAAAATGTAAGGAGTGTACTCACTTTTGTGAGCTACTGTATCTGTGAAAAATATTTGGTACCATATTCCAGCATTTTGGTACAGATCTGTAGACCAACCATTCACCAGCTTTTAGATGTCCAGCCCATTTCTAACATGTTACTATTTATAGTAGCCTGTAAGTTGTTTCATATAGTTTATATACATGTTACAAAAGGAATGTGTTGGTAGACTACAATATCTTTCTATAAATGTATTTAAGGTGTATAAAACTACTGTATGTGGGCACACAAATCAGTGACCATATAGAGTGGTACAGTAAAGGTGGTCTACTGGGCATGTGACTAATAGCCAGCACTGACAGGCGAGATGTGTTCTTTTTAGGATCTCCATTTTTACAGCATCCAGTATTAAATAGGTCTGAAAAGATCACTGAACAACAAATAATCATTTGTGCACAGTAGGCCCAAAATACATCTTGTAGGAAGGTTACACATTACTTATGAGAAATAGAACTCCAACAAACTGTGTCTCTCTCAGTCACCCATCTGTCAGTGGAGAAGACAGATTTTCACACATACAATGTCTGCTTTAAACAGAGCTGTTAATTTTCTAATATTGAATGCTTGGCTGTTCCAAGTTTATCAGCAGTGTATATGTTAGTAAAGGCAAAAAAATGAAGGCCTTGACTTAATTATTTCCAATTTAAGAAAATATGTGCAGCATATACAAGTTTATATTGAAAGCAATAATGAGTGGAATACCAATATACAACCCTAAAATGTGCCTTTGAAATCTATGTTCTAGGTGCTTGTCAAGATCAGAGCTAACATCACCAGTGAGTAGCAGCTATGTTGAAAACGTACATAAGTGAGTGCACCTGCTGCTTGGTAACAGGAAATGGCCCAGCAAACTGCAGAGGTGTCAGTATAGCAAGGGCTGGGGTCGGTTTTGCCAAGTCTTTCAAACTGGAATTCTCAGTGGACATCTCAGTTCTGATCAAAACTGAACAAAGCCATCCACATGAGTTAGGTGTCGTAGCCAAAATATTTATTTCACTGTTACCAAAAGATCTCCTACATGGATTATCCCTTCAAGAAATAAAGTGGTCTGGTTCAGTGGATGGCATTACTACTGGAAGAATTGGAAGCTAATTTCAGAACAGTAAAGGGGAGTTTGAGGACATTTCCTAAAGAAAACTTGTTATGGGTTTCATGAGTTTATCTTTATGCTGCAATTACTTATGGGCCTGTGTTGACAGGCTTGTGTTGATCATCATCAGTCTGAGATGCTTCCGAGATCATTCAGAATTGTTTGATAGGTACGTACATCTGACGAGCAGTGGATCTCCTTCTGACTGCAAGTGACATGGAATGCAAAACTGTTGCAACTGAAGTGAAGAAAAGTCGATCATCACAGGCCCTTACTGTGATCTACCTGCTTTAGCTGAGGTTTCCAGAGACACTCTGGAGTTGGAACATTGCACTCAATCATGGTAGGACTACGGCAGGCTGTAAACAATTCTTAACCCTGGTTAGGTAAAGGCATACAAATCACAGAAGGCTAAATCCTATCTACTAGGTGATTTCGATTTTTAAGAAAGAGTGCAAATAGTGATGTACTAGGGCAGTTTATTTCAAAGTACTCCTGTCCGTCAAGTACATGATTATCAAAGAATACTTTCTTTCGATCCCTTAAAGAGACTGTCAGAGAGAGACCGAGAGAAGAAAGCACAAAGAACCCCTTCTTCTTGAACAAGTGTCCAAAGATAGAAGGTGTTAGGATGTATACACATTTTTTTAGTCTTAGTGGGCGAAAGGCCAAAAAATAGTCTACTACTCTAAGGCCGCGTACACACGATCGGTCAAAACCGATGAAGACTGAAGGACCGTTTCATTGGTCCAAACCGATCGTGTGTGGGCCCCATCGGTCAGTTATTTTTTGGTCAAAAAAAAGAGAACTTGCTTTAAAATTTGACCGATGGACGCCTGACCGATGGGTCAAAACCGATCGTTAGTATGCAAAAGCATTGGTTAAAAGGCCGCGCATGCTCAGAATCAAGTCGACGCATGCTTGGAAGCATTGAACTTTTTTCAGCACGTCGTTGTGTTAAAACTCGTAAACGTCACCGCGTTCTAACGTGATAGTTTTTTTTAACCGATGGTATGTAGGCACATCAGACCATCAGTCAGCTTCATCGGTTAACCGACGAAAACGGTCCTTTGGACCATTCTCATCGAATGGACTGATCGTGTGTACGCGACCTAAGAATGCTTGCATGCTACTGTTTGTGATAATTGCTTTGTTATCCAAAGACAACACATGACATGGGGTAATGTTTCACAGCAGTGTCCTGTGTGTCTTCTACAGAAACGTGCACTCAGCATGTGCCCCCTCTCAAGTTATCCTTTATTTATTCTAGACCAGAGCCCCAGAGGTGTAGAATAAGGGGCAGGGGAATTATGAGCCTCAAATGTGAGAACCTAAGAAGAATGCAGTATTTTGCAGTGAAGGTGCAATGTTTTATTGCTTACAGCATGTAAAGTTCAACTCATGCCATTTTTTTTTTTTCAATTTGTACAAGAGGGTGAGGAGATTGTTGACTGTGTCCCCATTCTGTTCATTGTGCTGCAATCTTCAACACAAGTTTAGTGCAATGGGAAGATAAAGTCCATAGTGTTGCATGTCAACTCGAGTGTGTTTAGTGAGTGTCAGCATGCTCTAAATGTATAAACGCAATGCAAGTGGTGTGAATCCAGCTTTAATTTCAAAGCAGCAAAGGCATATTTTTTAATAGCTTGGAACAGGTTATAACATCTGTCAGGTTGTTATTGCCTTCTGTGTCCACCTATCCTGGTTCCTACTCAAAAACTAGATACAAGTGGTGGAAATTCCGTTAAAGTGGAGGTTCACCTAAAAATATACGTCCGTACATACCGATTCCTATATGCCTTTTCACCGCTGCTTCCGGGGATATGTTCGTCGAGGCTGGGCGTGCCCAATTGATTGACAGGCATCCGACCGACGCATACAGCGTGTCACGAGACGCCGAAAGAAGCCGAACATCGGTGCGGCTCTATACGGCGCCTGCACACAGACGCTCGGCTTTTTTCGGCATCTCGTGACGCGCTGTATGCGTCGGTCGGATGCCTGTCAATCAATAAGGCACACCCATCCCCGACCCTCATACCCGGAAGCAGCGGTGAGAAGGCATATAGGAATCGGTATGTACGGACGTATTTTTTTTTTTAAAACGTCTGATTCTAATTGTATTTATGACATTAATGACAATGTTAAAAGTTTATTTTTAGGTGAACCTCCCCTTTAAGAATACCCAATCACTTAAAAGAAAAAAAGGCATTTTTGCTTACACGTGATTGGATGATGGAAAAAAGTAGAGCTTCAACTCATCCACTAAGTTCTTGGGAAAATTTCCTTGAGAAATGAAACTTCCCTTTCAAAGTGAATGGTCTATTTGCCTTTACTAACATCCTCTTTCTACTGAGATCTGGAGAATATGAAAAAACGCCAAATCTCACTCCCAACATTGTGCTGCACCATTTTCTTGTGAGATTCGATTCAGCATTTCTCAGTATCTCACTGGAAATTATGGTATCACCCTCTGCATTATGGAAGCCAGAGGAAAGGTAAGCTTATTATGCTTTTTCCCTCTACAGTCATTAAAATTTAAGTTTTTATTGGAGTAGGAAAGGGTTTTAACTCCTGTAATGCCGCAAACACACACTCGGAAATTTCCGACAACAATAGATCGATGGGAGCTTTTGATTGGAAATTCCAACCATGTGTAAGCCTCATCTGACATTTTCTGTCGGAATTTTCGACAACAACAATTTGAGAGATGATTCTCAAATTTTCCGACAACAAAACCCATTCTCGTAAATTCCGAGCGTGTAATTCCGACGCACAAAATTCCATGCATGCTCTGCTCTGAATCAAGTATGAGACGGAAGCGTTCAGTCTAATAAAGCTAGTGTTCGTGATGGAGATAGCACATTGGTCACGCTTTAACAGACTGAAAAGCACGAAAGAGCAGAAGGAGCCCAAAGAGTGGCACACTTACTATGGAACTTCTGTTTTATTGTGGGCCGCTGTTCGTGCTGTACGTGACCGCGTTCTTGACGTTCGCAATTTCTGAAAACATTTGTACAACCGTGTGTATGCAAGACAAGTTTGAGAAAACATCCGTCGTTAATTTATCTACGGTTTTGTTGTCGGAATGTCTGATTGTGTGTACGCGGCATTAGAATTTTGTGCCATCTGTTTCTCATTGGGGAGAGTTCCCTTTACATCTTGCACTGTGCTTGTATACACATTAGCAAGTAGAAATAAATCTGTCCACAGTGATTAAATTCTATCTTAGAGAGGTATCTCTGAAACAAACGTCCTTATTGGAAGATTTTTCCTCTATTCCTGCTTTGGTTACTCAAAATTTAGGATTTTTTCTCACTTTCAATCCTGTGAAAATGGACATTAACCCCCCTGGCGGTATTCCCGAGTCTGACTCGGGGTTACATTTTTGTTACATTTTTGTGCTGCAATCGGTAACCCTGAGTCACGCAAAATTAAAAAAAAATTTCCTACAGTGTTTAATAGTATACTTGAATCACTTTAATTCTACTGATCCTCTCAACTGTGTAGCATTTTATTTATTCACAATTTTCTTTCTTTTTTTTTTTAACCACTTCAGCCCCGGGCCATTTTGCTGGTCAATGACCAGGCCACTTTTTGTGATTCGGCACTGCGTCTCTTTAACTGACAATTGCGCGGTCGTGCAACATGGCTCTCAAACAAAATTGGCATCCTTTTTTTCCCACAAATAGAGCTTTCTTTTGGTGGTATTTGATCACATCTGTGGTTTTTATTTTTTTGCGCTATAAACAAAAATAGAGCAAAATTTAAAAATATATATATATTTTTTGCTGTAATAAATATCCCCCAAAAATATATATATAAAAAAAAAATCCTCAGTTTAGGCCGATATATTTTTTCGTAAATTGATTGGTTAGCGCAAAAGTTATAGCGTTTACAAAATAGGGGATAGTTTATGGCATTTATATTAATATTTTTTTTTTTACTAGTAATTGCGGAGATCTGTGATTTTTAGCAGTACTGCGACCTTATGGCAGACACTTTGGACACTTTTGACCCATTTTTGGGACCATTGACATTTTTATAGCGATCAGTGCTATAAAAATGCATTGATTACTGTAAAAATTTCACTGGCAGGGAAGGGGTTAACACTAGGGGCCGAGGAAGGGGTTAATTATGTTCCCTTGGTGTGTTCTAACTGAAGGGGGATGGGACTGACTAGGGGAAATGACAGATCGCTGTTAATACATTGTATGAACATGCGATCAGTCATTTCTCCACCTGACAGGACTGGGAGCTGTGTGTTTACACACACAACTTCCAGGTTCTTGCTCTGTAATGAGCGATTGCAGATGCCCGCCGGTAATCGCGCCCGCTAGGCACACGCGTCGGCACCAGGGGTGAGCAGGGAGCGTGCGCCCCTAGTGGCTAAAATGCAAAATCACGTAGTATTACGTGATTTTGCGCAGCCGAGCCGACCTGCCGCCGTAAAACTGGGGCGGACGGGTCAGACACTTTTTTGGGACCACTGACATTTATATGATTACTGTATAAATGTTACTGGCAGGGAAGGGGTTAACACTAGGGGGCGATCAATGGGTTTAATGTGTTCCCTCATGTGTGTTCTAATTGTGCAAGAATGTGGCTAATTAGAGGAGAAGAGAGATCGTTGTTCCTACTTGGTAGGAACACACAATTTGTCTCCTCTCCCCGGACAGAACCGGGATTTGCGTGTTTACACACACAGATCCCGGATCTCGCTCTGTCACGAGCGATTGTGGGGACACCCTGCTACAACATCCCAAAGAGCTGACTTAGAGCTACAATGGCTCACGCAGCAGTGCCAACCTGCTGCAGTATAATTGCGGTGGCTGGTCGGGAAGGGGTTAAACAAGGACCACCATTTTGAAAATATAACACTCACTCTTTCTGATTAAATTGTACAGAATCAGTAGTCTATAAAAGTGGCCCGTAAAACATATCCCTTTAAAGTCTACAATTACTAACATACATCTTTTAACATGCAGTGGAATGCCTTGCATGCTTTGGGCATTATACCTCACTGACACTTTAGGCTACTAACTTCTCTTAAGTCGCATCGCTTGAATCCAAATTTCAGTTTTCTAAAATTTGGCTATCACCAATGAATGATCTCCTCATTAGTGTTGATACATCCCTTTCGAGGAGTGTCCTTTCCATCACACCATCTCACCAGTGAACATTAAGCAGTAACTGCCTTCCTAACATATGTCATTACTCAATTAGTAGACTCTTGGCAGATTATGACTGAGGTCTAATGACTTGTTAAACATGTCTAACACACTTTGGTTTTTAATTTACAATGGATTGCTCTGATCTTGATTCCTTTAACTTTCATCTGGGGAAAAATCTGCAAAAGACTGATTAGGAGGATTGCCACTTTAACATGAAGAGAAATGAGATGCATCAATATTTTTTTTAATTCAGATTCTTCTGCATTTACGCAATATGCTTGTTCAGTTTAGCTGAACAGGTTGTTGTAATACCATTCCTTATAGCAATTCTTAGGGTATGGCTACAGGTGTGATTTTCAGTCACAGCAAGGGCCCAAACAATGTCTACATTTAAATACAAAATGACCAATAATTGTGCTGAATGTGACAATAGAGCTATACAAGATGGACTACAAGGTAGCAAACATATATTTGATAAATAGCTTTCAATGTTGCATACAGTTTACATACAATACTCATTTTGATAAACCTAAATCAGGGGTGCCCAACCTTTTGAAGAGCGAGGGCCACTTAAGCAATTTGGTAAACAGTCGCGGGCCACAATGAGTGGAGCGGGCAGATGACAGGTCACGGCTACTCTATAGGCCCTCTCATCCGCCCTGATGGAAGGGGACGAATTCCCTTCTGTTTTTCGGATTGGGAGGTAGGTGGGCGTAAACAGACATCTGTCACTCTATAGAGGTGAGTTGAGGGTCCCATTTGTTTGGGCCGATCGTGTGAAAAGGGCCCAAGCCTGCTTTCACACTGATGTGCTGCAGTTTACCCACACCGCGGATGCAGCGTAGTGCACCTGTGTCTATCCTGTGGGTTAGCTAAACTTTGCCATAGACTCCGAATATGGCAAAAGCCGGTGCTGTAGAGGAAGCATTGGCTTATGGGGCTCTACCACCAGCTTCATTCACAACACTGATGCTGTGGTATGGCGGGTCGGCAACCTGCAATCTGGGCTTGCCAACCCACCATTCCAGAGCAGGAGGCATTTCTTCATTCCTTCTTATTTATGTTTTTTGCCCAACAAATATCAAAACAGGTATCAATGTGGAGAAAAAGAAACAATATACAAATAGTTTAAAACACCAAAACATTCTTTCTTGCTCCTGCCCTTTTAAGCTAACCTCGTTTACCCCTGCCCCGCCCCCACCCAATCCTCTATTAGTATCTGTTTATTTTGATTACCTAGGAGAGTGGGACAATAGTCCTGTCGAAGGGATTCAATCTTATCTTAATTTTGGGAAGATGGAGAATTTCCATATTCTAGAAAGAAAAGGGAAAGAATATCAGGAGGTGGAGCAGAGAAACCAGGGAAGTGTGCAAAGAGCGGAGCCTTAAGGACCCCGGGCAGATGGCTCCCCCGGTTTACTGCAAGGGGTAGTCCATTTCCCCCAGCCAAGGCCCCCACATCTTCACAAACTTCCCATGATTGCCCTGTCTAGTAAGGCCCACTCTTTCGCTGCAGATTTTTGAATTGATAGTAGCTACCCAGTTTTCTATCGACGGATGGGTATGTGCCTGGGCGATTAGCTTGCGTGCCTGAAATAGGCATCTCAATACAGCTACCAAATTACCTGGTGTAACTCTGTTTTCCTCTAGACACCCTAAAAGGCAGGTTGTAGCCACTGGTTCAAGGGAGGACCTGAAGATTTTATTAACCGTATCTATTATCTCTGCCCAATATCTAAATAGTTTCGAGCACTTCCAGACCATGGGCTAGATTCAGGTAGGAGCGCGTAATTGTAAACTGGCGTAGCGTATGGTATTTTCACTACGCCGCCACAACTTTTACGGGCAAGTGCTGTATTCACAAAGCACTTGCCTGTAAAGTTGCGGTGGCGTAGCATAAATGACCCGTCGTAAGTCAAATTGGGCGGGTAGGGGGCGTGTATTATTTAAATTACACGCGATCCCGCGCCGAACGTACTGCGCATGTGCCGGCCGTGAATTTATCCCAGTGCGCATGCTCCAAATCATGATGCAAATACTCAATGAAAACAACGTGAACGTCACTTACGCAAGCCCTATTCGCAAAAGTTTTAGGTAAACGATGGGAAAAAACACGCCGGTACGCCGTCCATACTTATCATTGGCTGCGCCTCATACAGCAGGGGTAACGTTATGCCAGACCTACGCTTACGCAAACAACGTAAAAAAAATGCACTGGCCGGGCGTACGTTCGGGAATCGGCGTATTAGGCTCATTTGCATATTTTAGACGGGAACGCCACCTAGCGTCCAGCGTAAATATGCAAGTTAGTACGATGGCGTAAGAGACTAATCAATCAGTCGCATAGATTAGAGGGCTCAGATCTGGAGATATGCCGTCGTATCTCTTTCCTGAATCTAGCCCCATATGTATAAAGTTTCCTGTTGACTTGCACCTGGGGCATTCATCATTTTGTCTCCATCCAAATTTGAAAAAAATGTTGGCGGTGTGATATACTCTATATAGTAAAAACAGGTGGGACAATCTCTGCGAAGGAGCTATTGAGACCAATGCGCCTCGTTCTAGAATCTTGTCCCACTGAAGCGTTTCTAAATCTAAGAATAAAAGTATAATATATTGAAACTTACCAGTACCCAGATGTGGTGACTAAATCTGATTACATTTTTCTGGATGTTTTATTTTATTTTCACCTGATGAACTTACCAGTGCCATACTTGTAACAAGTATGTGCTTCATCTTGAAATACTTGCAATTAATATTTAGCTAACCTGTGTGTGATAAAAAATGTAATAAGAAAAATACCGTAATAGCCAATTAACCTCCCTGGCGGTATGATTCTGTCTGGAATTACGTACCAAAAGCGGTACAATTATTTTGCATGGAAATTCTGTGTTTTATACTGTAGGCCTGAAATTTTTAGGAATAACTCACTTAAATTTGTCCAAACCAGAGTCTAGTAGACATCCCGGATATGATAAAGTTTGAAACACAAAATCATAAAATTATAATATAATAAATAACTATAAATAATTATAACAAATAATAATGTAATTATAATAAAAATTATTCACTAATGTAATCAAATCAAAATCACTGAAATTTGCTCAGTTGCAGAATTGTCGCTGTCATTACTTTTATTTTTTTATGATGAATTTCCCCACAAATCGCTATCGCTCAATTCTGCAAGTGATTATCATTTATTATCGCTGTTTTCTAGCTGCTCTAAAATCACTTTTGACATAAAGGGACACTTTTGGTTGCTATGGACAATCTACAGTTTGCAGGCACAAAAAAAATGTTTTTATTATGTAAAAGAACATGCAGGGCACTGGGCAGACCACTAGGGACAAGGGGGGTGTGTACTTTTTACATACAGTACTGTAATCTATAAGATTACAGTATTCTGTATGTAATGTGTTGGTTTACTTTTTTGAATTTGCCGCCGGTCTCCGCCCCCGTGCGCCGTTACGTCGCAGGGAACGGAGATCGGCGGCACGCGGGCACTGTGTGAGTCGAATGGAGGACGCCACTCGCTCACACAGCGTGGATGCATCGCTGGATCCAGGGACAAGGTAAGTACAGTAACCCTGCCTGGATACAAGGTAAGCCAGCGCGCGCTGCAGGCTCTGCATATTCACCCCGAGCACGCTCGGGGATACCGGCAGGGGGGTTAAATGATAAAATACTTCAAACAGATTTTTCTGCAATACTCATTTTAAACCCAGAGCTGTACCCTAAGTATCTCCTTTTTGCCACTAGAGGTCCTCATTTTCCTGAGTTGAATGATGGCCAGCATCATTCAACCAACTTCCTTTGAGTTCAGTCTGTCATGGACCTCCCCTCATCCAATAAAGAAGAACTAGCAAAGTGATGAGCTCATTTCTCTGTCAATATACTTTCTCATCCCATCACATTGCTTTTTGTCAGCACATGAAATGATTTGCCCCTTGTGCTTCTTCTTCCTCTCCTCTGAAAGAGGTTGATACCAAGTCAAATTCTGGTACTTACAGTGGGGGAAATAAATATTTGATCAATGCAGATTTTGTAAGTTTGCCCACTTACAAAGAAATTAAGGATCTATAGTTTTTTTTATCATAGGTGGATTTTAAATGATAGAGACAGAATATCAACCAGAAATCCAGAAAAAAACGCATGATAAAAATGCTATAAATTAAGCTGCAGTTCAGTGAGTGAAATAAGTATTTGATCCCCAAGCAAAACATCACTTAGGCCCCATACACACGAGCGGACAGATTTGTTCAAATCTGTCCGTCCGACAGATTTGAACAAATCTGTCTGCTGGGATTTTGGTTTGCTCGCGTGTACACACAAGCAAACCAAAATCCCCGCCAGCAGAGAGCGCGCTGACGTGTCGGTGACGTGGCGGTGACGTTGACGCCGCCACGTCACCGCACCAGGAAGTAAAACACTTCCGCGCATGCGCCGAATCCATTTGGCGGCGGTGCGGAGGCGGAGCGGGACGACATGTCTGCTGGTAAGTGTACTAACCAGCAGACATGTCGGGCGGACAGATTCCCACCGGATAGATTTCAAAGCATGCTTTGAAATCTGTCGGGTGGATAAATCTGTCCGCTAGCCCATACACACGAGCGGAGATGTCTGCTGAAACGGTCCATCGGACCGTTTTCAGCTGACAAATTTAATCGTGTGTACGAGGCCTTAGTACTTGGTGGAGAAACCCTTGTTGGCAAGGTAAGATATTTCTTGTAGATGGTTACCAGGTTTTCACACATCTCAGGATGGATTTTGGTCCACTCTTTACAGATCTTCTCTAAATCCTTGGCCCCTCAATCTGGCAAAGGTTTGTACCTTAACTAGACTGGACTTTTGGTTGATATTCTATTTCTATCATTTAAAATGCACCTATGAGAAAAATGTTAGACCCTTCATTTCATTTTAAGTAGGCAAATTCACAAAATCTGCAGGGGATCAAATACTTTATTCCCCCACTGTAAATCAACAATGTATTAATGCACGTAGAATTGTTCTTTTATATCTGCATAGAGTTCAACTTGAAATATTTCATGCTGTACCTTTACATTTCCATAATATAATCTTTGTTTTCTCTTATAGCTCTAGTAACTCTCTTAAGCCCCATACACACTATTTGTTTTCCATCAGGTTTTTCTCATCAGGTTTACCAAAACCATGTAGTGCAAGGGCCTGCCTGATTGCATACAAATTTAAACTCTTAAAGAGGAAGTAAACCCCAGCCGATTTGTTTGGTTTTTAAAATTTTATGTTACACATGTGTATTGCAATGCATACTAAATAGATCATTTTGAAAAACGAGTCCCGCAAATACCTTTTTTCACCCGTTTTTGTTTCCTCTGTTTCCGGGTACTGAAAGTGCCATTCTTTCTCCTGTTTCTTGAATCAATAGCTGACATCACCTGCGCCCTTACGAGTCCCTCGTCGAAATCTCGCACATGCGCCGTAGCGCATTGACCAAGCCTCGATGTCTGTCAGCTGTGTGTGTCTGCGTCCTTGACCCCTCCCCCTCCTGTTGCTCTTAGTAGAAAAGTAAACTTTAAGAAATGTCACTGCCAGCCCCTCTCTTATATCCAGCCATAATGCACTGTTTAAGTGTAACCAAGCCTCTAAATACCTTTTTCAGAGACCTTCAGGTTGGTCACGCGACTGCCGGTTGACAACAGAGGAAGATCTTGGCCCCTCCTGCTGTAGCCCTAGATCAGAGTAGGAGAGCAGCTGAGAGTCACATGGCTGGCCTAAAGATCTTTGGAAAAAAAAAAGGAATTTAGAGGCTTTGTTTTAAAAAAACATTTACACAGTACATTATGGCTGGATACAAGAGAGGGACTGGCAGTGACATTAAAGTGAATGTAAATTCAATTTTTTTTTTCTATTAAAATAACAAACATGTCATACTTACCTGCTCTGTGCAAAACCATTGCACAGAGCAGGTAAGTATGACATGTTTGTTATTTTAATAGAAAAAAAATGAGAATTTACATCTTGTCGGGTCCCTGGCTGGAGCTCCTGGTCCCTCCCTCCTGCTGCGTGTCCCCAACAGAAAGCAGCTTGCTATGGGGTCACACATGCCAAGCTGCAGCTCCGTGTATCCATTCAGACATGGAGCTGCAGCCTGGCCCTGCCTCCTCTCTCTCCTGATTGGCTAACTGAATCAATGGCGCCGCTGTTGTGTCTCAGCCAATCAGGAGAGAGAGTCCTGGACAGCCGAGGAATTCATGGGCATCGGTGGATAGATATGGGCCACTGGTAAGTATTAGATGGGCTGGGTGCAGAAGTTTTTTTTATATGTTTATATATTTTTTATAGATAAAAAAAATAAAAATAAAAAAATAAAAACCTTCTGCCTTTACAGCCCCTTTAATGTTTAAGGTTACAAACACTTAAATATGCTGCACTATAAGAGCTATTTTGATTTAGTTAGGCTGAGATTGCTGGAGGAGGCCAGGGACCCGGAGGAGATTGGTGGCATACATTTACAGACGATTGATACATCTGGTGTATACAAGAACAACAGTCTAATTTAAAGGGCCACGAGTATTTAGACCTTACTTTACAGCAGGTCAAACATAGAGGTAAGCAGCTTGTGTGGATGGTGGAGGAACACACCACTGGTGATAAGGATTGGCACAGCAATATCTTCAGAACAGAAACACTGTTGTATGAGATAAATGAGTACACTTGTTTTTGGACTTTTATTGATATAGCAGGAAGCACAGAACTTTATGTATAATGTATTTCACATGCATGTATAAATGAACACATAATACATAAAGGTGAACTTATCCTTTAATGTGCAATGTTTAAGTTGAAATGTTTTTTTTTATTATATATTTACATTTTACAAATATGTAACATTTTAAAGGATAATACCCATCAACGTTTTTATTTTTTATTTTTTTAGCTGCTACCATTGGGTAATCATTATAGAAGCATTAGGGGTCATACTAATACTACTGTAGCTTGAAAAAAAATATGTTTTTCTTGGAGCTATTAAATACCAGTAAGGTAAATTGTTAGGATAAGGTGATGTAAGTTATTTTAGGTGTGTATTTTTTTTATTTTTATATTTATGTATGTTTATATATATATATGTTAGTTTTTGAATGTTGAAGTGTTTGTGTTGTGTGTATGCCTGAATTTCAATATAAGATCTGTGACTGTATAATTACAATTCTTTTGAAACCTTAAATCCTTTATACACTTGATTTATTTTTTACACTACAGCAGAAGCTATAAACAAACAACGACCTTTTGTACTATTTTTGCCCCTCTTTATTCATTTTTACTTACTTTTAGATACAGGTAAAAAGCTGACCTCATGGGTGTTCTAACTTGTGCAACATGTCTCGCAAAAGCAGATCATAGAGAGACTGCTACTGATCCTGTTTATTGCACTGCTGAACCTCTCCTAACTCAGAGAGACCTTAATAAGATGGAATTTTAAACAGCAACAACTCAGTGTTTCCTGAATGACCCGATAGTAGACCCATTAGAAAAAGCCATTGAGTTAATTAGCATATAGATTTTTCCATAGAAAACTAATTTTCAAAATGATTAACACTTGAGTCTTTTGACCGCAAATCTATTGACTTTTCAACTCTTTTCACTTTTTCCTTTTTTTTTTGCTTAATTTTGATTTTTTTCCAAAATTTGTGGCTCTGGTCCTAGGTGCCGTTTGTTACAAGTTTTGAAGTTTGTCAACTTGTTTTCTGATTTCTGCTTGAAGGCACTTTATTTGCATTGCAAAACTGAAGTCCATAATATTCAAAGTGTCTCTGCAGCCTTGAAATATTGTGTATAGTATACATAGCCTATGCATATTACTAGAACAGTCCATTCAGGGCAAGTAGCTGTTTTGCAGGCTAATTAGTTGAATAATGACACTTGGATTTACCTGCTTCCTTACCACATAACTAACATTTCAGTATAATCAGCACGGAGGTCAGAAAAGGGAATGCAGCAGTGCCATTTCTGATGAGAAAGTAAATAAGATGAAGCATTTTAAATCTCAGATGTAATTCATAGGTCCACTGAAAGTCTTCACCACAGCTACTTAAAAGTCCAATTCTTGAGGCCGTTTTTCTAGAAGGACACCATAAAAAAACAGCAATGTTAACACAGCCAATTAAAATGGAGAAAAGTTTGACTACTGTAGCAATCAAAGGACTTAAACTTGTACAGAATAAGCTGGAAGGACAATATTTTAACTTAAAAATGTAGCAGATACTACTGTACCTAATCATGAGCTGGAGTAAACTATTATAACTGTAGCGTGTTTTGTTTTATTATTATTATATTTGAAAGGTCATTTCATGGTAATCATCTTAATCAGCTTATATATAGGCCAATTATTCTGACAAAGTAAGCCATTTGAGAAATAATATGCAGATAATAGTCCTCTGTTTAGTACAACACCATCTCTGGATGACAATTGATAAATATATAACAGCTTAGCACTACATGCATAGACGTGTAGGGCAGCAGTTGTCCAGTTGCAGTCCCTCAGAAATAGCAATACAGAGAAAGTAAATTTTACAAAATCTACAAAATCTAACTTGCAATATACATAGTTAAATTTACTTACAGTTCTTTATGGGTGACAAATAACACTCTTGAAAATGATGATGTCCTGGCCTACATTAATAAGACCACTGTGAAAAAAATTATATATTTTTCTGGCAGTGTCTTAAAGGGGTTGTAAAGGTACAATTTGTTCTCCTAAATAGCTTCCTTTACCTTAGTGCAGTCCTCCTTTACTTACCTCATCCTTCCATTTTGCTTTTAAATGTCCTTATTTCTTCTGAGAAATCCTCACTTACTGTTCTTCTGTCTGTAACTCCACACAGTAATGTGAGGCTTTCTCCCTGGTGTGGAGTGTTGTGCCTTCCCCCTCAATTGGACAACAGGAGAGTCTGGGCGCCCACTAACACACAGCTCCTTTCTCTATCTGAAATGTAGAGAGTGTTCTGACTCTTCTGTTGTCCAAGGGAGGGGGCGAGCATGACACTCCACACCAGGGAGAAAGCCGTCTCTACCACTACCAGAATAAAAAAAAAATATATATATATATATATATAAATGACACAATGGATTTGTTCTAGCTGCAATGCATTCCCCAAGCCTTGGAGAGGTTTATGTGTTCTTAAAGGGGTTGTAAAGGTTTGTCTTTTATTCTCTAAATTCATTCCTTTAAGCTAGTGCATTGTTGGTTCACTTACCTTTTCCTTCGATTACCCTTCTAAATGTTTTTTTTTCTTTATTTGAATTTCTCACTTCTTATTTCTCCTCAGTAAGCTTGCCATGATCATTTGAGCTGTGGAAAGTCATTTAGAACAGCTTACCGAGGAGCAACAGGAAGTGAGAAATTCAGACAAAGAAAACAAAGAAAAAAAAAACATTTAGAAGGGAAATTGAAGGAAAAGGTAAGTAAACCAACAATGCACTAGCTTAAAGGAACCTATTTAGAAAAGAAAAAAAAAACCTTTACAATCCCTTTAATAGTCCAAAGAGTCTGAAAGTTTTATGCAAAAAACGATTATGTGGTAGACTATCCGGTTACAGGGAAAAATTCCAATGTGAAAGACCATCCTTTTAGAAAGAGAGCATGCCATATGAGAGACAGAGGCTGTCATATTAGAGACTATTGCCATGCAACCAAACATGATAGAAAAAGCCTACCATGTGATATACAACTTGGAGGGAGATTGGGACTTTAAATGAAGCAATTGGATAGTGGAGGTAATTGTCCATATAAATGTTTAATTATATGTATAGATCTGAAAACAATAAAATATATTTTTCATATATATACATTTTGCGTGCACAAGGCATTCACAGAATGGAAGGTACATATATAGCAGCACATTATTATAGTGATAAATATACAGGATAATATGGCATAAAAGTTGCCAGTGGCAACATGCTCGACACCCACATGTAGACCCACAAAATATGTGTACGTCTACTAGATAATGTATGGAAATAGCATCATAAAATATAATAGGTAGTAAATGAGTAGGTATAATTCCATATGAGATGTGACTGTAGCATCAGATAGAGCTCTACGCATTTCGTGGTTATGTCCATTTGTCAGGAGCAGATGCAGCAGAATTCCAGCTCAGACAGTGGGTGTAGCAACTGGTGCAGGGTAGGCTGGGAGCACAACATCTCCATGGGAGCTGAGGCAACACATATAGGGATGCAACACTGGGCAGAGTACAAGGGTGCAAAATATGACAGGAATCTCCATGTGACAAGGATAATGAGAAGTTCTTAAGATCCCATAGTCGCGTTATGGCGCCACCAGCAGATCAATGTAGCCGGTGTGCAACAATCCCAAGAGGAGACTGGCCGTACCATGTGATATACTACAGTCATAAAGAAAGCTTGCCATGTCAATGATTATGCAGTTAGTAAGAGATTATACTGTGAGGAAAAAAGGGAGCTTGTCATTTAAGAAATGAAAGATGAGAGAGCTGTCTGAGAGGAACTGCCATATACAGTAAGAGACTACAATGTTACAAAAACTGTCACATGAACAATTGTCTGATTAAGGTGCTGTGACCACGTGAGTGAATATCAGGTTCAAGACTGCTATCTAGGAGTCATATAAAACACTACCTAATGAAGGAAAGGATGTCCTGTTAGAGTTTGGCCTTTTTAGATCTAGACTACCCTATTAGAGAGTGATTGTCTTGTTTAAGGTGAAGTGAAAGAATGCCTAGTGAGAGACTGTACTGTTAGACAGAGCCTTCTTTGTTAAAGAGAGACTACTGTACATTGCTATATAAGAAAATGCACTATTGGAAAGTGGTTGCACTATAAGGGATAGGTGTTGCTATAAGATTGAAGGTAGAACAGACTGAAGTAGGACAGGTTTCATGGAAAAAAAACAGGATCTGGAGTCTCTATCTGCCATTTGCTTTAAATGAGTAAGGATACATGTATTTCAACTTTCATTGATTATATTATCTTCTTTACTTCATATTCAGAACACACGATCATCGATGGACATCTGGAACAGCTCTTGTGGCCTCTGTACCAGCTCCAATCTCTGCAATCAAATCCAGTTCTCAACACCTTGAGACGTAAAATTGAAGGTGATATTTTGAAGGCAATGCTCGGCTTAACACATAATCTTTTTTTCTTAAGGAGGGGTGAACTTTGAAACACTTCAGCAAGCAAAGGCAATATTAGTTAATGGCTTGAGATATTGTAGCGTTTAAATATTCAGCTTGGTGTAGTAGAAATGTATTTCAGCTGGCTTCTCCAGCTCCGATATAACTACTGATTCCCCTCTCCTCTTGGCTTGCTGGAATAAGTGAATAATTGGCCGAGATAGGGGGACGTTTATCAGGGAGAGTCCTAATCTGAGTAGAGACATGAGGGTGATGGAAGAGTAATGGTTGGAAAACGTAACAGATAAGAGGCTGAGGGCTGGATTTCTAGAATGTAGACGCTTGTAATGCGGAAAAAAAAGTAGGTTTGTAACTGGTAGTGGGAAAGAGGTGATACTATGTATCTATTGCTAGATGTGTGTTAACCACTTGAGTGCCTGCATGCTACTACAAGAGGTCACATGCTAGTGAAGTTAAAATGTTCCTATGCTACAGATAAGCAACCTGATATATTCACATTTGAGAATAATATAGAGAATATGGGGTTATTCAACAAAAAAAACACAGAGCAAAATATTGTATTGCAGAAATTTCTTCTTGAACTCAAGTCAGTGAAAGATGAATTAGGGTGGTTTGCTACAGTATAATGTACAGTAACTGATTGTATAAGTCTGATTAAAGTTTGCCCCAATATTATTGTGTGACTTTGCATCTGCAGTTCCTGCTCTTGCACCTGTTTCTTGTCCCTGCACATTTTAAATTCTACCATTGTTTGAATGAAATTAGATGCTGCAGTAGAAGTCTATGTAGTTGCTGCTACAGCAACTAATTCTATTCAAATGATGGGAAGGGACCGGTATTGCTGTGCAGCATCTGAGTTTTTAGAGAACTGGATCTCAGAGAGAACAGTATGCAAGTACATGTAATTAACAGATGACAGTTACAGCTTAAAGGGTCACTAAAGGAAAAAATATTTTTTTTTGCTGAAATGACTGTTTACAGGGTATAGAGACATAATAGTTAACTGATTCCTTTTAAAAATGATTAAAAATAGATAAAAATCAATCATATAACGTGCCTGCAGTTTAGTTTCATTTTCAAACTGGTTTCATGTTTCTGTGAAGTAAAGAGACACACAGAACAAAAACAAACAAATACAGGGAAGTGTTTTGTTTTTAAAATGAATCTGATTGGTTCTGAAGAGTTTTAGACACACAGTAATGACAGCTTGGACCACAGTGAACAGCTGCCATGAGATTTTTCATAAGGAGCCAGACAAGCAGGAAGTGTGGAGATCAGAGAAGTATTACAGCTACTTCAAAGCAAAAACAAACAACGAAGACATGAAACCAGGACTGCAGTAAGGTAAAGGAAGCTATTTTGCAAAAAAAATAAAAAATCCTTTAGTGATCCTTTAAGAAGTCTCCTTTAAACGTATTAGATCATTTTGACTGTATATGCCTTTAGATAATTAAAATCCAGCCTTAAGTGTTCCAGTATGACAATTCCAATGAGGAGCTGACATGTACCCTTCCACACTTACTTTTGGCTCTTCAATAAACGATCCAATTTACCAACAGAAAAGTGAAACCATTGGAAGTAAGTGGTCCAGCTTTCAGTTTCTAAATTAAGTGTCCTAATTTGCATAATAAAGCTTACTGGATTTTATATTTAGTATATAAAAAAAATATATTATGTGTGTGTATTCATGATATATTTGACTTTAATAAAACTATAGCTGCATATATTTGTATTCAGTAGAAAGTATCCTTTTCAATAAGCCTTGCCAGAAGTCTGCTGCAAACTTATTATGGTGCCAGTGTTCACACAGGGGTATGTGAAGTATGTAGGAATACAGATAAGTAATTAAAACATTTGGATCTAAAGAATAATTCCTTAAATAGAATAGGTAATCCGCCAAGTGGTCAAACATGGAGTACTGTAATTGCAGTTTACTAAACAGATGCAATTTAGAAGCAATAATGCAAAACAGGTTTAGGATGGCAAAGAGCATGCATACACTGCAGAATAAGGCTCCTTTCACACGGAGCGGTCCGTTTTTCGGTCCGCTCCGTGTGTCCGTCGGCTCAGCGGGGGATCCCCGCTGAGCTGTCAGGCGGACAGGGCGGTCCCCGCACACTGTGCAGGGACCGCCCTATCTCTCCTCCGCTCTCCCTTATGGGGAATCGGATGGAAACGGACCGTCTGTCCGTTTGCATCCAATCCGTTTGGCCGATGGAAGAAAAATAGGACATTCTTCCGTCTGAAAAAACGGATGTGGATCTTGCGGACGTTAGCGGATGCATCATCCGCTAACGGATCCGCTCCTATAGGGGTTCATTACAAGTCCGTAAACGGACTTGTAATGAACGGACGAGCGGAGTGGACATGTAAAAGGGGCCTAATACAAAACAGATTATGAAAGCTTCAGAAACATAGACTCTTTACAACAATGTCACTGTGGTTTAATCCGGAAACATGTGGCTGTGTAGACTCTATGGGGTTGATTAACTAAAGGCAAACAGGCTGTTCACATTGCAAGTGAATTTTCCCTTAGTTTAGTAAATGGGGTGAAGCTCTGCTAACCTTTATCATCCAACCATGTGTATACAATTTTTTTTCACAATATTCACTGAGCTAAGCTAAACTTCCCCAGCAAAGGAAACATTCTCTTGCAACGTTAGCAGCATATTTGCCTTTTAAAAATCAATTCATATTACAATAGAGATGGTAAAATGGTTCAGAATACAAATAGCTGCTTGCTCTTTGAGTCCAGGGTAGCTATGATAACCCAGGCGAACAACTGGAGGTTTCCAAGGCCTGGGTTCAAAGGGTCACCCCACTCTAATTACAGCACAATCAGAGAGGTGTTTCTCAGAGTATCTGGGTCTTCTGGAGAGGGTGCATGCTACTTAGCTCCTGCAAGGCTGCCCACATGTCAGATCTGACAGCTGACAGACGTTCACCTGATTGCAGATCACCTGAACACGGTCATACAACACTGTATTTAAATTTTTTATATATTTTTCCCACAAATAGAGCTTTTTGGCTGTATTTGATCACCTCTGGGTTTTTTTTTTTTTTGTTAAAAAAAATAATGTTGAAAGTTTTATATTTTGTTATAAAATTCTGCAAACAGGTACTTTTTCTCTTTCATTAATGTACGCTGATGGCACTGATGGACACTGAGGGGTGGACCTGAAGAGCATTAGCTGGCATTGCTGGGCACTGATAGGTGGCAGTGATGGGCACTGATGGGTGGCAGTGATGGACAGTGATGGGCACTGGTAGGTGACACCAATAGGCAGCACTGCTAGATGGCACTGAAGAGGCATTGGTTGGCACCACTGGTGGGCATTGATAGGTGGCACTCATGGACATTGATAGGTGCCACTGATTGGTAGCACTGATATACACTGGTGGGCACAGATTGGTGGCACTGATATGCACTGTGTCCCTGGCAGGTGGCACTTGTAGGCACAGATGAAGTGGCTGTGCCTCTTCCTCTTCGGGACCCTATGTCCCTTACACAGAAGCCGGTGATCGGCTTTTTTTTCTCCTCAGGCTGTCAGCAGTTTCAGTGTCTCAGTATCACCTCCTGGGAAAAGAGGCAACATTTATCTGTCTTCAAGCACATCAGTGGAGTGTGGCTTAGAGTGCTCCACAGTGGGGTCATGGATCTTATCTTGGTGACTGCTGGGCTGTGTAATATTGTCAGGATCCAGGGCTTCTCCTTGGGGAAGGGGGTTCTTAGAGATAGTGATAGGCAAACAGAAGGCAACAACCATTGAACCTCTGGTGAAAGACAAATGTGTGGCTCACAAACTTGAACAGCTTCTCCAGAAACTTTTTTTTGGGAATCTCTCTGCATCTCAATTAGTTTGAGGAGTTTATGATGTAGACAGCTTGTTTTTTCTTGCCTTCCTTCTCACTGGAAATTATAGACTAGCACAACTGGTATGGGCTGCTGTATGACAACTCTGAGGATATCTTCCCATGGGGTTTGCCTTTATGTCAGACTCACACTCTGGCCCCAGGTTGAAGATTAAAAGTCTGAGGCTTAGAACTATTTTTGCATACCTATGACCTAACTTTAACAAACTGTTGAACTTCAGACAGGCATCAACGTCACTTCCAAATTCAGGCAGTTGAAGTATGCTCTTGGGGCATTGTGAACCATAAGTCTGTGGGCATCCTAAGAATACAGTCAGAAATAACATGATATAATGAGCTACCTGTCAATGAATGTATTGTATGGTTCCATTTCCAGACCACATTGGCTAAAAAACGGGCCAATTTCCTTCTTTTTTTTTTTTATACAAGCTAAAACTTTGTACCAGGGTTTTCTCTTGAACAAGGTGAATGTCTTGCAGACAAACCAGTGTCTCACTCCTATGTGGATTCTCTCAGGTACAGAGAGGATTCATTGACACAATAAGCTACCAGGTCAGTGACGAGTCATGGAGGAACATTGTTCTGTGGTTCAGTATACCATCCCTCAGGACAAGACAGTCCCAATCACTCATCAGTTTGTTGGTTTCTTGTAATAGCATTGTTCTTTCTCTGGGACTACATTGGAGCAACCAATAGATCCTCTCTCTGTGTTCTGCCCTCTCTGTGTTCTGCATGGTTATACTCTTCTCATATGTGGATATAGTTCACCTGAGACCTATTCTCAAGCTTTCCTCCAGTCAAGTCTTTTTTTTATTTCTGTAGCTTTTTTTTTTCTACATCTTTTGGAAGAAGAGTTATTCCACTTTACTGCCCCAATGTATGTCACCTGAGGCGGCGTACACACGACCGAGGTTCTCGCTGGAAACCAGCGAGAACCTCGCTGGAAGCTGCATTCCAGCGAGGACCTCGGCCGTGTGTACGCTCCTGGCTCGCCCCGCCCGTCGGGAATCCCGTCGAGTGAAAAGAGAGCAGGCTGTCTTTTTGCTCGACGGCCCGCCTGGATGAATGGCTGGTTGCCATTCCCGACGGGCGGATCGCCGATTTCGACGGCCGGCAGAGAACCTCGACGGGCGGAACGATGTGTTCTGCCCGTCGAGATTCTCTGCCGTGTGTACGCGGCCTGACAGTGGGGTGTTATAGTTTATTGAATTCCTCTGTGTATGGTTTGGGCAGTCTCTCTAAAGATGGCTCAGCTTGGTGTTCCCTATACAGGGTTGTGGACCTTGCTGCTTTGACCACCTCTGAGGCAGTATTTGTCTGCACTTCAATACAGATCTGGGCCAACTCTTCTTTTAATTTCCAGGTGACTATACTCTATTAAGCCATCTATTCAGTTCTCCTGACACACTATGACTATTTCTAACAGTTTGTGGAGCTTCGAACTGGGGTGGCTTCTATGTTTCCTTGTCAGACAACAGTCAATTTACAAATTGTTCCTTCAGCCATCTGTCCACATTACCCTAGCCAGGTTGTCCCACTCAGCCCCTTTCCCTACAACTATATCTGCTGATATACAGTATCTTGCAGTTCCAGTGCATACTGCAGGAATAGATTCTTCTGCTCTATGCTTTCTGCAGAGTAAGTTGGCCTCTAAGTTGTTAACTATCTTGTCAAGAAAATCCTGGTCTTCTGCTGGGAGGTGCAAGATTAACCTTCTTGCTTTCCCATCTAAGGCATTGATGGCAAGTTCTGCCTACTGAGCAGACAGCATCCCATATGATCAGATCAGGCCCTGCAATTTCTTGACCCAAATAGCAAAGTCCTGTCCTCTCCCTGTGTACTTGGGGAATTGCTGCAGCAGGAATTATATCAGGAATAAGGAGAGCAGTATTGCAGGGGCAGTAGGTTGCTTACTAGACATGTGAAGACTGGAATATTTTATTTTGTTTTTTCGTTTTCGTCTGAAAAATAAAAAAAAATCGTTTTTTTATTTTTTTAACAATCAGGTTGTGTTTATTAAACATTTATGTATAGAGTAAAATAACAGCAGAAACCACGGCTAACATAGCCGAATGACATGACAGTACAATCATGTAGAATACAGTACAGGAGCATTGCAGGTTACAGGCAGATAGGGAATATTCAAGACACACTATCAGTGTACCACTGGGGGAGAGCCAGATCAGAAACAGTAAATGTTAGAAAAACATAACAGTACTAAGCTGTAAGATCCCTACTCCAAGGCTCGCTGGGGTCAAAGAACAAAAAAACACCCTGGGGAGGAGACCACTCATTGTGACATCCACGCCAGCCAAACCTTGTCAAATTTCCAAGTGTACCCTCTACGGATATACGTCATTTTATACAATGGCAAGGCAGCATCGATCATAGCCAGCCAGGAAGACACCGACGGAGGATCGGGAGAAGACCACCTGGAAACAATAGCTTTTTTCGCATAAAACAACAAATAGCCTATGAGTAATTTAGTGTGGTGAGGCCGCTGTTCATCGTCCGGAATTCCCAGAAGGGCCAGCTCTGGTGACAGTGAGGCCGCGTACACAGGATCAAATCTGTCTGCTGGAAACGGTCTGCTAGACCGTCCCAGCAGACAGATTCGATCGTGTGTACGGGCGAGCCGACGGATTTGGCCACCCGACAGATTTCAAAGCATGCTTTGAAATCTATCGGGTGGGAACCCGTCCGCCGACATGTCTGCTGGTTAGTACACTTACCAGCAGACATGTCGTCTCGCACCGGCGCCGAATGGATTCGGCGCATGCGCGGAAGTGTTTTACTTCCTGGTGCGGTGACGTGGCGGCGTCAACGTCACCGCCACATCACCGACACGTCAGCGCGCTGTCTGCTGGCGGGGATTTTGGTTTGCTCGTGTGTAACACACGAGCAAACCAAAATCCAAAGAGACAGATTTGTTCAAATCGGTCGGTCCGACCGATTTGAACAAATGAATTGCCTCGTGTGTACGAGGCCTGAGAGTACTAAATTCAACCGAACATTAATCATATCAAACACTGCCCTCCAAAAGACCTCTATTTTAGGACAGGCCCAAAGCATATGTATAAGGGTACCCACATGAGACCGACAACGGAGACAGTGGGGGTCTCTGTCAGGGTAGATCTTATGCAGCCTCTCAGGCGTAAAGTATACCCTATGTAGTAGTTTGACTTGAATAAGTTTATCCCGGAAAGAAATTACCAACCTAGGGCAGTTAACCAGCGCATCCTCCCAGTCCTCCCTAACAAGAGAAGGGATATCAGTCTTCCACTGGTCCCAGAGTCTCTCAAGCCTGGGTGTATCAGTCCTGAGTAAAGTCCCATAGAGGGCCGAAAGGTTTTTTTTTAGGTCATCCTGTGACAATAAGGCTTCAAGCGGGTCTAGCTCAAGTAGGGGCCTGGAAGGAAATTGCTCCCTGACCGCATGGCGAAGTTGGAAGTACCGAAAGAGCATCCACCCCGGCAGCCGGAATTTTTGGCTAAGCTGGGCAAACGGCAACAGCACACCATCCGGCATAACGTCCCGCAAAGTCCTGATCCCACGCCTAGCCCAGACCTGAGGGTCAGGTACTTTCCTAAGGTGGGGCAGGTTGGGGTTTCCTCACACGGGTTGGGCCGGGGACCATCTATCTACCCGGGTAAAACGTCTCCCCGCCGCCCTCCAGACCCTAAGTGTAGTTTTAGTAGGAGCCAGAACTCCACCATACGCCCTCACCCCCCTGTATACCAGGTTGCGCAAATCCATCAAGAAGCCCAGACATGCCACCTCAAGGCACACTGCCGCATTAGAGCGAGCCCCCTCAAACCACCAATAGGCCGTCACCAAGACCGCCGACCAAAAGTATACCACAAGATCAGGCAAGGCAAGGCCGCCCAGCTGCACAGGGAGATGGAGGGTAGATTTAGATAATCTAGGGACCGACCCCTCCCCACAAAAATGAAGTAATACAACTATTTGCCACTCTAAAAAATGAGACCGGTATCCACACAGGACTGTTTCGGAAAATATAGTTTAACTTCGGCAGTAGGACCATCTTAAAAATATTAATACGCCCGAGGAGGTTCAAGGGGAGCCCAGACCAAGCCGAGCATTTCTCCTTAAGAGTATGCATTAGGGGAAGAACATTGCGAGTGTAGTATTGGGCAGTGTCTCTCGTCACCACAACTCCTAAATATTTTAATTCCGATACCCAGCGTAAGGGGGACGGGCTAGCCAGTGCAGGGGCCTGATCGTCCAGCGGTAAGAGTACCGATTTTGACCAATTAATCTTTAGTCCCGAAAACCCCCCAAAAACCTCAAACGTGTCAAGAGCAGCCAACAGCGAAGGACCCGCATCATTTAGGTACAACAGGGCATCGTCCGCGTAGAGGGATATCTTCTCCTCCAGCCTACCAACCCGAAGGCCGTGTATCACCCGTGACCCCCTGACGGCAATCGCCAGGGGCTCCAAGGCCAGAGCAAAGAGGCTGGGGGAGAGGGGACAGCCCAGACGAGTACCCCTGAACAGTGGAAAAGGGTCAGAGACCCAACCATTGGTACGAACCCACGCAACTGGACTCTCATACAACATCCTGATCCACTGTATAAAATGTGGACCAAAACCGAATCTGCGCAGGACCTCCCACAGATATACCCATTCAACAGAATCAAAAGCCTTCTCGGCATCTAGGGAGGCTACTATGCGAGATCCAGTTCGGTCATGAGTCAGGGACAAGTTCAGGAAAAGTCGTCTGATATAAATGTCGGTGCCCTTACCTGGCATAAACCCCGTATGATCGATATGAACCAAGTTCGCAATCACACCCGACAGGCGCCGCGCCAGGATTTTTGCCAGGACTTTAGCGCCCACATTCAGCAGTGAAATGGGTCTGTACGACGTGCAATCGAAAGGATCCTTCCTGGGGTTGGGCACCAACACAATAACTGCCTCTGTCATAGATTTGGGCAGAGTACCCCGGACACGAAATTCCGAAAACAGGGATGACAATTTAGGGGCTAAAAATTCCAGGTTTTGGGAATAGAATTTGGTCGGGAGTCCATCCATCCCAGGCGTTTTAAATTTATTTAGTTACTCCCGAAAATCGTTTTGATTTATTTTGTTTTTCATGGGGAATAGCTTTCGTCCGAAAATCCAATAATACTTGGTTTCTGTTTTGATCCTTAGACTCCCGGCTATGACTGCTACGTGTCACCCCTCCCTAATGTCCTCCCCCCCCCTTCCTACCCCCTCCCCCTCCCGCCCGCTTCTTCTACTTCTCTCTTCTCCCTCTCCTTCTACACTTTCGCTTACAGATACTTCATTTGTCACGATACAACTGATCGGAATGCTGAAACTTGAGGCTACATGACTAGTATTTCATGAGGTAATACTCACAATATACATCTGTTCCTCGATAATTGCTTCTCCTTTTGGTAAAACATAAGAAGTTATTGTGGATGCTGCAATTACTGCACTGTTTACCGAACGGGTTTAAAGTATTGTATTTTGCATATACTGGGAGCTGCGTCTCCCACTGCTGCCCTGTTTATTTTTCCTTCAATAAACTGGATGTTATAAAAAAAAAAAAAATACTTGGTTTCTGTCGAATGGTCAAAGAATATTCGACGGAACTTCGAAACTGTGCGCGAATCGTACATTTCCGGTCGAATATTCCGCCTACAAGAATTCTAATGTTGTATGACTAGTAATAATAATAATAAATAATTAAATTATTATTACTAGTCATAGTCAACCAACATTAGAATGTTTCTATAGCCTATGGGCGGAGCATTAAAATGTACGAGTGCAGTATATCTTCTCCGTCGAATCTGCTTAGCACTTTCGATATACACCATAAGCCTTCTATTCTCTATAATGTCGAATCTATTCTCTATAATATTGAATCTATTTTCTCATAAATCAAAATCTATTCTCTGTAATGTCGAATCTATTATTTCTATAGAATCAAATCTTTTCTCTATGACGTTGAATCTTTTCTCTTTAATGTCAAAAAGTACCGTATGTGTGTGTATATCAGGTTCGATAGACAGATTGCTATTCACTGTATTCAGTCAGTGTCATGTCGAATCTCTCTATATCGAATTTTTACCGCAACAAAAACGAAAATAAAGCATTTTTTATGTTGGATCTTTCGATTTTCGTTTCTTGCGCTTTCGTTGTCGTTTGTTAAAACGATAACGAAAAAACCTGATTTTCGGACGAAAATGCATTCTAACGAAAACGAATGCACATGTCTATTGCTTACCTTCCTCTGGAATCGTACTACAAGGCACTGCTGTCATACCATTTCCATCACCATTGTCTGACATTACAGATCCTATTCAAAGATGCCAAGTATAAGAGAATAGGTAAATGATCAGACAGGTAACTCTAATGCTGTGTACACACGATCGGTCCATCCGATGAGAATGGTCTGATGGACCATTTTCATCGGTTAACCGATGAAGCTGACTGATGATCCGTCGTGCCTACACACCATCAGTTAAAAAAACTATCGTGTCAGAACGCGGTGATATAAAACACAACGACGTGCTGAAAAAAATGAAGGTCAATGCTTCCAAGCATGCGTTGACTTGATTCTGAGCATGCGTGCCTACTAACTATTGGTTTGGTTCTATCGGTTAGGATAAATGATATCTGTTAAATTTAAAACAAGTTGGCTTTTTTTTAACCAATGGTTAAATAACCAATGGCGCCCACACACGATCGGTTTTGACCGACAAAAACGGTCCATCAGACCATTCTCATTGGTTTAACCAATCGCGTGTACGCAGCATAACTTTCAGTTTACTAAGCAGGTGCAAAATTAAAAGCAAGAACGCAAAACAGGTTTAGGAAAGCAGAGTATGCAAACACTGCAGAAGAATACAAATCAGGTTTCGAAAGCTGCACAAACATGGACCCAATGGGGCAGATTCACATAGATGTAATCTTCCGCTGCGTAATCGAAATACGCTACGCTGCCGTCTATCACCAGACTCTACGCCGAATTCAGGTAGTTTTTTTGCGCGTACGCTATTGTATCGTATTTTTTTTCCGCCGCGCAATCGAAATACGTGAGTAGGGGGCGTGAAGCATTTAAATTAAGCGCGTCCCCGCGACGATCGAACTGCGCATGCTCTGTTCAGGAATTTCCCGCCGTGCATTGCGCGAAATCACGTCGTGACGTCATTCGTTGTTTGAGTAGCGGCGTTTACGAACATTCCTATTCCCGGACGACTTACGTTAAAAAAATAAAAGAAATCGAAAAACGTTGAAATTCGACGCGGGAACGACGGCCATACTTAACATGGGCTGTCTAATATTAGACCAGCAAAAAGCTGGTATAGTGAAACGGAAAAAAAAGATGACTAAAGGTGCCGTAAGAGATTGCGTTTGAAGAGCGAAATTTTGTGGATTCCAGGCAAAAGCTCATTAGCATACCATGAAGGTGAAAAACAACAGGAAGTCCGCCCAGTGGCCGCAATTTTCAGGCAGCGTAGATCTGAAGGCGTACTAACACGTAATAAAGTCGAAATTTAGCACGCAGGTGTCTTTTCATGGTTTGAGGATTTCGACTAGCGTAAAAACGCTCGTAAATCGAAATTACTCCTGTCTAACAACATTTACACAGGCGTAATCGCTTTGTGAATCTAGGCCAAAGTCTCTATGGTTCAATGTGGCTGCATAGCATAGTCTATATAAGGCTCCATGCACACTAGTGTTTTTTTAAGCTTCTAGAAGCTGTAGTTGCATTATTTTTCTACTCCTCAAAGCTAAATAGTGTTATCCTATGTGTCCATGCACACTACTTTTGGCTAATAGCATATTTTGAGCTTATAAAAAAACACTAGTGTGCATGGAACCTAACACTCTGTAACAAAAGAGAATCTAGCTGAGAATCACTACATTAACAAACCAGTACAGAACACAAACAGCTACCTATGCTTATTTTCATAAATACTATCTGTGAATTCAAGGGAAGCTCTGGTAACAGGTGAATATCTGGATGGATAAAAGGACCACCCCACTAGGATTGTGTTAGCATGTTAGAAATTTGGAAGGAATTTCCTACAGTGACTTGGTTTTCTAGAAAAGATTAGGCTCCGGTTGAACTGCTGTACGCTAGTTATGATGATGAAGGGCCACACACCTTTATGTAAATAACTTGGCAAGCTACCTATGTCTCAACAGGTGTGACCTCTCTGAGCTGCTGAGAATGGGAAACTGGGCAACATATCTTCCCTGGGCATGTCCAGGTATCAATAGAGTTGTGGGAAATTGAGATAGGCCTACTCCTGTATCTGAGCATGGTAGCGTAAATACACTAGACTACAGTACTAGAAACATACCGATTTTATCTCTATTACAATGAAACATATTGCTTCTTTCTGATACATACCTAGTACCAGAGCTACCCCCCCCCCCCACTTCCTACTTAGCATATTTCCCTTTTATTTTGGGGCAGACATTCATTTTAAATCCAGCATGCTGGAAAATTCTTCTGTCGAAACACAGGGACCTGTGTCACACAAAAACACTTATCACTTATTTCTTAACACAACCCCCAATCTCATAACACCTACACTTTTTTTAATCACATCTCATTAAGACAGTTAGAAGTTAAGTTCTGTTCTGAGACTCTTACATCCCACCGGTACATCACTGTTTTGTTATTTTATTTTTCACAATCACCCCTCCTCTGGAAAAAAAAAATTAAGCACACGTTCGTTTATCCACAGCTATCAGGGTTGATTGAAAGCTAATGAAAAAGCTGTCCCACGTCAGTTTATTCCTTGTATCCATTAAGAATAATTACGGCTGAACAATTTTTGATGTCTGTAACCTTCGCAAGTGTTGCTAATGGCATTATAAATTGCTCCTTGTCCAATGAGTAACGCTGGATGCTTAATTCCGAAGCTTTCTGTCAACGAGGTTGATTTGTACGGCTAATGAGTGCATTTTAAACAAGAGCCACAGCTCATGCATCCTGATGCCAATAACAAGATTTGGTTCAATAAAGAGGCTTGTCCGTAATAATTAGCAAAGGCAAAAGCTTCAGGTTAGTGTGATGGAAGCATGTACATCTTTATTTTTTTTTGTGTGTGTACTTAAAACACAATTCACCTACTTAATCTTTTCCTCTTTCACTTGATGTCTGCACAGGTGGATCCAGAAATATTTTAAGAACATTGGCCAGAAAACATCATTTATTATATACAAAAGAAATTACATGTACTGTATTATTAATGTACTTTACTAAAATTTAAAGGCTACACACACTCTTCAGTAATCATTATGTTACTTCAAAAGAAAAAAGTGCTGAGAAAACAATAGGCAGACACTACAGACTTCTCATTCTGAAAATACTACTTGCCTAGTTTTTATTCTGATCCAATGGCTTCAGTCGTTTAGAAATGACTGAACTAGAACAAGAATGTATGTTGGGAATTCTGATTTGTTCATTCCTGTTCCTGGTCAGTGACTCAAAGCTCATAAAAACCAAAGGATTAGCATGACAGCCAGGCAACTAAGAATTAACTCCTCTCTGTTATAGGTAAAGCAACTAAGCATCAACCCTATTTTATTCTACAGTACATAAATCTTTATTGCAAATATGCACTCACATAATGGAAAGTCACTCAGTCTTTAGTATAAATATTATTACATGAGTGGTCATTTTGACCACTTTTTATTAAGAGTACCATTTCTTTTTAATACTGTCCTCATACTGTAAATTTTGACACGACAACACTGATTATATTGCATATAGTATATCTCAACATAAAATGTTATTTTTTTGTATGTAAGAATTGTTTCTTCTAATTTCGCTGAAAATTATTAGATGTTCAAGCCGTTGGACTTGCCAACTAAAGGTACCATTATATCAGACATGATATCATTCACAAGTACATGTATCCTTACAATTTAGGGCCCTTCACCTAAACTAACCCCCCTTACTGTACCTGAGATATTTACTTACCTGAATGCCACTGCCATGGCCTGCTACTATCTTCACATCTGAGCAGTCGTTTCCCATAGACTTCATACAGGTCAGTCACTCACAAAATGAAAATCACAGGCAGCTAGACAACCACATTTTTTGGAAGAAGATTAGTCAATGGAAGTTCTCCCAGAACTGGTAATTTGGCTATAGCACAGTTGGCAAGCGATTAAATACTGCCAGTTTCCTAATCATCAAATTGGTTAGTAAATCTTTAAGAATATGTTGCCATAGAGACAGGTTCGAATTGGGCAACAGTTAGAACAACTTTGATTTACTGCATGTAAAAGTAATGCACTGGCGCAAATAATTGTCTAAATTAGGAGCAAGTAGTTCTTCAAGAAACTACCACCAGAAAAATGTTGTTAGGACATTCTTAAATCCTGATTGTGTTTTTTTTATTACTATTCTTTTAATTCTGGTACATCTCCCTTGGCATTGCTTGACTTCCCATGGCTTTTGTTTGACAATAGCTTGCTCATTAGCCCTACAGTTGGACAGAATTGAATACAAAATACAAAATACATCCTAGCCCAGAGATTTTAATGGGGTCCATTGCTAAGACCATGATCTTTGATTAAGAATCGTGAACCGGACCCAGACAGATTTGCTCATCCCTAGTGACCTGACTTATGCTGGTGGGCAGCACTAGGGAGATTTGACATAATTATGCTTCAGTGTACCTGTGTCTGTTCTCACTCAACTTAACTTGACATGAAAAATGTACCAGAGAAATAAACAGAGTGGGGTTTGATGGGAGCACTGGCAGCACAAAGAAAATGATGGTTGTGCCTAGACAAGAGGCACCAAAAAATAGATTGGGAGCAAATAGATTGCTCAGCAAGTGCCCCTAGGGTTCAGACTTAGCTATGCTCTAAGGATTATTCTTTGCCTAAGGAAGAATGATTTTGTTACTTTTTATAAATTCCATTTACAGCCAATCTAAAATGTGTTTACAAACAAGCCCATAGCAGCACAATGTATAAGACATTGGGTAGAGAAAAGTTGTTTAATTACAGTCTTCTCATTCTTGATTTTATTCAATTATCACCCTTAGCAAGATGAGCTTATTGTCAGATAATTTTCGCAATACACTGGATGCAGCTATGGTAGAAAAGAACATTTTATTATCTTAGGGATAATAGAGTATGCATATGTCATTTCTTATGCAAGCAAATATTTGTAGGCTTATTGAATAAAGCAATAAAGCTATGCAGAGACCATTGATGATGTCAAATTAACAGTAACAATGACAAGTTATTGCTGATAGGTTGCTATGGGTTACTAAGCTTGTTATGTTTTGATATTTTAATTAAACATGTGTGTTTCCATACATTAAAATCAACCTTACATTAGGATTGTGAGTGAAACACTATTGCATGATTTTATTACTCAGAAACTTTTAATGTGTTTTTTTTTTCGTTTTTTTTTTATTATTTCTATTACGTTCATTAAACACAAATTGCTTTGTCACAAGCATGTTTACAGACCTGGTAAAAGAAATGCATTACTACAATATGTCATTTTAATACAGTGCTTCATATGTCAGCCAAGGTCTGTAGAGACTTGACTCCACTGACCTAAAGTCTCCTCATGGGGATTTTACAGTGAAATAGCCTACAGGCTTTTGACTGGTTCTCCTTAGCAAATTTAAGACCAACTATTACTGACCGGTACAACGGTTAATGTTTGTTCTCTGATTGGGGATTTCCAGAGGACCTTAGCAAATAATAAAGGAGGTGTTACTATTTTGGTTCAAAACCTTACACAGAACATTGCTAACTGTCCAAGTAATGTTCTCCCTTATACTGTATTAATGTGATGACAATACAGGTTAATACATGAATAATTAATTGGTGTCTTGCCTTACACATAAAAATCATGCTTCCACTATCATAAAATGAAGTCTGATTACCTCCGAGTACTACTTGCTTGAGGGGATATGTATAATTATTCACATAATCACCAAAGACATTCATAATAACAGAAAGCTATTTTATTTTTTACTTTTTAAAACAATATTCTGAAGCTTTTCAAATCTTTTGTTTGACTTTGCCTCTTGTCATTCTAAAATAATGCATCAATGATTATAATACATTAAAGGCAGGGCAATGTACCTAGGCTTTACAGGGTATTAGATGAACTTATTAACCATCTTGCACAATTGTTTATTGAAATGAAAAACAGAATGTGTTACTAGAGTCAATTTATTTACTTTACTGTATGTTCAAAGCTGTTACTGGACAGTACTGTTGACCTAGTGAAACCTGAATTTTCTTGAGCTACAAGTATTCTTGTTACTGTTCTTCATTTTTTTTTTTTTTTTTTTCAAATAACAATTTTTATTTTCATAAAAGGTCATTACAAAACATAGCAGCAGTTCAAGTGCATTAGATAAGAAGGTGTACACAATTCCAGCTAGTTAGGCTTACACAGTGGTTTCGTATCTATTTATTCTATCAGTAACTTGTAACACAAGAAAAAAAAAAAAGATAAAAAAAAGAGGGGAGATAGAAAGAGGGGGATGGGGTGAAGAGAGGGAGACAGGGAGGAGAGGGGGTGGCGAGGAAGAAAAGGAGAAGAGGGGAGAGGACAGGAGAGAGGGGGGAGGGGGGGCAGGCAGGATTATCGGGGCGAGTAGTGTACCCTGGTGACCTGTTGCTGGCTCACGGCGGGTCTTCCTCCACGTGCCACCTCTCCCAGACCAGGTCGTGGTCCTCCAACCTATCCCGGATCCTAGCCGTCATTTTTTCCATAAGTTCTACATCTTTGACCCTAGCATAAAGGGCTTCTTGGGATGGGGGGATTGGTTTCTTCCAATAAAGCGCTATCAGGCACCTCGCAGCCGTGGTTATGTGTCTCAACAGTTTCTTGTAAGGTTTAGCTATGCGAGGTTGGAATAGGCCCAGCAAAAACAGCTTCGGGGAGAGGGGTATGGGTGCCTCCAGGAGGCGGGATAGGAGCTCTCGTGTCTGAGTCCAGAATGGGACAATCAGGGGGCACGTCCAGTAGAGGTGGAACAATGTGCCCTTGGCTTGGTTGCAACGCCAGCATCGGTCAGAGGCGGAGGGGTAAATCTTGTGGAGGACGTCCGGGGTCAGGTACCAAAAGAACAGTATTTTATACGTGTTTTCCTTATAAAGGGTGCAGATCGAACTTTTGACCGCCTGCCTCCAAACCGCCCTCCACTCATCCTCCGAGAGCACCTCCCCCAGCTCTCTCTCCCATCGGAGCATATATGCATGTTTACCTTTGGTTAGTAAGGGGTATTCATTGAGAATTTGGTAAATATCAGATATGAGGCCCCTTCGGGCTGTGCCCTCGAGTATGATTCGCTCAAATGGGGTCGGTTTTGAGAAAAGGAGCCAGGGGGCGATTGTGTGGGCATAGTGCCTGATCTGTAGGTAGCTGAAAAAGGCTTGTCGTGGGATGTCATGTTTGGCTTGGAGATCAGTGAAGGAGTGTAGGGTGCGGGATCTGGGGTCTATTAGATGACCAAAGTGGAATAGGTTTCGCTAGGCCCAGGGCCAGGACACCTGGTGGGTGAGACTGGTCGGCACTTTAGGGTTGTAGAGGAAGGAGGTCAGCGGGGAGCTATCGGACTGAAGTTGACCGTCTCGGGCTAGCCTCCTCCAGGTACATTGAAGCTGCCGCATGGAGCCCAGTAGACGTCCGGGCTCCACTACCGCATTCGCGTTCCACAGGAGATTGTTGGGGTGTATTGGTGCCAACCAGATCTTTTCCACCTCCATCCATCTATTGTAAGACTTCTGGGGGAACCATGATGCCACTGCCTGGAGTTGTGATGCCTGGTAGTATTTGACCAGGTCTGGGAAGGCCAGACCTCCCTCGGTTCGTGACGCCGTCATAACCGAACGTGGGATCCTGTGGCGCTTGTAGTTCCACACGTACCGGAGGAGGTCGGCTTGTAGGGCTCGTAGATGAGCATAGGGGACCGGGATAGGGAGGGTCTGGAATAGATATAATAGTTTTGGGAGGACAACCATCTTTATGGCTGCTATCCGGCCCAATAGGGATATCTGGTGGGACTTCCATTTATGGATCAGCGCCCTTATTGAGCTGTATAGGGGGGGAAGTTGGCTTGATATAGGGATGCAAAGCTTGGGGTCAGGTGGACCCCCAGGTATTTCAGGGAGGTTCGCTCCCAGTGGTATGGGAAAACGGACTGCAAGTGTAAGGCTTCTGGTTCGGGCATATTAATCGGCATGGCCATGGACTTGGACGTATTAGTCTTGTATCCTGAGAGGGCCCCGTAGCGTTCTAATTCCCTGTGTAGGTTGGGCAGGGAGATGCGGGGGCGCGTCAGTGTCAGGATGATATCATCGGCAAAGAGGGAGATCTTAAACTCCCTCCCCCTTAACGGGATACCTCGAATGTCCGGATTGTCTCGAATCGTCGCTGCTAAGGGCTCGACGCAGAGGGCAAAGAGGAGGGGGAGAGGGGGCACCCCTGACGGGTTCCATTAGTAACGGGGAAGGTGGATGAAGTGGCAAAGGGTGTTTTCACCTGTGAGATCGGGTCGGTATAGAGGTGTCGGACCGCCTGTAGGAAAGGTCCCCTAAAACCCATATGCTTTAACGTGGTGAACATGAAGGGCCAGCCAAGGCGATCAAACGCCTTTTCTGCATCCAGACTCAGGAGCAGAGACTCCGGGCCCTCCCTGCTCGCCACGTCAATTAGGTCAATCACCTTTCTCGTGTTGTCCCCCGCTTGGCGGAGGGGGACAAAGCCCACTTGGTCTTTATGGACCAAAGAGGGTAAAACTACATTTAGGCGGAGGGAGAGGACCTTCGTGAAGATCTTGAGATCAGAGTTCAGTAGGGCTATCGGCCTGTAGCTCGCGCATAGTGAAGGGTCCTTGTCTGGTTTGGGGATGAGGGTGATGAATGAGCGCTGCATGTCTTGCGGGATGGGGGTCTGCCGTAGAAAGGCGTTGAAGAGCTTCGTCATGTGGGGGAGGAGTGTGGGGAGGAAGGTCTTATAATATTCATATGGGAATCCGTCAGGGCCCGGAGATTTATGGGCGGGTAGGGACTTAATGGCCATGGTCAGCTCCTTACCTGTAATGGGGACGTTGAGGGAGGCTAGGTCATCCGGTTGTAGTCGGGGAATGCCCGGCCCGAGTTAGGTATTGTGTCATCCTATCTAGCAGGTCGGGGGGGGGGGGGGTCATGGGGGATTTCCGGCTTTTTATACAAGTCAGCGTAAAATGCTGCGAAGGCATCTGCAATACTCTGAGGGTGTGAAAGAATATTGCCCGAACTATCCTGGACCTGGTGTGGGGTGGATGCGAGCGAGCGGTCCGCTAGTTTCCTCGCCAATAGAGCTTGTGCCTTGTTGCCCTTGTCATAATATACCTGGCGGAGGCGTACTAGAGCTTTCTCGACTCGACCCAGCGCAAGGTCCCGAAGCGTTGACCGTACCAGGGCGATACGTTTAAGGAGCGTCAGGGAGGGGGAAGTCTGTAGGCGAATTTCTAGGGCTCGGAGCTGCGCTTCCGCCTGTTTCCTAGCCGACTCGGCATTCCTCTTAAGGGCCGAGGAGATGGCCATACACCGTCCCCTGATTACCGCCTTGTGAGCGGCCCACAGTGTGGTGGTGGAGATGTCCTGTGTGTCATTTTCGCTAAAGTAGAGTTGCAGGGCAGAGTCTATTTCCATTTTGGAGGGGGTGTGTTTCAGGAGAAAGTCATTCAGACGCCAGTTATAGGGCCTGCGGGTGGGAGTATTGAGGTCAAGGGTCAGGGTGATGGGGGCATGGTCGGACCAGGAGATGGGCAGGATCTGTGCGGAGTCAGTGACGCATAATGTAGTATTGTTGACTAGAAAGTAATCGATACGTGAGTGAGTGTGGTGGGGGGATGAATAGAAGGTGAACTGGCGATCCCCTGGGTGAAGCGCCCTCCATGCGTCGAATAGAGCATGTTTTCTTGTAAGCTGACGGAAGAGTTTAGAGTCCCGCAGGGCTTTCGTCTGAGAGGCCCGGGGATTCACCACCAGGCGGTCCCAGGCCACCGAATGGGGGAGGTTAAAGTCCCCCCCCACCACCAATAGGTCGCGGGGGGATCTGGCCAGGCGGGTAAGAACCCGGCTTAGAAATCTGTGCTGATGTGCATTGGGAGCATACAGGGTGCATAGAGTGACGTCTCGTGAGTGCCATGTTCCCCTCAGAATGATGAAGTGGCCCAGAGGGTCGATGTAGGAGTCTGTGCATGTGAAGGGGGTGCCTTGTTTAACCAGGATTGCGACCCCTGCCCGTTTACGTGAACTAAAGGCCTGGTATACTAAGGGAAAGTACCTGGATGCAAACGTAAAGGAATGGCCCTTGCGATTCCTGTACCATTATAATCTCCACCCCTGATTGCCTGAATTCCCTAAGTGCTAGATGGCGTTTCCTATTGGAGTTAAGCCTGTGTACGTTTAAAGATAGCAACTTAGCCATACTGTGGGTGGAGAGATCGTGGGTTGTACTTAGCTGGAGTCAGGCGCGCTGCATCAGGTTCTGGGAGGGTGAGTGGGGAGACCGCCGAGGCGACAGCCACCAGGGTGCGTTGTCGGGTGCTGCCTGCACAGGAGAGGAGAGAGAGATATCTGAAAAGAAAGAAAAGGGTGAGAGCAAAAACAAAACATAAGGAGAACACATCAACATTCAACAGTGAGGGCCCAAGCGGCCCGGGGGCCCTCAGGTCCCAACAGTTCCTTAAGGACCTCCCGACCAAAAAGTCCAAAAACATAGGTCGGGGGGGCAAGGGGGTGGTGTGGAGAGACTCCACTGTGGGGGTTAGGGGAGAAGGAACTCTCAGGCTATAAGCCATGGGGGGGGTCCGTGATCAGAAGGGCAGCCTCTTCGGTGTCTCATCCGAGACAGGCCCAATGTGTGGCGTAGGGGTAAGGCTGGGGCAACCGGGGGTAAGGTGATGGAGTGAGATCAAAAGCAAAAACAAAAGCAAAACAGGAGGGCTTTATGCAGTGCTCAAGGCGACTCTTGTGGCCAGGGCTACCATCCTAGGTGTGCCTGTGCCTGGGGGAGTTGCGGGCAGGGTTTCAGCCCCTGGGGCGTTTGGGGGGTGTGGCCACGAGGTCCCAGTCCGGGGAACAGGGATGTCCAGGGTTCTGCAGAAGTCGTCCAGGTCCTCTGGGTAGCGTAGAGTGGCTGAGGTCCCCTGGTGGTTGGCGGACAGGCTGAAGGGGAAGCCCCATCGATACACAATGTCCTTGTCCTGTAAGGTGCGGAGCAGGGGTTGTAGTAGGCGTCGTTTCTGCACTGTGATCCAAGCGAGATCCGGGTAGAGCTGCAGAGGGTTGTTGTCAAAGGCCAGGTTGCGCATGGGACGGGCTTTGCGCATTATGTTTTCCTTCAACTTGTAGGAGTTTATGCGACATATGACGTCACGTGGGTTGGAGGCTGGGCTCTTTGGTTTAAGGGCTCGGTGGGCTCTGTCCATCTCGATGGTCTTGTCTGGTGGTTCACCCAGTATTTCATTAAATAAATTCTGAAGGGTGAGCTGGAGGTCTTCTGCCCCGTCTGCTTCAGGGAGACCGCGTATGCGGATGTTGTTGCGGCGCCCCCTGTTGTCCAGGTCCTCAACATGCCGCTGCATGTCTCTTAGCATGAGACGGTGGTCTGATGCCTGAATCTGGGTGCGATGCACCGCCAGTTTGGTCTCTTGGACCTCCTCCTCTGCCATTTCCATTCTGTCAGTTAAGTGTTTGAGGCCCGTTTGGAGAACTTGAATTTCAGCGCGGCAGGTCGCCTTAACGTCCTCAACAAGCTGTTTAAAATCATCTTTCGTGGGCATGGCCTGCAAATAAGACTGCCATGGTGGGGGGGGTGGTAGGGGGGTCCCCTGACATCATAAGTAGGCTGTAGTGGATCAGTGGGGGATGGATGGCGGGAGGGAGCTGATTCCCTGTGCTGTCTGGCCTCGAGGGGGGGTTGCTGGGGTAAGTCCCATGGGTTGGACCAGGCCTCAGCCTGATCCACGAGTGGAGTGGGGGCCCTCCCGTGCCAGGGCGCACTGGTGCTGGCCATAGAGGCATATGAAGGGGGAGAATTCCCCAACTGATCCCCATTCCCCGGATGGATGGTTGGGTGGGTATGTCCCTGAGCTGCGGGGGAGGTAAAGCCTGGCCTGGCATCAGCAGAGGAGCTGCTGCGCTCTGAGAGTCCCATGGAGGCCTGGGAGCGTGAGGAGGCCTGCAGGACCGGGAAATCCTCCTCAAACGTGGGTGAGGGAGAGATCTGCGGACCGCTGTGCTGCTCAGGGTCCGGGGCCGTGCGTAGCAGGAGGGGGAAGGCCCCCGTGCATGGGGTGTCCCGCTCTGGAGAGGTGAGGAGGGCCGCAGCCTGTGCCTCGTGATCCGCTGCGGGGGGGGTGGGGGTGCTGAGGTTCACTCACCCACGGCTGTGAGCCATCCGGGGATGGCTCCGGATGGTCAGGCAAGGGGGAGCGAGGAGGAGAAGTCTCTGTCCTAAGGATGGCTGCGTCCGGCGCCATCTTGTCCCCTCCGCCCGGCGGCATGTCGGGCGGCTTAATGTAGTCTTTTAGCGTCGTAGCGGAGCCTGGCGGGGGTTGGGATGATCCCCTTGCTTTGCTGGATCTGGTGGTCCGCGAACCGCCCATGGATGGCGGCGTATACCCCCGGTTTTTTGCCTGTAAGCTGCGGGCTGGAGAGGAGCTCTCAGGGGATGCTTCCTTCCAGGCTGGCTTCCGGTCACGCCCCCCCCCATTTTTTTTTTATTATTATTCAATTTATTGTATTCACTGTTGTTTAAAAGTTACCAGCAAGGTTACTAGGAAAGTAAATAATTCCCCTAATCTTGGAACATTCAATTATGACATAAATAGGAATGTGACAAACAAGTTGAGGAATCAATGAGCAGGGTTATCCGATTTCTACTGGATTAAATTTGCATATAATTGTACTGTCCATCCTCATGTTGTAAAGCGCTGCGTAAACTGACGGTGCTATATAAATCCCGTATAATAATGTGTGAGATCATGGAGCATCTTCGAAGTGGTAGCCTGTTGGAAAAGGTGCAAATACATGGGCCCACATATTAAAAGCTGTTTCAGACTAACTTTGCTGATTTAGTTACATTTTGTGGGTAATCACTGGTTTTAGAAGCTAATAGAATATTTGTTTTTAGATATCTTTCCAGATACTTCAATATCTGAAGAACTAAAGATATTTGAGAAACATTTGTTATTATTACTAGGTAAGAGTTACTTAAACAGATGCTAAGCTTAATATATATTTATGATTTCTTGGCCATTTTTCAGATAATATAAATGATAGCATAAAAACTTTTCTTTCACTCATGGTTAGTGTGTGGCTGAAGCCATTTATTATCAATCAACTATGTTTTCTCTTTTTGAATCATAATGACAACAGAAATTACCCAAATGACCATGATCAAAAGTTTACATACCCTGGTTCTTAATATTGTGTTTTGCCCCCTTTAACATCAATGACAGCTTGAAGTCTTTTGTGGTATTTTTGGATGAGGCTCTTTATCTTCTCAGATGGTAAAGCTGCCCATTCCTCTTGGCAAAAAGCCTCCAGTTCCTGTAAATTCTTAGGCTGTCTTGCATGAACTGCACTTTTGAGATCTTCCCAGAGTGGCTCAATGATATTGAGGTCAGGAGACTGAGATGGCCACTCCAGAATGTATACTTTATTCTGCTGTAGCCAATGACAGGTCGACTTGGCCTTGTGTTTTGGATCATTGTCATGTTGGAATGTCCAAGTACGTTCCATGCGCAGCTTCCAGGCTGATGAATGCAAATGTTCCCCCAGTATTTTTTGATAACATACTGCATTCATCTTGCCAAGAATTTTGCCCAAATTTCCTGTGCATTTGTAGCTCACACATCCCAAAACATCAGTCCACCTCCGTGTTTCAAAGTAGGAATTGTGTATTTTTCCCCATGACTCAGAATCCATAAACGTCCGTGCAGCACTGGATGAAAGATGCAAGGGTCTGTCAAGAGTCCAGAAACTCATTGACCTTTTATATACACACACTAATTAATTTTTGTGTCCTCAATCATATTCTCTGAAAAATGGCCAAGAAATCATAAATTCTGCCAGGGTATGTAAACTTATGAGTATATATATATATATATATATATATATATATATATATACATACATAGAGATAGAGAGAGAGAGAGAGAAAACTGTAGCATACTAAAACAGTTAAAGGACCAATATCAAGAAAAACAGTTGGAACATAAATGATTCTACGCATTTACTGCACTTAATGCCGCGTACACACGGTCGTTTTTTGCGATGAAAAAAAACGACGTTTTCTGTGAAGTAAAAAACGACGTTTTTGAAACATCACTTTTCAAAGACAATTTTGCATACACACCATCGTTTTTTCACAAAAAGCGAGGTTACGTTCACCACTCTTTTCCATTGAAGCTCGCTTCATAACTAGCTTCTGGGCATGCGTGGGTTGAAAAACGTCGTTTTGAAAGACGTTTTTGCTACACACGGTGACTTTTTGTGAAACAAAAAACGACGTTTTGAAAAACGACACAAAAAATTCAAGCATGTTGGAATTTTTTTTTTGGTCGTTTTTTTGAAGACAAAAAACGACGTTTTGCCCACACACGATCAATTTAAATGACGTTTTAAAAAACGTTGTTTTTTTTTCATCGCAAAAAACGACCGTGTGTACGCGGCATTAGTCATCATCACTGTGGTATACAGTACCCTGGCTAAGCAAATGAGACTCGTGTAGGCAGTAAGTAATCTATTATAAACAATATGATATACACAATCAAATAGGTGCACCCTAAGATGGTCACCATGCTAGACTTGATATTGTAGATATACAGTAACAGGCCAGGCATATAACCATCCTATTCATTTCATTCCCGAAGTCTCCAAAAATAATAAAACCAGTTGAGTTTACACCAAAAAGCTGTAATGTGAATTAAAACAAATCGCCCATCAGCCTTCACACTCACCAAATACGGTGGACCAACATTTTTGCAGGCCATGTTTGTGGATAAGCCTCACAGCTGCTGGTTCTCAACAGGCAATATAATGCCAGATGCAGCTACCTTTCCTCTTCTCTTGCTTGCAGGAAGTCCTGAATATTTCTTGTCAGGACAGATGGAGCACAACTATCCCTGATCACCGCAGATCCAACCTTCTCAACTGCTTGTGAACAAGGATTTGATCCTACAAATTAGCCCAGGTGGAATTTGACTCTTCACAGTGTTGGTATACAGTATATGGAAGAAAAAAAGGCACAATATCCCTGATATGTTTCGGCATTTTGTACACCAGAGGCATGTCACAACAGAAGTCTCTAAAAAATCATATAATGCATATTGTGGCATGGCACCCTGCATTCTCATGCCACGTACATATGACTGTTTTTAATGCCATGGAAAAAAAACAATGTTTTTCTCAACATGATTATGGTCAAGCCTGCCTTGCATACACACAATCGTGAAATGATCACGCGGTGATGTATAACACGTACGACGGCACTATAAAGGGGAAGTTCCTTTCGAATGGTGCCACCCTTTGGGCTGCTTTTGCCAATTTTGTGTTAGTAAGAGTTTGGTGAGAGATGATTTGCGCTTTTCAGTCTGTTACAGCGTGACAAATGAGCTATCTCCAATTCAAACGCTAGTGCTCCAGTCTCATAACTTGCTTCTGAGCATGCACGTTTTTTTTTTCCATCGTTAAAGCCTACACACGACTGTTTTTCACAATGTGAAAAACGACGAGAAAAATTAGAATTTACATTTTTAATGGCCATTTTTCACATCAAGAAAAATGCTCTAGAGCCTACACACGGTCGTTTTTAATGACCAATTTTAAAAAAATTGAATTTTTCTAATCAGAAAAACGGTTGTGTGTACGCGGCATCAGTGTATTGATGCAGAGAGCAGCACTGATTTTTAGGTCAGCAATATCCAAAAACAGAGCCACAGCCAGGAGAAGACTTAAAGTGGAAGAAAAAACTTTCATTCACCTCACTACAATCAGACACAACAATAATGTTACATCTTTATAGTTCAAATTGTAAATGTTGTATGTTTTTCTCTACCTTACTTGGCTTAAAAATCCCTCCTGTCATTTGACTGAAAAGCCCTTGCCCTTACTTCTTCAGGGCGGCTGTTGGGCATGTCTATTGCCTTCTATTATCCTCATTTCTGGAGGATAGGAGGCTGGGAAGATTGGAGGAGCTGCAGCACATTGCTGAGAATGATGCTGATAGCCATGCAAGGCAAGGGGCAGAAACAAGTGGGATGGTGGCAGGGATGGGCCGGGGCATTGCTAATCAGAAATGTGATGAAACTAATGCACAGATACCGACAGAGTGAAATGCATTGGGGGTGTGGCCTGGTCGGAATCCAGACTGAGGGTGCAACTTCCTTCATTACAGCAAGACACCATACATGTGCGACTTGCAGGGGTCACCCTTCCTTTCTTGAACAGTTTAGGGAAGTGCTTGTAAGAAGACACATTCAGCTGCACAGGAACACTGTTGGCAGTAATACTCTTAATCTAGATATTAATCCGCATTTGAGAAAATGCAGAGTATGAATGTTATTGTTGCTACATACACTAAGCAAAGGCAAATTTAGATTTTTAACAGGAATTCCACTTCAACATGTCCATGAGTGACAAGAAGACATCAGAAAAACTTGAGCAAAAAAGCATACTATACTTCTGGGGGCCTCAAGGGGTCCATGGGAGGGCAGTACAGTCCCTAGAGTTGCTCTTTAACCACTTCCCTACGGCCGTACGACTATATGCGGCCGCAGGGTGGTTCTAAATCTCTGGGCTGCCGTGTTTTCACGGCAGCCTCTTTCTGTGTTCCCAGCGCGCGCTCCCGAGCGCGCAGCGGGGAACTTGTGTACTGGCCGTGTCCCTTGGACACAGCCAATCACAGATCGCCGCGAACGGCCAATCAGAGTGGCCGTTTGCGATGCGATCTGTGCAGTGAATGAGAGATGATCTCATATGTAAACATATGAGATCATCTCTCATTGCCGGCTCTCACAATGACAGCGTCCTGTCATAGAGAGAGCAGACCGATCTGTGTTCCTAGTACATAGGGACACAGATCGGTCACCCCCCCAGTCACCCCCCCTCCCCCCACAGTTAGAACACTATACAGGATACACATTAACCCCTTCCTCACCCCCTAGTGTTAACCCCTTCCCTGCCAGTCACATTTATACAGTAATTAGTGCATATTTATAGCACTGATTGCAGTATAAATGTGAATGGTGCCAAAAATGTGTCAAAAGTGTCCGATGTGTCCGCCATGATGTCGCAGTCGCAATAAAAATCGCAGATCGCCGCTATTACTAGTAAAAAAATAAATAATAAAAAATAACAATTCTGTCCCTTATTTTGTAGGCGCTATAACTTTTGCGCAAACCAGTCGCTTATTGCGATTTTTTGCGATTTTTTTTTTTACCAAAAATATGTAGAAGAATACGTATCGGCCTAAACTGATTTTTTTTTTTTTAAATCGGGCTATTTTTTATAGCAACAAGTAAAAAATATTGTATTTTTTTTCAAAATTGTCGTCCTTTTTTGTTTTTTTTTTTTTTTTTTTTTTATAGCGCAAAAAATAAAAACCGCAGAGGTGACCAAATACCACCAAAAGAAAGCTCTACTTGTGGGGAAAAAAGGACGCCAATTTTGTTTGGGAGCCACGTCGCACGACCGCGCAATTGTCAGTTAAAGCGACGCAGTGCCGCAAGCTGAAATTTCACCTGGTCAGGAAGGGGGTTTACATGCCCAGTAAGGAAGTGGTTAAGCATGTACCAGCAGACAGCAGTTTTTAACTGATGCAGGTGTAGTGATATGTAATGGAATAGGAGTGTTTGGTATCATGGATCGTACTAGAGTAGACCCAGTCATAGAAGTCCTGGACACCCATGGTGGACACAGTGATTGTCACATACCTGGTGATGTAGCTTGATGTGGAGAGGAAGGCATTCTCTTACACCTCTGTCTTGGTACCCCTGGTAAGTAATAGGATGCATGACAGCCCTAAGTGGCATGAGTGCCTTTCAGTTCTTGAGATGACAGCTGCAGATGAGTAGACTATGTGCACTCGGATGCAGGCTGGACCGTAACACAGAGCAGGAGGAACAGCAGGGTGGCAGGTTGGTGGTAGACATTCGGCAGGGACTTGACAGGCTGGCATAAAGAAAAAGAAAAAAACTGCGCCAATAAGTGCAAACACAAACAACAAAGTCCTTGTGAATAAATAAAAAATAAAAATAAGTCCAGTAAAATGATGCCTGAACACAAATAACACCCAAGTGCTTGCAAGATTCGGTGAACCACCACCACATGGACAGAGGCTTACCAACAGGTACAGTAGTAAGGTATCAGCATATATCAGCTCCACAGCCGTTCAAGGAACACAGGCAGATGACAGTAGATTCAGTCCAGAAGTAGCCTCATAAATGGTCCTCAGCATTGGTACAGGTTACCACCAACCGCAAACCTAGAAATGAAGGACCATACATAGTGTAAAACCATCAAGGGAAATTTTAATAACAAATAAAAACCTACTTACAAACGAAGATGAAATTCGATCGTATAAAAACAGATGCCGGCCGGCAACAAGAGGAGCCTTTCCTCGTAGCGTCGAACGCGGTGACGTCACTGCACGCCGTGTACCCAGACGCGTTTCGTCATTATTTGACGTTCTCAATGGGGATGGGCTCCAACGAGAACATCAATTTATGACAAAACGCGTCTGGGTACACGGCAAGCAGTGACATCACCGCATTCGACGCTACGAGGAAGGACTCCTCGTGTTGCCGGCCGGCATCTGTTTTCATACGATCTAATTTCATCTTCGTTTGTAAGTAGGTTTTTATTTGTTATTAAAATTTCCCTTGATGGTTTTACACTATGTATGGTCCTTCATTTCTTGGTTTGCGGTTGGTGATAACCTGTACCAATGCTGAGGACCATTTATGGGGCCATTTTTGAGGCTTACTACCTGTTGGTAAGCCTCTGTCCATGTGGTGGTGGTTCACCGAATCTTGCAAGCACTTGGGTGTTATTTGTCTTCAGGCATCATTTTACTGGACTTATTTTTATTTTTTATTTATTCACAAGGACTTTGTTGTTTGTGTTTGCACTTATTGGCACAGTTTTTTTCTTTTTCTTTATGTCATTGTGGTATACACGCTTACTGCTGCCGTTTTGAAATCATATTTCATATTTACACAATTTTTTCTCCTATTGACAGGCTGGCAGGTTGCAGACAGCAGGCAGTTGCCAGGCTGGCAGGTCACAGACAGCATGCACTTGGAAAGCTGCAGGAGTGAGTACAATAGCCATAGGCAAGGCACAGAGCAGTGTCGGGCAAGCCTCATCCAAAACTAGCAGGCACAACAGGAACAGATCAGCAGGCAGCAGAGCAGTCAGGTTCATGCCAGGGTTGGCAATGGTAAGCAGACAGGCAGTAGGGGCAGTCAGAGATGTGGTCAAAGGGCAAGTCAGTGGTCTGTTCAGGCCGAGTTTAAGCAAGGTCAGACAGATTAGGATGGCAACATGAGATCAAACACAGGAACAGGCACCAGATTAGCAGAATGTTGTAGAATATAAGGCAAAGTGCTTGTGCAGCAGTGATGTTTAAATTGCCCACTAGGCGCCAATCTAGTGGCGGGCGTGTACGCACATGCTCACTCACATGAGGATGAGTCAGGCCAATATATATTCTCAGTCTGCGCATAATTATTTACCTGGGCACATTTCGCCTTTCCTGACAGTGATGCCTGTTCCTTGCTGATCTAACATAAAAAAGGGGTTGGGGCTTAGACTGGTCTGGCAGCACCTAGGCATCCATACCACTGATTAATCTAAGGCATACAGACTACAAAAATTTGCAGTGAAAAAGCATTTTATCTGCAACCAGGGCACAGCATTTTTCAATGTTGCACACCATTTCCTATTATATATAAATGGGTTCTACTGCACCAGGGGTTCAGCTTTAATAGGGAACACAAGATGTACATGCACTTAGTGTTATTCCATTTGCAGCATTGCTACGCCATGTACTTTACTTGTTAAAAGGGGGACAGACCAGCTACAAAACATAATATGTCACAATCTTGTTTTATTACTGTTACTTTATTTGTTCACTGCTTATATTGCTCATTGAAGCAGATCAAAGCAATATATTACATAGCTTTAGTGTCCATTTAACACCAAAATGGCCAGACTGGGAGCTAAATATATATGACCCTATATTTTTTATTTTTCCAAGACAAACAACCATTACTGCTTGCCATTGATTTTTTTTACAGAGGACTAGACGTATTTTCCAATATTTTCAGACCAAGAGGTCAGCTTTAAACGCAGGTTTTTAGACCCACGTGTGCCTTTCAAGATAACTGCTTAACCCTTTTTGTTAAAATGATTCTTGTTATTTATTTTAACACACTCCGAAGTGTCTGTATTACACAGGTAGGCTTTAACAGTTTTTCTCCTTTGCAGTGGCAATTCATTAGATCCTAATGTAAAAATGTTTTATAATTATCTCTGATTTAGGGTAGGGCCTGTCTACCCATCTTTCTTTGAGTCAAAATCAACACCCCCCCCTCAACATTTTCAAGGTCACAAGCCTTAATTTATGTTTCATATAAGCATTGTCAACTGTATTGTTCTTAATCTTTCTCTTGGGTTGTTTTATTACATTATTTATCTATCTTATAGTTTTTACGTGTTAAAGTGTATTTACTACGCATCATATAGTAAAAAGTTATATATTAAAAGGGTTTTCCAGTTAAAATGCCTTAAAGTGGCTGTAAACCCACTCTCATCCTTTCTAAACTACTGCCATAGTGCTGATCTATAAGGATCTACACGCCTCCTGCATGTATCCTCACCTGTCAAATGTCTCCCCTCTGTCTGTTATAAGAACTAAAAAACTACAGATTCTGTGGGCGGATCTGTTGTCTGGAGCTCTGTGGGTGGAGTCCTGATGTCAGTAGACTCCCCGCCCACCTTTACACTCCCCTTGTTAACATGCATTTTTTTTCCTGTGTATTCCTTACACTAAATTCTGCTATAATCACTAACATCCAGTCAAAATCCAGAAAAGAAACCACATGACTTCAGAAAAGGAGTGGGAATTAAAAAACAATGCCTGTCTCTAGGCTAGTGCATGATATATGTAAATAACCTGTCACTCACAGCAAGGGGCCGGAACAGACTAAGGTTTTTCTCTGTAATTCTGTTTTATTTCACTGAACAATAAAAGAGGATCACTCAGAGCTGTATTAACTCTGCGTGGCAAGACTGGGCACAGATGATAGGAAATCTTATACTGTACATTGTGACAATTGTGTGGCGTCCTTTGCAAAAAATATATATATATATATTTTAGTGTTATCTCTGGGTGAGATTTTAGGACCTACATTTTCGTTGATCAGATTCATTCAGTAAGCAGTAATGTCGCGTACACACAGTGTTTTTTTTTGTGAAGAAATAAAACGACGTTTCAAAAAACCTCATTTAAAATGATCGTGTGTGGACAAAACGTCGTTTAATGTCTTCTGATAAACGACAAAAAAATAATTCAAACATGCTTTAATTTTTTATGCCGTTTTTTCAGAATGTCGTTTTTTGTGTCATATAAAATGATCGTGTGTGGCTAAAACGACGTTTAAAGCGAAGTTTTTAAACCTGTGCATGCTCAGAAGCAAGTTATGACGCGAGCTTGAGTGGAACAGAGTGTCGTCGTACGTGTTGTACGTAACCGCGCTTTGCAAGAGCATTTTCAGAAAACGATGGTGTGTAGGCAACGTCATTTTTTAAAATGAAGTTTGAAAAACGTTGTTTTTTTTCATGAGAAAAAACAACGTTTTTTTACATGACAAAAAACGACCGTGTGTACGCGGCATAAGAGTTACTTGAACTGTTTATATTTACTCTCATGATAATTTCTCTTTAATAATCTGTTTACACGCATACATATTGTATAAGGTGTTTAACCAATATTTTTTTTATCCATTTTAGTGAACTATTATTTTACCAAGCCTATTTATACTATTTATGATAATTAATAAGTGTGAGTGAATGTGCCTGGGTTTGGTTTTTGGAGATTTTATCTAACCCATTGTTATGTCCAAGAATTATGCACCTAAATCCAAACCCCACTAAAGTCTACAGGGGCAAATCTTTAAAATGTTGGCTAATTTCAAAGCTAATTGGCAAGGGTGATGTAGGAAAATATTAAGTTTTTTTTTCTACATGTTTGAAAGATGCCCTTAACCTTTATGTGGTGTATTGGATAAAATCAGCATCAATACATTCTGGTCTTACATATTTTGCCTGTGTAATACTTTATTACTTTTAAATTATTGCTTGATTTGATTTAAATACAGAAGCAGCACTCCCATTTTATTCATTAAGGATCACTAAAGGAAGCTAAATAGCTTCCTTTACCTTACTGCAGTCCTGGTTTCATGTCCTCATTGTTCGTTTTTTGCTTTGAAGTAGCTGTAATACTTCTCTGATCTCCACACTTCCTGCTTGTCTGGCTCCTTATGAGCTTTTCACTGTGGTTCACTGTGATTACTATGTGTCTAAAACTCCTCAGAACCATTTTAAAAACAAACATTGCCCTGTATTTGTTTGTTTTTGTTCTGTGTGTCTCTTTACTTCACAGAAACATGAAACCAGTTTAACCACTTAAGACCCGGACCAAAATGCAGGTAAATGACCAGGTCTCTTATTTGCGATTCGGCACTGCGTCGCTTTAACTGACAATTGCGCGGTCGTGCGACGTGGCTCCCAAACAAAATTTGCGTCCTTTTCTTCCCACAAATAGAGCTTTCTTTTGGTGGTATTTGATCGCCTCTGCGATTTTTATTTTTTCGCTATATACAAAAATAGAGCGACATTTTTTTAAAAAATTCAATATTTTAAAAATCAATTAAACTAAATTTTAGTCAAACATTTAGGCCAAAATTTATTTAGCCACATGTCTGTAGTAAAAAAAAATCGCAATAAAAAAAAAATAGCTACCTAGCGGGAACAGCGACACTAATACAGCGATCAGAAAAATGATCGCTTAGTGAGGCTGGCAATAGGGAGTGAAAGGGTTAACTAGGGCGGTGATCAAGGGGTTAAAACTTTATTAGGGGGGGTACAGGGCTACCCTAGACCTAACACTAACTGCCTGTCACACTGACACTAAATACAGTAATCATACATGTATGATTACTGCATTCAGTGACACTGTGACAGGGGGAGGGCGATCGCGGGGGTTGAATGTGCCTATGTGTAGTGTGTGTCAGTGTAGTGTTGTGCACACTTACTGTGCGATGTGATCTCTCCTCAGCGGTGGTTGAAAAAAACGCTGTGGGGAGAGATCACATCACTTCCTCCTTCCTGTGTTTACACAGGATGAGGAAGTGACACTGCAGGGGAGCGCGGGGATTGGCTGGGAGCGATCCGGAGGGGGCGAACAAAAACGAATGGCCGCCCCCTCATCCCGGATCGCTCGGCCAGCTACGGGGACCGCCGCATGTACCGGGGGGGGGGTCTCGATCGGACCCCCGACCCACCTCAAGGCACCAACGTATATATACGTTTATGTGCCTGTCGGTGTCATTCTGCCGACGTAAATGTACATGCGGCGGTCCATAAGGGGTCAAAAGTGAAACTTACCTGCAGGCACATTATATGATTGATTTTTATCTATTTTTAATCATTTTTAAAAGGAATCTGTTAACTTTTATGTCTCTATACCCTGTAAACAGTCATTTCAGCAAAACATTTTTTTTTCCTTTAGTGACCCTTTACAGTTTGAAACATAACTTTTAGTATTTTTGGCTGCAGCATCGGAATTTGTTAACCAGGGATAACAGGCCTGCATTAATCAGTGGAAGTAGCAGCCACAAAAGATCTAACAGTTATAGGAAAGTTTACTCTTACAAAAAATAAAAATAAAGACCTCTTCTTCATACTAACTGTATGTATTAATCTGACCTAATTTACCCTGCCACATACCTGTATGTCTGCTGTAGGGGGGGGGGGGGGGTTGTAACTGAGAAGCTGACTTTTAAAAACCTGGATGAGGGGGGTATGGGTTTTTTGGTGTACAGTGTTTTTACTTTTTTTAAGGGTGCATTGAGATGCTGGGACAAGCAATTATCTGATGCGATCTAATCAACTTAAGCTAAAAGATGTAATCTAAAAAGAAAATAGGTGCAGCAGCAGTAAAATTTGAATTAGCACTTTTAGTCCCGGTTCACACATATGCGATGTGGGAACCGGAGCGATTTCAGTGCGGTTACCGAATCGCATGTCACTCGCTGGCAGTTCACACTGACATCTGCGAACCTCTGTGGGTGTCAATGTAAAGTTAAAGCGGATGGCCCATTAAAAACAATATATTAAAAGCCAGCAGCTACAAATACTGCAGCTGCTGACTTTTAATATTAGGACACTTACCCGTCCTGGAGTCCAGTGGCGTCCACAGCAGAGGACGAGCGATCGCTCATCACCCTGCTGCTCCCCCCTCCATCCACGGTGAGGGAACCAGGAAGTGAAGCGCTCCGGCTTCACTGCCCGGTTCCCTACGGCACATGCGCGAGTCGCGCTGCGCCCGCCGATTGGCTCCCGCTGTGTGCTGGGAGCCGAGAGTTCCCAGCACACAACGGGGGGGTGACGGGATGTCGCCAAAAAAACAGACTTTTACCCGAGACTGCGGGCTGGAAGTGGTTGCAGATACCTGTCTTTAGACAGGTATCTGCACCCCCCTCCCCCTGAAAGGTGTCAATTGTGACACCGGAGGGGGGAGGGTTCCGATCAGCGGATCTTCACTTTAGGGTGGAGATCCGCTTTAATGACACCCCAGATCGATTCACAGGTTGTAGTGCGAACTGTAAAAATGGTGCAGGAATTGATTTGCATAGGTGTGAAAACCCATGTGATCTGATTCCAATGTAGACCAAAAAAGGGTCCTGCACCATTTTGGTGCAAATGTGATGCGATTTCAGCCATACAGTTTGTATGTGGTGCAAATCACATGCAATATCTGTCATCACACAAGTGTGAACCCAGCCTTGGGTGCAAAGTTACTAGAAACAAAGCGCACAGGTAGTTGGTTTTACTACAAGAATTAAAGGGCCCCAGAGGATACAGCAATAAAGAGCTGGCCAGCAGCAGGACAATTTTGAATAGCAAGGCTAGGTCAAATTTACTAGTGACAAGGAACAGGGGCTGAGGCTTTACTACAAGTATGTAGATAGCAAGGGCAGCTGGATTAAGGGGGCTGGTGAGAACACATGACTCCCAGAGGCAGAAGCATAAAAGGTACTTTATAGTTCTAAAAAAGGTCGTTCTGAAACAGCTGGAGGACCTAAGTTTGCCTACCCGTAGTCTAGAAGATATTTGGAGAGAGTACTACTTGACACATTAAACTATTCAGGCATGCATGACTTGAACCTATATAATAGATGGTGAAAGGTAGCGCAACCCACAACACTATATAAATATATATACATAGATTGTGAAAACCTGTGAAAGAAAATTGTCTTCAATGGAAACACACATAAATAATTGTCTCTCGTGGAAGGTTATTGTGAAAAAATTATATAAATAAACTTAAAAGTCCACAAAACAAACTGGATTTGATAGCAGCAGTGCTTTCTTATCCCCAGAGTAGTAATAGATGAACATCCATAAGCAAAAGCAGGAATAAATTTCGGGCAAGCTGGCCCCTTACCAGAAAAGATGGACCTCTACCTCTAATGAAAGAGGTAATGCAGGCATGTAATAAGGTATCGATGGCTGTGGTTCTTGTTGATAGATCCAAAGGGCATCCATCCTTTGATGTCCAGGTGTAAAACCGTGTCCAATCCACTTCAATGCTGCAAGGTTGCCAGCATTCACAGCTCTCCCAAGGACGGTATAGTTAGTAGAGATGAGAGAAAAAAAGGCTTCATAGTGCAATAAGTTCAAAGAAACCTCTTTATTAAAAGAAGTTTGTAATTAACATCAGGGTTTAGGCAACAATGTGATGTAAATACAAAACAGTCTGGTAAAAACGGATAAAAAGTTATCCTCTGATGTACAATCCTTCCAGCTTCGGTAATAACCGATCAGCTGGTTCGTGGCGACGTCTGATACTATAGCTCCGCCCGATGCTGCATTTCACCTAATGCAGGCTTTGACTGGGAAAGGAGGCTTTACACATTGTCACTTTCACCTTGCTTTACACATGACTTGAACCTAACCTGTACTTATAGACAAATGGAACAAACTAAATCAAACCATATTTTTTTTTTTAATTTGACAACTTCATTATTGAAGTTGAGCAACTGCATCTAAATTAACTTCTGACATAGCTGGAGATACTAATTTATTTTTTACATATACTTTAGGATGCTGATGCACAATATTTAGGCAGCTTATTAGGATGCAATGTATGAGGGACAGTAAACACAGTTTGTATCATTACCTAAAAATGAGAATGGGTTACAGTGTATTTCAGAGACAATGGCCAGAAATATTGTACAGTAACTGCACAGTATGTAAGCAGATAAGAAAGCCTCAATGTAAGTGGGAGAGATGAGGCATATATTTCTGTTTATTGTCATAGACAATAAACAGAAATATTGTACAGTTGATGTGAGTAGCTTTATTGGGCAACACTTTAAAAGGGAGGGATACAGCTGTTTTTCACAGACAAAAGCCAGAAATACTGTACAGTTGATGCAGAGTATGTAAGCAGATTTATAAGACCACCATTTAGGAAGGAGAGATCAGGTTGATTTCATGAAGAAATAAAAATGATACTGTATTTCAGGGTTACTTACACTAAGCCCCTATAATGCTGCTTTCACAATGATGTGCTGCAGCTTACTTGAACGATAGGTGCAGCGCAGTGCACCTGAACCTTCCTGCAGGTTAGCTGTGTATCACAATAGTTATTATACCTTGCAGGTGTGGTGCACTTTCTGAAAGCACTAACTTTTTCCTTCTTCCAGCTTCTGCTGGTATTGCTCTCCAGGTTGCTAGAAAGGTCCCAGGTTAGGTGCACTTGGTATCACACCGCCTGGAATAGGAGCTGGTGCTACAGAGGAAGCATCAGCTTATGTAGCTCCTGCTTCCTCCGCTGCAGCTTGCATGTAGCCGCCTGCTGGCTCCATGCACTCTGATGTTCTAGGATGGCAAGTAAGTAACCCATTGATCGTGATCTGGGTCTGCTAGCCTGCCATCTCAAAGCATGGGCATGGTTTGGGGTCACGGGCCACATCATATTTTAAGAGGGAGAGATAAGACAGGCCTTAAACAATACATAAAAATTAGTGTGTATTATTTCTCAGGAACTAATCAGAAATATTGCACAGTTGATGTCAGCAGCTTGCATTATACTGTCATTTAAGAGTGAGAGATGAGGCAGGTTTAACAAGAAATAAAAATTTGAGTGTATTAATTCACAAACAATAGCCAGAAATACTGTGCAGACAATGGTCAGTTGTAAGCAGCTTTATTGGGCAGCAATTTATGAGGAAGAGATGAGGCAGGTTTTATCAAGATATAAAAATTAGAGTGTGCAATTTCACAAAAAAATAGCTAGAAAAAAAAATGTGCAGGCGATGCTTTGTATGTAAGCTGCTTTAGGAGGGAGTGATAAAGCAGGTTTTGTCAAGAGAAAAATCTCAGATCTAAAAGTGACAGTGTGTTATTTCAGAGGTAATACCAACAAATATTGTGTTGAGCTTCTGTACCCACACATGTGCTGTAAAAGGGCAACCTTGTCTGTGTTAGTCTCAAGTGAATACTGCTGATACTGAAATAATCTGTAAAAATAAAGACCCTAGCAAAAATGTAAATCAAACAAATAAAACGTATATAACAGTAAACCCCACCCTAACTGAAAGTATAAAATAAAAAATATATATATAAATAATAGTAATATATATATATATATATATATATATATATAAAAATAAAAATATCTCCCCCAAAAAAACCTGTGGAGAGGATGTGTCAAAGTTAGCAGTTAAACACCAACTGAAGCTGTGCTGACACACACAAAAAATGTATAAAGCACTGTGTGGTACAGCTAATATGTAGTCCACCACACTTCATATCACAATAAGAGAGCACAATACTGCATTGTGGATAGCACTCTATGGCACTGTATATAGCAGTGTAGAGCAATATATTACAGCAAATATCTCTTACTGCACAATATAGAACTGTGTATAACACTATATAGCACTGTATAGCAGCAACTATCTTTTTCAGGAAAATGTAGCACAGTACATTTTATAGCACTGTATAGCAGCAATGATCTCTCCTGCAAAGTGTAGTACAATACAACAATATGTATAGCACTGTATAGCACAACCATTCCTCCCTAATCACTCACTGCTAGTTCTCCCTATTTACTCCAAGTCTCCAACACACACTGACAGAAGGCTGTTTTCATGAAGTAAATGTCCCATGCCGATCCTCTCCCGAAGATACTCTATTGAAAATGACATCTCCCCAGTTGCTGCTGACTGAAAAGCAACAAGCTAGGATGCTTGATGATATCATTGGCCAAATATGGTCATGACTGGTCAATGATGTCACCTGGGATTCCTAGTCAGTCAAGCTGCTGGCTGGGGAGCTGTCATGTGTGATGGAGTATTGGCAGGAAGCAGTATCGTCTTACATAGGCCATCTTATTTTTGATGTCGGGTTCTTGGTGCATCATTCATCGTGATTAACGATGGATCTACATCGCTGGATGGCATGAATGACAATGGATATACACCCTGGGACATTTAAAAAAAAAAAAAAAACACATTATCACAGTGTGGCTGAAATGATTTAATATGTAATTTTTTTTAGTAAATGAGTAAAAAAGGGTAATCATTTATGTGGGGTGGTGGACATCTTGGGGCCCGCTTATATTAAAGGGGGCTTTCAGACTCTAAGAAGTCCCCCACACAATCCCCCATAATCAGCAGGTCAGTAATGTGGGGAAAAGGTCCTTGTCCCCATTAACATGGCAGTGTCCAGCTACCTACACCCTATTTTATAATAATAGCTTGCAAATTTACTGTTATAGATTCAGTTGGGTTTGAATGGTATATTCAGGGCTCGTAGATTACAGACTGTGTTCATCGAAGGGTCCATGAATAAAACCCAGGCCAATATGCCAATATAGCAATTGGGTGTTGACCTTCCATAATACACTGCTGCATTTTTCAGCTACTCAGTGTCAGTAGTTCTTGCTTTATGCTGTGTTAGTTAACTTGATCTGCTGATGCAGCTCATTGCTGCTGTTGCTACTAGTGGACTTCTACCCCTCTTCCAATGTAGTTGCACTGTTCTCCAAGGCCTCCAAGCCTGCCAAGTCCTCAGTTTGCATACTATAAAAGTAAACATGATCTACTACTTTAGTAAATCAGGGCCAACTTAACCTAAATATAAATGAGTGTACACAACAACACTAAAGCCGCGTACACACGATAGGTTAACCAGAGGACAACGGTCTGAAGGACCGTTTTCATCAGTCAAAACTGATCATGTGTGGGACCCATTGGTTATTTAACCATCACTTAAAAAAAAAGCAAACTTGCTTTAAAATTTAACCGATGGATTGATAACTGATAGGTCAAAACCGATCGTTAGTATGCAAAAACATGGGTTAAAAACCAATGCATGCTCAGAATCAAGTTGACGCACGCTTGGAAGCATTGATCTTCATTTTTTTCAGCACGTCGTTGTGTTTTGCGTCACTGCGTTCTGATACAATTGTTTTTTTAACTGATAGTGTGTAGGCACATCAGACCATCAGTCAGCTTCATCGGTTAACCTAAGACAACGGTCCTTCAGACCGTTCTCATCGGTTTGACCGATCGTGTGTACGCGACTTTACTGCAAACAAACAAAAAAATATATAACAATAAACATTTTAGGACAATTCAGCATTTTCAAATATTAAAACCTTAAATTATAAGCACTTCTGAGATGATTATGGAAGTTTGATTGACCATTTACTGTAGATTTTGCTGTTTCAACTTTTACTTTATAAATGAGAAGTACATGTTGGCCAATTAAAGTGATAAATTGCTGAATTCAGATTTCAGTTAAATGAAAGAATTACACCTGTCTTTATAAGTAGGACCATTACTCCCAGTTTGTCAGTTCCCTTTGCCAAAAAACAAGTGATGTTTAAAAGGAAAAAAACTACTTATTTACAGGATTAACAAACTGTGTACAAGCACAAACTAGAAAAAAAAACTGAAATCAAAGTTCTAATTGTTTTACAATGCTCATCCATTGTTTATTGTGAAAGAGTAGGACACTCCAAGTTTTAAGGATTTTTTTAATCTATAAAGAAGTTACCTCCAGCATTGGTTATGTGAAAAAATTGAGTATTGATTAGGCATAATGGCTACTGCCACAATGCACTTCTACAACGGACAGTTTTTTGGAAAGCTTTATATGTTTTATCTCTATTCAGGTGCCCCAAGGTTTTATGCTTTGGATTATCTTGTCAAGGAAACATTCCCAAATATTGTACAAAAGGGGCTGCAGACAAGGCTTCAATATAAGTGAGTTCCAAAAGGGGAAAAAGATATTAGTCAAATTAATCAGACCAAGTACAGCATTGAATCCAAATCAGCAGGCAGGGGACAGAGAGGTATAAAAAGCAAGCTAGACTGGTGTAAGGAAACAGGAAAACAGTAAGCAGCACATCCATAAGACAGCAAGATAAACTCTATCCCAGGTGATGAACGCTAAAAGATGCAGGACCCTAGAAGCTGCAAACTGCAAATGCTCACTGCTGTGCATATGTATAGCTGACAAATTGCATAAACAGTACCTGCTATCCTGGAACATCTGAAAATCTACAGGCATAGAGTGGGCAGACTCAACAATAAGTTGCTAGTTTTACTAAGAAAATATTTGCTCCAATTTTGCTAATTGGAATGGTGAGTCAATAGGGAAAGTGGATACTAAGGCACTGTGCATTTGAGCAGGTGTGTGTATGGGTATGTGTGTGCCCATCACTGAGTATACACAAGCAACACTGAGCTTGGTAATAGCACACCAGAACATGAAGACATAGGGCCAGATTCAGGTAGTCCAGAGCATCTTTGCTCTGGAGTAACGCTTCTCATTTGCGTTGCGCTGCAGAAATTTTAGGAGCAAGTGCTGTCATTCACGAAGCACTTGCTCCTAAAGTTGCGGCAGCGCATCGCAAATGAGCCGGCGGAATTCAAATTGGGCGGGTACGGGGCGTGTAGTATGCTAACTAAGCGCGATCCCGCCGCCAACGTACTGCGCATGCGTCGAGTGTCAAAACATCCCCGTGCACATGCTCCAAAATCTGTGAATGAACGTCAATGACGTCACATTCCCATTCATGACCGTTTTACGCAAGCAACGTTTTTTTTTTTTTTTCCGACGCGATGACGACGCCTATACCTAACATAGGATATTCCAACCCCATGTAGGTATAACTATGCGCCGCGTATCCCGTCCGGAAACGTCGTAACGTCACTGCGTCGCGCCGGAATGCGATCGTGAATTGCCGATTTCCGCTCATTAACATATTTTTTGAGCGGAAATCGGCGGGAACGCCCCCGGCGCCATTTTTAAGTTGAAGTAACGATGCGATGGCGAAACTCAGTTACGCTGCTCGCATCGGAGCTTCAACCCGGCGTTTCTTGTTTTCTGGTTACAGAAAACAGAAACGCCGGCTCAAAGTCACAGTTAGGCTGGCGGATCACTGGATCCGCCAGCCTAACTGTTCCTGAATCTGGCCCATAATGTTTAGAATAATAATGATGGGCCAGATTAGAATAGGCTGGCGGATCCAGTGATCCGCCACTAACTGTGACTTTGAGCCGGCGTTTCTGTTTTCTGTAACCAGAAAACAAGAAACGCCGGGTTGAAGCTCCGATGCGAGCAGCGTAACTGAGTTTCGCCATCGCATCGCTTCCCGGGGGCGTTCCCACCGATTTCCGCTCAAAAAATATGTTAATGAGCGGAAATCGGCAATTCACGATCGCATTCCGGCGCGACGCAGTGACGTTACGACGTTTCCGGACGGGATACGCGGCGCATAGTTATACCTACATGGGGTTGGAATATCCTATGTTAGGTATAGGCGTCGTCATCGCGTCGGAAAAAAAAAAAAAAAACGTCGCTTGCGTAAAACGGTCATGAATGGGAATGTGACGTCATTGACGTTCATTCACAGATTTTGGAGCATGCGCACGGGGATGTTTTGACACTCGACGCATGCGCAGTACGTTGGCGGCGGGATCGCGCTTAGTTAGCATACTACACGCTCCGTACCCGCCCAATTTGAATTCCGCCGGCTCATTTGCGATGCGCTGCCGCAACTTTAGGAGCAAGTGCTTCGTGAATGACAGCACTTGCTCCTAAAATTTCTGCAGCGCAACGCAAATGAGAAGCGTTACTCCAGAGCAAAGATGCTCTGGACTACCTGAATCTGGCCCGTATTTTCTAACTTATTTTCTAACTTCTCTCTATGTCACTATGTCACAACTGTGTTGCAAAGCCTTATATTCATAGAAATATGTACCAACATAATTTAGCTGTATCATTAACAGTAATAAGTAAGATTATCCATAATATAATCTCACATGTCAACAAATGTAACTGATTTAATGAGGCAAAGAGATTTTTTAGTTCAGTAAACTGAAATGTGGGTGGTTACTAAAGGATTGTGCACTTTGTTCATTATAAGCATTCTTTCTGCTGCCTATATAAGCCTAAGAGTGTGTACTCATTTGTGTAGCAGATATCACTTAGTCAAATGGTCAAATGTATGTGTTGTCCTATTAATGGGGACAGTATGATTTCCACCTATTCAACAGGAATACTGATCACAGAAGAGAAAGTTATCTTACAAAAGGACTTTAGATCTTTTGTCTAGGTTCAATGAGACCCTTAGAAAATCTGTTGTCACTAAGCATTCACATTGTCTTGTTTACTGGATATCAGGTAAGCTTTATGTGTGCAGGGACGCATGGTATAGACTCATTTCATCCCAACAGCACAATAAGGAACTGGTAAAAAATAAATAAATAAATAAATACAAATCATCCAAATAGAGACAGTCAATACTCAGGTATGTCATAATGCATTATAGTATGATTGCTCTAATCATGCTATTCTCTATAGGTAGAGGAAAAGGCTAAATCCTGGTATACACTAAAGCCGCGTACACACAATCGGTTTGTCCGCTGAAAACAGACCGATGGACTGTTTTCATCAGACAAACCGATCGTGTGTGGGCCCCATCAGTTTTATTTCCATCTGTGTAAAAAAATAGAACAAGTTTTAAATTTTTCCTATGGATAAAAAAAACGATAGAAAAATCTGATTGTCTGTATGGAACTCCATCGGTCAAAAATCCATGCATGCTCAGAATCAAGTCGACGCATGCTCGGAAGCATTGAACTTAATTTTTCTCGTCGTAGTGTTGTACGTCACCCCATTTTGGCAAAATCGGATTTTTGACTGATGGTGTGTAGGCAAGACTGATGAAAGTCAGCTTCATCGGATATCCGACAAAAAAATCCATCAGATTAGATTCCATCAGATATCCGATCGTGTGTACAGGGCTTAACAGTTTTTGGTGACCGGCAGATAATTTTTGGTCATGCCCCTAAGACAGAATGGCTGCCTGTTTCTATTGAGGTGGCCAATGCCACCCAATATTCAAATCTATTGACAGAAAAAAACAAAAGAACAAAGTAATTTAGGGGTGTGTGTGTGTGTCTAAACAGCAGGTAATGACATAAAAAATGTAAATAAAAAATGGAGCGCTTGGTAAAAGTTTAGTCCACACAAAGGGGATGTTTCAGATACATGTTAGACTCCTTTTATAATTTGGTTTAAATCCAGCAGTAAGATCTCCCTGTTATCTCCCAATGTCAGCTTTATTTTTGTCCACCAATAAAACTAACCCTTCCATGTAAAACAGGGGAGTTTCCACAAATTTTGTGGAATTCTGCATAATATAGAATATATAAAAATTACCTGTTACCGGCTGAAAAAATGCAGGTAAAAGCACAGACAAAAAAAACATCTGTTTATATCTGCAGAACAAATCAAAAAACGTTTTTGACCAAATAAACTATTATTAACAGGTGTCAAAGTATGACTCCCTTTTTAACCTTAGCTGCTGGGGGAGATGCAAAGGGAGTGACAGCTCTGAGTAAGCTTAAGCTGCTGACATCACATTCAAGATGGCGGCCCAAGCAGTAGTCTCAATGTTTTAGGATGTCTGTACAAAAGAGATGTTTATATGTAAATAGCATGCCTACATTTCTTTGCATGCACATATGATCTTATGGAAGACATTGCTGTTGAAAATAATTGTCTAGTGTTCCAATGGAAGAACAGATTTCTCTTTCATTATGTATATCCGAAAACCTAGGACATTGATGGGAAATGTAGGTCCAAAACATCTGGGGTGTCAAGGTTTGCCATCACTGACCTAGGCGCTCTAGGGCAGATATTAGAACTACAATTTCAGCATACAATTTCATTTTTATAATATCAGCATTGTAATAGAAATGCAAAGAATAGCTATTTTTGGCAATCACTATAAGCTTACTTAAAGCGGAGTTCCACCCAAAATTTGAACTTCCGCTAATCCCACTCCTCACCCCCTTACATGCCACATTTGGCATGTCATTTTTTTGGGAGGGGGAGTGGGGGCTTCAGGAGGAGAGTGTCCCACTTCCTCCTTCTGCCGAGGGGCTGGTTAGGCGATTAAGCTTAATCGCCTACAGCAGCCCCTCCCTGTAGGCGATCGCATGGGACACTGACAGGTCCCTTGCGATCGCCTGTCCAATCAGCGGCGGGCCTCGCCGCTCGCACATGCGCAGTGCCGCTCACGCATGCGCAGTGGGTGCCCGGCCATAAAGCCGAAGGCTGTCACAGCCGGGTGCCCACAGTTGTGATGAGGACGCCGACCGGGGGGGAGGGGAGAGGAGCGGAGCCCCAGTCGGTGCGCCGCTGGAACGCTGGAGCAGGTAAGTGTCTGTTTATTAAAAGCCAGCAGCTACACTTTTTGTAGCTACTGACTTTTAATAAACATATAACTAGGCTGGAACACCCCTTTAATTCTTCTTTCATGTTGTGAGTGCTGCCTGTCTGCTGGTTATCTCTTTTCACAACTTACTGGATTCCTGCATGCTTTGCAGCTTCTCCTCTGATGTTTACTTTTTGTTTCTAAGGTCTACATATCCCATTGTACCTTGTTTCCTTCAAGCAGTGATTCCTGTACTGCCTCCTGAAACTCATCCTCTCAGCAGCGATGTAGTTCAGAAGGCGGGCTATATGAAATGTGTAACGCAGCAATGCCTAGGCACAGGGCATAGGGGATATGTGTTACACCTTTCAAGGAACTATATATGTATGGATCTTCACAAAGTAAGTTTACAGTATGGTTTAAATTAATAGAAGTAGGCTAAAAATAATTAAAATACAATGTAGAAATGAATATATGACTTTACATTTTTACCATAGATATGCTTTAATTCATATTGTCTATTGTCATATGCACTTTATTTGTACAGGCAAGTAAATACTCACGCCCCCCTTTTCAAATCACTGTTAACTATTACAAGTCGGAGGAAAGCTTAAGCCTTCTAGAAGGTGTCTGTTAGATCCTTGTTCAAACTCATTCTCTTGATTAATTGAGCATAGAAAATTGGGTCTCGCCTCCTTCCACTTAATGCTGTTTCTTCCAGGTTACACCACAGGCCAGGGAAAATTCAGGAGCTGTACAAATGAGCAGAATCTCTGGTTAAAGGCAAAGAGGTCGCAGGTTAAATGTAGACGGCTTCTCCGAAGGACACGTGCCTGCATCTATTTGCATTTTAATATCCTCAGTGAGAGGCATGAGCTCTGCGTTTTAAGGACAGCTTGTTTGCAAAACACCATTAACGGGATATTTATAGGGCCAGCGGCAGGCCGACCCTTAGCCTTGTTTTGTTAAACACAAATGAGACATTAATCAGATGGACTTCCGGCCAGAGTTACTATTGTCTAAATGTCAATGAGAGACGTTATCCTGAATGCAGAGCTTCAGCCCTAACTGCTGCTAGGCTGAGTGGCAAGAACTGTTCAAAATAGATTTCATTTTACCATTCTGCTGATAGCTAGTTCAGTAAAGTACATCTCACTGTTTATTTCTGACATTCCTGCCAAAGAGCGCACACTTTCCAAAATATGAAAAATGTTTCCAGGAATTATTTACTGCAGGCGAGGTAAATCTGCGCTTGTTGTATATCAAACAGACTATGTTTAGCTAGAACACTACATGTACGCCGCATGAGATGATGACTGGACTTAATTATAATATACCGTACATGTATTACAGGGTACAGTGACATAAGAGAAAACACCTTCCCAACATGAACATAATATAAATATACTATATTCTAGGTTTAGAACAATGCCTATCCAACTAACATAGGCTCTTATGGCTGTTCATTGTTAAATTGCTTCATATAAAATAATATAAATGCACTACAGATAGCAGACTTTTCTAAAAAAAAAAAAAAATTACTGACATAGAATTATAAATGTATTACACTAAAGTATGTTATACTTACCTGCCCTGTGCAGTGGATTTGCACAGAGCAGCCTGGATCCTGTTTATCTCAAGTCCCTCTTTGGCTCTCCTGTCCCCTCCCTCCTGTTGATTGCCCCCACAGCATTCAGACATTGAGCTGTGGCCCAGCCCTGCCCCCTTTCTCTCCTGATTGGCTGGCTGACTTTAAATTAACATTTTTGTTATTGGTACATAGTCCCCAGGGCAATGCCCACCCCTCATTCTATTTTATAAACCCTTTGCATTTTGGCCCAGAAGATTTACATTTTTTTGTCTCCCATTGATTTCAATTAGGTTCAGGTTTTGAAACCCTTTTTGGCTTATCACTACTTCATTATCTGTGAATGGAGGAGAGGATCCTGTCACTAATCAGACTCTCCCCCATTTACAGATTTTGTTACAGACAGTGTAATCAGTGAAAGAGTTTTTATCAATGGAGAAAGTGGAAGGAGTGTTGGACCATTCATACTGCTGTTATGCCTGAAGATCTGAAGCTGTTAAAGTAAATAGAAGAGGGGCTCAGAGCAGCCATAGTGTCAACTCTCAGGGCAAGCAACCCATTTTTTTTTAATTATTATTGAGGTTGTTTTTGTCTTTCATTTTTTTTTGTGGTTGATTTGCAGTCAGCATCAAAGCAGTCAAAGCAAAGTTATTTATTTTCTACGATGCCCTATTTTGCTTTTGGGGTTAGTATTTGGGGAGTTCATTTAATATAAGTGCATTTTTTTACTTTATATTGATATGATTTTTTGGTTTTGTTTCAAGAGTAGTTATTTTGGGGATTTCTTTTGTGTGTCATTTTTTTTTTTTTTTATGTTCATGGGGTCTTTTTTTTCTACATTGCTTCTATTTTGTTTCTGGGATTAGTATTTGGGGAGTTCATTTTATATAATTGTATTGTTTAACTTTATGTTGATATCATTTTTTGTTTTGTTTCAAGAGTAGTTATTTTGGGGATTTATTTTGTGTGTCTTTTTTATTTAATTTTATGTTGATGGTGTCTTTTAAGTGGAATGTTCAAAGTGGAACATTCAGTGGAGCTGCCTTTTGCTCACAGCCCACTGCTGCAACTTTTGAAAGGAAAGAAAAAAAACAAAGCCCAAGAACAGTGGGCATCTAAACCACTTTACATTATATCACTGACATGCGGTGCACCCTGTGTCTCCATAGATCAAATCAAAAGCTAGGCATGGTGACCCTTATCCAACAACTTTGAGCACCACACAAAGCACTGCAAAACTTCCCCCCCTGCAATTCAAAGCACAGATCAGGTGCCGATGTTCAAACAAGCTCATCCAGGCTAGCTGACACAGATTGGAAGACAGAAGGTGGAAATGCCGCACACCAAGATCTCTATGAGTAATGCCGCGTACACACGATCATTTTTTGTGATGAAAAAAAACTATGTTTTCTGTGAAGTAAAAAACGATGTTTTTGAAACGTCACTTTTCAAAGACGATGTTGCATACACACCATCGTTTTTTTCACAAAAAGCGAGGTTACGTTCACCACTCTTTTCCATTGAAGCTTGCTTCATAACTAGCTTCTGGGCATGCGCGGGTTGAAAAACGTCGTTTTAAACGACGTTTTTGCTACACACGGTGACTTTTTGTGAAACAAAAAACGACGTTTTGAAAAACGACACAAAAAATTCAAGCATGTTGGAATTTTTTTTTGGTAGTTTTTTTTAAGACAAAAAACAACGTTTTGCCCACACACGATCAATTTAAATGACGTTTTAAAAAACAACGTTTTTTTTCATCGCAAAAAACGACCGTGTGTACGCGGCATAAGCCCTGTGGGCTGGTTTAAACATGTCAGAGAAGCATAGCCAGGAGGAGTTCAGGCTGAACCCTCTCTACATAGTGGCTGAGTCTTGGTGTGCAGCATTTCCATCTTCTGTCTTCCGAAATGCTAGGCATGCACTAATAAGTTCCCCTGATATTACCCTTGATTAAAACGGGCCTGCTATTGGAAAAGTTTACACTGCTGTATCATCTCTGGTCTCTTAATTCTTAATGAAAGTTTAAAATAAATTTGGTTAGTGGCAGGACAGGTTCTCAACCGAGTCAGCTGCAAACTACTGTGCAGTATCTATTTGACAGTCAAAGCCGACCTACAGTATTACCATTTGGTAAAAAAGCATTGGTCGCTTCTAAAGCCTTTTTAAAAAAAAAAAAAGATTAAAATGAATCAACTTGGGGTACTCTATATAAGCCAATCTTAATGTAAAGGTAAAAAAAAAAAAATTCTGCAACCAAATTAGCTCTGCCAGTGTATGCTGTTGCTGAGACTGTTTGCAAAACATGTACTGTTCTGTAACACATATAGCTATAGGGCATCAGCAAAGCATGCAATTTTAAATATCTGTGTACGTTCAATGTTGGGCTTATAGCAGCATAAAAATACATTTTTTTTTTTTTACATTGGTATACAGTATGTCACTTATAAGTTGCCCAGCTTCCCATGCCATTTTGGCCCAGATTCAGATAGAATTAGACTATCGTAGAGTATCAGAAATACACTACGCTGCCGTTTTTTACCTGGCTCTACGTGGAATCCAGGTAGATTTTGTCCAGTAAACGACGGTGGCGTAGTGTATTTCTCCCGTCGCAATCCATCTGCGCGAGTAGGGGGCGTGAAGCATTTAAAATAGGCGCGTTCCCGCGGCGATCGAACTGCGCATGCTCCGTTCCCAAATTTCCCGCCGTGCATTGCGCAAAAACACGTCGTTACGTCATTCGTTGTTTGAGTAGCGTCGTTTACGGACAATCCTAGTCCCGAACGAGTTACGTAAAAAAATAAAAATAAAAAAAAAAATTTGACGCGTGAACGACGGCCATACTTAACATGGGCTACGTACCGTTAGACCAGCAAAAAGCTGGTCTAACAGTACGTAAAAAAAAATAGACGAAAGCGATTGCGAAGACCACTCGTATCTTCGTGGATCGCCGTAAAAACAAATTTGCATATCCCGACGCATCAAAACGACGCAAACTCCTCCCAGCGGCCGCAAAAATAATGCAGCGTAGATCCGAAGGCTTACGAAGACGTAAGCCTCTCGGATCGAAGCCCGAAGCCGCCGTATCATGGTTTGAGGATTCAAACTAGTGATACGGCGCGCAAAATTTGAAATTACTCCTGTCTAACACCAGTTAGACAGGCGTAATTGCTTTCTGAATCTGGGCCTTTGACAGTAGTTTGCTCATTAGCCCTAAAAATGTCCATTATTTAATAACAAGATGTGCCCCACCATAGATTGCCTCTAAGTTTGGGTTAACTGAATTTCCAACAAGATTTCAACCTGAAACTAGTCTGGACAGATTCACCTAGCACTATTCCCCATACCAATGGCCTTCAAAGTAAACATAAAGTAAAAGATTTATAGTTGCCCACATTACATAACTATTATGATCATTTCCTGATGGATACATTGTTATAAAACCAGCAGCTGAATAATTGCATATTTGCAGCAGTTTTAGCTATCTAATTTTTTTCTGCTTTTCCATTTTAAGATCTGAATTGTTAATATAAAACGTTAAACAGAATGACTGGATTGTAATGCATTAAGTTAATGCAATATTACTTAGTTCAGGTATAATAAAAAGGGGATAGGAATTCCAAAAGGGAGAAAGTTCCTTCAGAGGACAGAGATAGCAAAGTCATGATTAGCCCAGCATAACAATTTTATGGCAGATTTTTTTTAATTATCTAAGAAAAGCAATGGCATGTCACTGTTAGGGTAATGAGAGTGGAATGGACCATCTCTTTAAATCTGAACTCCAAGCAAATAGCCAAATACACAAATTCAATCTATATACGTGAATGTTTTCATCTGTCAATAGATTTGTATTTCTGCCCATCCAGTTTTTAATTTTACACAGCACTGTCTGGCAGGGGGGAAACAAAGCAAAGTGGCATAGTAAACTCTGTACTGTGATTCGCTAAGCCAATCAGCAGGTCCCTGCCATATATCCTTGCGTGGGATCTGATGAATGACTTGTCCTGGACTGACAGCACAGACCGGGGGGCAGACACGTGTGTGCCTCTACCCGGAAATGCCGAATCATGTACATATACTGTATCTGACCTGGAGCAGAGCAGTCACACTGCAACATTATTTGTACAATAGGGTGCCCTGCAAGTGGATAAAGTATGTACATAGATTCTTCAAGCCAGACTCCAGCTTTCTGTCATTTTAAAATAGTTCATAGTTACATTGTTAGTCAGAGTGAAAAAAAGAACAAGTCCATCTAGTTCAAGGGGGGGGGGGGAATACAGTCTCATATACACAATTCTATACCCACAACTGTTTCAGACAAGGCAAAAAATATATAAAAAAAAAGCCTCCAAGAGGCAATCAGATATTCCCTGGATGAACTTTACATAGAAATGTTAGTATCTAGTTACATGATGTACATTTAGGAAAGAATCTAGTCCTTAAGTAATTTCCTGAGTCTAACCCATATTTTCACAGCTCTTAAGCCCCATACACACTATGGGCCAGATTCAGGTAGAGTTAGGCTGGAGTATCAGTGATACTCCAGCCTAACTTTCACTTTGAGCCGGCGTTTCTGTTTTCTTTAGTCAGAAAACAAGAAACGCCGGGTTGGAGTTACTATACGAGCGGCGTAAATGTATTTCGCCGTTGTATCGTAACTTAAATTTTAAAAATGGCGCGCGGGGCGTTCCTGCTGATTAACGCCGAGAATATGTTAATCAGCGGGAATCGGAAATTCACGATCGTATTCGGGCGCGACGCAGTGACTTTCCGACGTTTCCGTAAGAAATACGCGGCGTAAAGATAAAGCAGCCCCCTAGTGGAGTATCCTATGTTAAGTATGGCCGTCGTCATCGCGTCGAAAAAAAAAAAATTGAGTGGTTTGCGTAAAACGTCCGTGAATGGGGATTGACGTCATTGACGTTCACTGACAGAATTTGGAGCATGCGCACTGACAGTCGACGCATGCGCAGTACGTTCGCCGCGGGATCGCGCCTAGTTATAATAATACACGCCCCCTACCCGCCCAATTTGAATTCCGCCGGCTCATTTTCGATACGCCGCCGCAACTTTAGGAGCAAGTGCTATGTTAATAACAGTACTTGCTGCTTAAGTTTCGCCAGAGTAACGTAAATGAGAAACGTTACTCCACAGTAAAGAAGCGCCCATCTACCTGAATCTGGCCCATTGGGCCAGATTCAGGTAGAGTTAGGCTGGAGTATCAGTGATACTCCAGCCTAACTTTCACTTTGAGCCGGCGTTTCTGCTTTCTTTAGTCAGAAAACAAGAAACGCCGGGTTGGAGTTACTATACGAGCGGCGTAATTGTATTTCGCCGTCGTATCGTAACTTAAATTTTAAAAATGGCGCGCGGGGCGTTCCCGCTGATTAACGCCGAGAATATGTTAATCAGCGGGAATCGGAAATTCACGATCGTATTCGGGCGCGACGCAGTGACTTTCCGACGTTTCCGTAAGAGATACGCGGTGTAAAGATAAAGCAGCCCCCTAGTGGAGTATCCTATGTTAAGTATGGCCGTCGTCATCGCGTCGAAAAAAAAAATTCTAGTCGTTTGCGTAAAACGTCCGTGAATGGGGATTGACGTCATTGACGTTCACTGACAGAATTTGGAGCATGCGCACTGACAGTCGACGCATGCGCAGTACGTTCGCCGCGGGATCGTGCCTAGTTATAATAATACACGCCCCCTACCCGCCCAATTTGAATTCCGCCGGCTCATTTTCGATACGCCGCCGCAACTTTAGGAGCAAGTGCTATGTGAATAACAGTACTTGCTGCTAAAGTTTCGCCGGAGTAACGTAAATGAGAAACGTTACTCCAAAATAAAGATTCGCCCATCTACCTGAATCTGGCCCTATTAGTTTTCCTGCAGGTTTTTCTCTTCAGGTTTACCAAAACCATGTAGTGCAAGGGCCTGCCTGATTACATACGAATTGAAGGTTTGACCTCATATTAGATGGTTTTGGTAAACCTGAAGAGAAAAACTTGCAGGAAAACTGATAGGGCCAGATTCAGGTAGATGAGAGCATCTTTGCTCCAGAGTAACGCTTCTCATTTACGTTACTCTGACGACCCTTTCAGCGCAAGTACTGTTATTTACATAGCAGTTGCGCGTAAACTTGCGCCAGAGTAACGATAATGCGCTGGCGTAACCTGACGCAAGGGGAAGTGGGTGTGATCATATGTAAATGATGGGCGGAGCCCAGCGCAGAGGCTTACGTTCAGCGCATCAACCACGGAGCATGCGCAGTGAGGCTCCACTCGCCCCCTTTGTGCGCATGCTCACAACTTCCGTCGGCACCACTTCACGGGAAACGTCAGCGCAATGCCTTCCGTTGGGCGTTTAAATGCGCCCGTAGAAGCGCCATTCCGGCACTAAAGTATATCCTGCTCCCCCTCCCCGCAGTGATGTTACTTTTGTTCTGAGATGGCTGCTCCCGTTCCCCGCAAACACACAGGAGAAAGCTGAACTTTAATGGCCAGGAGCTGTCAGCCGTCATCTCGGCTATGGAGACCTATGAGGTCTTCCTCCATGGCTGTAAAATTTGACAGACAAGCATGGACAGAGGTGTTGTCCTGCAAGTGGGGGTGCTCAGCTAGCTCTTATCGTTGGTAACGCTGCTGTAGCTGCTCTCCTGCTGACCTGTGGCCATCTGGAGTAAAGATAAAGCAGCCTTTTGTAGAAATAACTTTGCGCCGGACGGACGAGATACGCGCGGCGCATGTAGCCAGCGTATGGTGCTAATCCGTTCGTGAATTGGGAAAAATCCCTCATTTGCATATTTGCAGGGGAAATCAATAGGCGCGACTGATGCGCCAAGCGAAATTAAGCGCTGACGATACTCTGGCGTCGGAACGTTCCGCCGGTCGCAAATGGCCCGTTATTGGGCGCATCTAGTTTGGTGGGTACGGGCACATAGAAACGACGGCGCATCTTCACAGTTACGCGGCGCATATCGAAATACTCCAGCGCAAGTGTTGCTGAATCTGGCCCATAGTGTGTATGGGGCTTAACTGTGAAGAAATCTTTCAGTATTTGGAGAGTAAATCTCTATTTCTCCAGATGTAAAGAGCAGTGTTGCTCATCTAACTTTAAAAAAGTAATTAGTTACAGTTACAAATTACTTCTCTGAAAAAGTAATTGCGTTAGTGACTCAGTTACTACATTGAAAAAGTAATTAGTTACTCAGCAAAGTAACTGACTTTTTTTTTAATATTCTACAATGCAATGCCTCACTGTGCCATCTGTAACATGCCTCATTGTGTCATCTCTGTAACATGCCTCACTGTGCCATCCCTGTCACACACTCAGTGCCCATCCATGGTGTCACACACACACACACACACACAGTGCCCACCCATGTGTCACACATTCAGTGCCAATCTATGATATCACACACACAGTGCCCATCCATGGTGTCACATACACACAGTGCCAATCTATGGTGTAACACACACAGTACCCATCCATGGTGTCACACACAAAGTGCCCATCCATGGTGTCACACAGTGCCAATCTATGGTGTCATACAAACACAGTGCCCACCCATGATATCACACATACAGTGTCCATCCATGGTGTCATATACACACTCTATATAGTGCCCATGCATGGTGTCACATAAACAGTGCTCAAACATGTGTCACACATCCCCGTGAAATAAAGACTCACCCCCCCCCCCCCGACATACAGACTGACCCCCCCCTGTAGGTGGCCTATACAGCTTGTTGCTGTACCCTGTACCTCGCAACTGCTGTCATCCAGGCCCAGTGTAATCTGCAGTCTATCTCTCGGCGGGTGAAGGGTTAATATGACACAGCTGTGCAGTAGCTCTGCGCTCGATTTCAATTGACTGAAATCGGCACATGCGCAGTTGATGGCAGGGATACCGATTTTACTGCTACACCGGGCGCCCCGTACATTGTCTATGTGGACCGGGGAAGGTAAGAGACAGGAGGTGTGACGTCAGCGGGTGTCAGCTGACACGCAGTCCCCGCCTCCCTCCCGCCAGGTCTTTACTCGTATAATACCCTCTGTATGCTAATGCTCTCACTGTCCGCTCCGTACAGCCCACACCGCATCACCAGCTCCGCACCGCCCGCTCCGCTCTGGGGACGGTCGAGTTTAGCTCCATGTCAGTGAAGGGATGAAGTGTCCAGGCAAATGTAATTGTGGTGACGCCGCCCAAGTAATGGGAAAGGCGTTACCACGAGGGGAAGAGTAATCAAGTAGATTACTCGTTCCCCTCAAAAAGGGCTGCGTTAACGGCGTTTATTTTAACGCCGTTACTGATAACACTGGTAAAGAGTGCCCCCTTGTCCTCTGTGATGGCCTAACAGTGAATAACTCAACACTAAATTTACCAAGGACCACTTATGTATTTATACATGTTGATCATATCACCCCTTAATCTCCATTTCTCAAGAGAGAATAAATGCAGTTCCTCTAGTCATTTTAATCATTCATCATCAAGTTCATTTGGATCAAGCTGGTTCTTCACTAATAATGCACCTGCTGTGTGCACTGCAAGGGCGGATCCAGAGTCTAGTCTCGGGAGGGGCACTGCCAGAAAATAAGGTGTTGCTTACAGAATGTTGCAGTACCGCTAAAAAAATCAATGATTGCCGCCATTACTAGTAAAAAATATTTAAATATAAATGCCATAAATCTATCCCATAGTTTCTAGACGATTGTCAGGGACTGCAGACATGGTACAAGAGATGGTCAGAGACTGCAGGCATAGTACAAGAGAAGGTCCGAGAATGCAGACATGGTACAAGAGATGGTCAGAGAATGCAGACATGGTACAAGAGATGGTCAGAGACTGCAGATATAGTACAAGAGATGGTCAGAGAATGCAGACATGGTACAATAGATGGTCAGAGAATGCAGACATGGTGCAAGAGATGGTCAGACACTGCAGACATGGTACAAGAGATAGTCAGAGACTGCAGACATGGTACAAGAGATGGTCAGAGACTGCAGACGTGGTACAATGGATGGTCAGAGACTGTAGACGTGGTACAAGGGATGGTCAGAGACTGCAGACGTGGTACAAGGGATGTTCAGAGACTGCAGGCATGGTACAAGGGATGGGATATAAAAAGCCGTTTATCACACGCTTGCTGCAGCCTGTAGTTCTTTTGGGGGGAGGGGGTTTTCTAGCGCGGTTTTTTTGTTTTATATGGTACAAGGGATGGTCAGAGACTGCAGGCATGGTACAATGGATTTTCAGAGACTGCAGGCATGGTACAAGGGATGTTTAGAGACTGAAGACATAGTACAAGAGATCAATGCAGCCTCATCAGTGCCCATCATTGCAGCCTCACTGTGCATATGAACACATCCCCACCTTTGTATAAAAATTCAGTCCCACTTTTGTATATTAATGCAGACCCACTTTTGTTTATTAATGCACTACCACTTTTGTATATTAATGCAGTCCCACTTTTGTATATCAATGCAGTCCCACCTTTGTATATGAATGCAGTCCCACCTTTCTATATAAATCCAGTCCCACTTTTGTTTATGAATCCAGTCTCACTTGTGTCTATGAATCCAGTCCCACTTTTGTATATAAATGCATCCCCACTTTTGTCTATTAATGCAGCCCCACTTTTGTCTAATAATGCAGCCACACTGTGCATGGCACTCACCATGGCATTACCTCGATCACACACAGCAGGTATCTCCTCTCCCGACGTGTGTCATGGAACAAACAGGAGCTGTAGGTCTGTGTTCGGCAGGGCAGTGTGCTTTAGCAAGGTCCCCCCTAGACGGGCTTGAGTGATAGACAAAACACTGATTCAATCAGTGTTCCATCTCCATCTACTATCACACGAGCAGGTCTAGCACAGGCAGCACAGCCGAACACAAATCCAGCTCTCACACACAGCCAGAGATGCCCTAATGTCATACACGCAGGAGAGAGGGGAGCGCTGCAGTCAGCTACAGCTCAAAGCAGCCTCAGGACAGGCAGCCTACCGGCCCTGGTGATGAGAGAGAGAGAGTGAGAGACTCGGCAGCAGCAGCTGCAGGCAGGCCCGGACTGGGACAAAAAAATAGGCCTGGGCATTTTAGACTGAGCAGCCCGGGGGGGGAAGAAAGATAGATAAAGATAAAAAGAAAGAAGGGAAGGAAGGAAGATAGATTGATAGAAAGCAATAAGAGAAGATGGATAGATAGATAGATAGATAGATAGATAGATAGATAGATAGATAGATAGATAGATAGATAGATAGATAGATAAACAAGAAAGATAGATAGATAAACAAGAAAGATAGATGGATAAACAAGAAAGATAGATAAAGATAGAAAGCAAGAAGGGAAGGAAGGAAGATAGATACAGAAATAAATATAGATAAAGAAAGAAGGGAAGATGGATAGATAGATAGACAGACAGACAGACAGACAGACAAGAAAGATAGATAAACAAGAAAGATAGATAGATAAACAAGAAAGATAGATAAACAAGAAAGATAGAAAACAAGAAGGGAAGGAAGGAAGATAGATAAAGAAAGAAATATAGATAAAGAAAGAAGGGAAGATAGATAGATAGATAGATAAAGAAGGGAAGGAAGGAAGATAGATAAAGAAAGAAGAGAAGGAAGGAAGATAGGTAAAGATAAATAGATAGATAGATAGATAGAGATAGACAGTGGCGGTGCATCTATAGAGGGCGCCAGAGCCCCGCCCCCTCTGGCTCAGCCGCGACAATGGGCACAGTGGCGACGATGGGCACAGTGGTGACAAGGGGCACAGTTGCGACAATGGGCACAGTTGCGACAATGGGCACAGTGGCGACAATGGGCACAGTGGCGACAATGGGCACAGTGGCGACAATGGGCACAGTGGCGACAATAGGCACAGTGGCAACAATTAAAGGGCACAGGGGCATCAATTGGCACAGTGGTGACAATTGAAGGGCACAGTGGTGACACTTGATGGCACAGTGGCTGTGTTTGATGCCATGGCACAGTGGCTGTGTTTCATGGCATGGCACAGTGGTGACAATTGATGGCACAGTGGCTGCGTTTGATGGCATGGCACAGTGGTGACAATTGATGGCACAGTGGCTGTGTTTGATGGCATGGCACAGAGGTGACAATTGATGGCACAGTGGTTGTGTTTGATGGCATGGCACAGTGGTGACAATTGATGGCACAGTGGCTGTGTTTGATGGCATGGCACAGTGGTGACAATTGATGGCACAGTGACTGTGTTTGATGGCATGGCACAGTGGTGACAATTGATGGCACAGTGGCTGCGTTTGATGGCACAGTGGCTGTGTTTGATGGCACAGTGGCTGTGTTTGATGGCATTGCACACTGGTGACAATTGATGGGCCCAGTGGCTGCGTTTAATGAGCACAGTGAGGCTGCAATTGTTTGTTTTTTTCCATTTGCGCCCACCAAAAATGTTGAACACCAGCCGCCACTGTAGATAGATAGCTAGATAGATTATTATCTATCTATCTACAGTGGCAGCTGGTGGGGGGGGGGGGGGTGCAAATGAAAAAAAAAAAAGAGAAAAAAGAGAGAGAGGGAGAAAGAAAGAAAGGTGAAGAGAGAGCGAGAGAGAAGGGAATGAAGGGCACCCCATACATCAGTGTACAGTACTCTCAGTACTTACTCAGAGGCAGGAGGGACTGACTGGATGGATGGATATCAGACTCCATCTTTCCTTTCTGATTGCTGGGCTTGAATCTTCCCGCCCACATCCCTTAGGCAGGAGAACAGTGTCCGTCGGGAGAGTGGGCGGGGCAGACACGGGAGGAGAAGAAGAGAGGAGGGGGAGGAGTAGAAGCAGCTCCTCTCCTCTAACTGGCCGTGGGGGCAGCAAGGGGAGGGGAAAAGTGTCAGACCCGGCTATGATACCCCAGCTGATCTCTCTCTATCTGGCACTGTGTTGGTGGTGTACACCCCTGGGGAGACGTGGCATACGGCCTGCTGGCCGCCGAGGCATTTGATAGGTTTGCCCTATGGCCAGTCCGGGCCTGGCTGCAGGCACCGCAAAGCAGTTAATTTTTTTTTTTTTAAAGCCAATGTGACATGATTGCCTCGGGGGGGGGGGGCAATTGCCCTGTTGCCCCCCCTGGATCCGCCATTGGTGCACTGTATAACTTACATGTATCGTCAGCTACATACAGCATACAGTGCTGTGTTTTGGCAGCAGGATGAAGATTTCCTGTCCTGTTCCTGGAACTAAATTAAGTTGGGCTGAGCACTGCTTTGTATTTTTTGAGTACAAGGCTTCTCCTGACTGAGGTGAAGATTGTGATGTTATCCTCCTGCCTTTCCATCTCAGCAAATCAGTGGAAGCCATTTGGAAGCTATATAGCCATATTTTTTCAAAGCTCACTTATCCTTTAACACTGACCACAGCATCACATTGTTTCATTGGTTGTGTTGTCAGGGGTTTTCACCCATACAGGGTGAGGGGTTCTGAGGTAGTCCATGTGGAAAGAGAGGACTGATTGTCAGTGCTCTCATAATTGATAAGTTCTCATTAAGGATTTGAAACTTCAAAGAGTTATGGGAGGGAAGTACCTCTAATATTTGACTACAAGAACACTGTTCTTGAAAGGGTTAAGCCACAGCAAAGGGAATCTTGAAAGGCAGCACAAATTGACCAGCAGCTGTGTCAAAGGGACAGAGTGGAGTAGTTCACAAGTTGTAAGCAAGGTGAACTCTCTGGCAACTGAGATGCTGGTTGTTGAACCCCCATGGCCTGTCAGACACCCTGAAATGAGGAGGTAGTGTGTAGATATTTGCCAGCACACCACAGATCTTCAAGTTGGGTCCAAACGGCTTTAAATCTCAAACCAGAGAGTGCAACGTTTAGGAGTCTTGCAGGACCTATTCGTCAGGCATGTGTCTTGTGTGATTTTAACACTCTCTAATCTACACTGCGTCATGTAATATCCAGTCTACAGCTAGAGCTGCAGCACCTAGTATCTTAGAGCCTTTTCCAGGAATGTGTGCAATAAGAATATGGATGGTTATCTGCAGTGGTGACTGGTTTTGTATATTATATTTTGTTTGGGGGGGCAGCAAACAAGATATCCCCATGCCCCTCCCCTGGTGTGTGCGCCCAAACCCTACCCTTTTTTAAGCCAATTAGAGCCACTGGCTCTAATCACTTGCTTTCTACAAAAAAAAACAAAAAACAAAAAAACAACAACATTGGAATCCATGCATCCAGCATCCTGCATGTAGATTAGGGGCCAGGCGCATGGATTAGGGTGGTGGCGCCCCTAATGGATGGGCTACCACTGGTTATCTGAAAAAAGGGAGAGCCCTAACCCCAGTGTGGGACCAAGAGATTGGTGGTGAGACTGTGGGGTGATCCCTTTTATATCTGAACTTTAAACTGTTATTGCTTTACCTTTGGCTAAAGAAAGTTATTTGTGTTTACTCGTTTTGAAGATACCTATAAAGGAACGGCTGATGTTCCTGCGCTACCTCATCACAACATACTTACTTAAACTAAAATTTCTACTAGATTAAGTAAATAATTACAAAAAAAAAAAAAAAAAGCAACAACTATGCCAAAACAGTAAGCCAAGTATATCATAGGGTCCTCTGATGTTGGTGACTCCACCACATACTGTATCAAACAGGTGTTCTAGCTCTCAGTCACATTCTCCTGGCTCAAATGTGTATTGCCCTGAAATACATTCCTACTCCCCTTTAAGCCCCGTACACACGGTCGGACTTTTGCCCAACCAACATCAAAATCCGACACTTTTCGCATTTGTCCGACCGTGTGTACGTTCCATCGGACCAACTTTTTTGGCTTTCATCGGACAAAAAGTTGGGTCTGCGAACGGACCAACTTTCAGGCAACAAAAGTCCGATGGTGCAAAGTCCGATTGTGTGTACAGCAAACCATCGGACTTTTGGACAAATTACAAATGCGCATGCTCAGAACCAATGTTAAAATCAACCAACAATAGCAGAAGTTAACCAAAGGGTGGCAGTAAAGAGCAGAAAAGAGCAGAACAACCACGTGATGATGGGAAAGTTTTAGAAAAGTTTGCAGAAAAGTCCGAGCGTGTGTATGCTATGGGTGTGATCGGACAAATCAATTAGGACAAAAATCCAAGGGAAGTTTTGTTGGATGTCCGACCGTGTGTACGGGGCTTAAGACTGAGCCCAAGGACACCACTATTTGGATTTCACAACTCCTTACTGCAACACTTTGCTCCCAAAAACTCCATGCAAAATAGTGTGGGTGGGTGAGACAACTTGTCCATGTTGCCATGCATCTCGGAATGTATAGTTCTACTCGCCTATAAAACTTCACCCTCATTTGAGTTTCAGTAGCAAACAAGGTAAATCTCCACCTAACCCTAAACACTTACAGTCTTAACCAGGGGAGGACTGACAACTCATGGGGCCTCCCGGGCAATAGGAGATTATGGGGCCCCCAGGCAATAGATTATGGGGCCACACAATACACACACACACACATACAGTATACATACACAGTACACACACACAGACACACAATATACACACACAGTATGCACACACAGGATACACATACACACACTGAAAAGGTACTGGAAAGATCGGGCAGCTATACTCTTGGAATTTTTTTTATTGAGGCTAGCAACCCTGATGGGGACCCTATGTGGCATGGGGCCCTTGGGCAGTGCCTGATTGCCGAATGGTCAGTCCACCCCTGGTCTTAACCTTTTTGTGCCTCTTAGGCCGCGTACGCATGATCGAATTTGTCCGCTGAAACTGGTCCGACGGACCGTTTCAGCAGACAAATCCGATCGTGTGTATGGGGTAGCGGACATGTCTGACCGGCGGACAAATTTTAAAGCATGCTTTAAAATTTGTCCGCCGGAGACATATCCGTCGGATATGTCTGCTGGTTAGTACACTAACCAGCGGACATATCTGCCCTCACATGCGTCGAATGAATTTAACGCATGCGTGGAAGTTTTTTACTTCCTGGTGCGGTGACATGGCGGCGTCAATATCACCGCCACGTCACCGCGCTGTCTGCCAGCGGGAGGATCCGGAGGATACATGTCCGGAGGATACATGTCCGGTGGAAACGGTCCGTCGGACAGTTTCAGCGGACATGTCCCTCCGTATGTACGCGGCCTTAAACATATATTTCACATTGTTCCTTCAGATGATTCTTTGCCAGCCTCTGGGTCTGATGTGTGATTCCAATATGCTTTATGTTTAAATAACCACATTATTGTGTATACACTGAAACAAATAATCCATACAAATCATAAAGAACAGTTTATCATTTTATCCAATTGCACATATGTTTATTACAAGATAGAAATGTTCCTTTTAGTTTTAGACGTCTTTATTTTTTAAGTTGAACACTTTTGTACTTTATTTCCAAAGGTCTAAGCTGATTTATTTTGGATTGAAATAGAAGTTTTGAGTACTATTTCATGACCCTTGGATTTAAATGTAAAATCATATTTTCTTGTTTTAAAAATAGATCTTCCCCCTTTAAAGCTCATTTGAAACCAACATCCTCCTAATAGAACTTGATTCATCTTAAGAGGTTAGGAGAACAATGCGTCTTCAGAACAGTGCATGCGAGAGACATGATAGTGGGTCTAATTTGCACATCTTGGCCTATTTAAGCCTCAGATTGGCTCATTGTACTGTAGAAAGAGGTGGCTGATAGAACCCGGAATTAGGGCTCTGTTCGGTGGTAGAAATGGCACCAATTGGCTGCATGATATATCCTGATTGCAGACCTAATCTTGCTATAAAAACCTAGAGCAGACCCCATGGGGAAATATTTATGAATTCTGATTGTGACATCCCATTTAAAGCCTCATTCTAGATTTACCTGCATTTACAACTCATGGATACATAAAAGAGATGCTGCATTTACTTTTCAGGCTCCTGTCTCAGAAAAATAAAATCTTTCATTTTATAAAATGTCAAGGATACGTTCATGCTAGTGTGCTGCCATCATTATCCAGCTCTTGCTAATCTCTCCTCAGCTCTTAAAGATGTATCTTATCACATTTTTTCTCACGGGTCTTAGCCATGTTTTGATGCCTTAAAAACTTAAAATATGAATAAAATACAATTCAGGTATTTGGATTATGTGATAAAACATGATATCAATCTTTACTTGCTACTAAACTACAGTTAGAGTTTAAGGCAAAAGATGTTTACAAGTCCATTATTGAAATCTTCATGCTATAAACCATCACACAGTCCTTTTTAAAAATGGGTGTTAATATTTTTTTTATTTTTTTTTGCGTAGAGTGGAGAGGATTAGAACGCCTGTAAAGTATGTATTGCTGTCTGGGTCTCTGCGTGAGGGATTTTTCTTCACTAGTTATCCTTAGGACTGCTGTACCTGCTGTACCTGCAACAGAAAGAGATGGGAAATCCAAAACTTTACAGTTGTCGTCAGGACAAAAGGGCAGGGGAAATCGTCTATGGCCCTGTACACACGACCGGTCCGATGAAAATGGTCCGACGGACCGTTTTCATCAGGTCACCGCTGAAGTGGCCTGATGGTCTGATGTGCGTACACACCATCAGTCCAAAATCCGATTGGGTCAGAACGCGGTGACGTAGAACACAACGACGTGCTGAAAAAACGAAGTTCAATGCTTCCAAGAATGAGCATGAGCGGGTTTTTGGTCCGATTCTTTTGCGTACTAGCCATAGTTTTGGTCCGATGGTCAGGCGTCCATCGGACCGATTTTAAAGTAAGTTTTAAAACTTTGGTCCGATGGACAATGGTCCGATGGGCCGTACACATGATCAATTTGGTCCGATGAAACTGGCCTTAAGGCCAGTTTCATCAGACCGGTCTGATCGTGTGTACGCAGCCTAATGGGGACACCAGTTTTTTTTTTTTTTTTTGAAATATGTTTTTATTAAGGAAGTTGCATAACAGAGAAATCACAAAAAAAACAGGACATAAAAGCATTTTCTGTGGAACATTGCAGTAGATTAACAGTATATGTAGAGGTTCTCAGAGAGACAAATAAGGGGGAGGGCATAGGTTAAGTGGTCACGGGGTAGGTGAAATAGTAGTGCTTGCAAACAAAAAAGAACAACAAGAGAGGGGGGGGGGGTAGGGGAGGAGGGAGGGAAGGTAGGAGAGATGTCAATCCCGAGGGGGATCCTGGTATAGAAAAGACATTTTCTCAAAGTTCAACCATTCAGTAGGAGTGAAAGTATGCGACAGAAAGGGATTCCATAAGTGATAGAAGCGGTTCTTACTCCGTTCGTGGGTCAGGTCCGTGTTGAGCCTGTCCTTGTATAAGAGCTGCAACAGTTCCCTTTTAACTTGAGCAGTGGTTGGGCAGTCCGCTGATATCCACTTCTGGAGGATGGCTCTACGGGCTATCAAGAGGCATATCAGAGTCCAGTCCCTGCCCAGGGGGGTGGTGGGAGAGGACCAGGGGAGTAGTATGGGGTCCCAGTACCCAAATATAAGTAGTAACGGGTCCCTGGGTATGCGTAGCAGGGTGACATCGAAAATGTATTGGATGACTTGGTCCCAGAAACTGGCTATGAGGGAACAAGACCAGAACCTGTGAGCCAAGTTAGGTTTGGGTTGTTTACAGAGGGGGCATTCTGGGGTGGCATGGGCTCGGCTGAAGGGGATGTGGGTTCGGTGAACAATCTTAATCTGCGTCTCTCTCCATATTTCGTTAGGGATAAGTCTGTGGATGGTGGTGAGGCCATGCAGGAGCTTCTCCACCAGGTCAGGGTCAGGGAAGTCTTTCGACCAGTTGGCCGCCGAGGTTGAGGCCAGGGGGGGGATGTTGTGCAGGAGGAGGGGATGGTAAATGTCTGAGATTTTGTATGAGGCCCGGGAAATAAGGGTGTCGGTAAGGGAGCTCTGGAACCTTTTTCTGTCATCTCGACAGGCGTTTTTCAGGAAACTAATGCATTGAATATACTGGAATACATGTGACGAAGGGAGAGAAAATTTGTCTGCCAGGGCTCTAAAACCTATGGGGCGGCCTGAAAGGGGGTCACACAAAGAATAAAAGGATTTGATACCCTTACCCTCCCAGTCGAGGTAGGGCTGGTTATCTAAGCCTGGTTGGAAGCTCGGGTTGCCCAGGATAGGGAGGTATCGTGAGATAGAGGAAGGGACATTGAGGGCCTTCCTGACCTCTCTCCAGGCGATGACTGTATCCCGGAGAAGGAGATTGTGTTGGAGGGGAGGGGGGGCAGATTTCCAATGACAATGGAGAAGGGCCGTGAGCGAGAAGGGGCGGACCATCGCCGATTCGAGGGGGTAGTTCGAGCACCTGGAGGACTGGGTTATCCAATCCAAGCCTGTTCTCAATAGACATGCCAAGTTATATAGCCTGATGTTGGGAAGGGCAATGCCCCCCTCTCGCCTGGGAAGATGCAGCTTGGTAAATGCTATGCGCGCCCTCTTGCCACGCCAGAGGAACTTGGAAATGGCAGAGTTAATGGATTTAATGTCTTTGTGGCGCAAGAGTAAAGGGATGGTTTGTAGTGGGTACAGTAGGCGTGCAAAACTGACCATCTTGACAAGGTGGCATCTTCCCAGTAGCGAGAGAGGCAGGTCCATCCAGTTGGTCAGTTCTTGGGATATTTTGGTGAGCAGGGGGGGGTAGTTGAGGTGGTATAGGGAGGAGGGTAGTTTGCCTATTTTTATCCCCAGGTAAGTGATATGTGACTTTGCAACGGCGAATAAGGAGTTTTGGGACCAAGAGGGGACAGATAGGGAGCCTATTGGGAGTATTTCGCTCTTGCTATAGTTGATACGTAACCCTGAACATTGCCTGAATTCGTCAAAGGTGGTCTTGATAGTGGACATGTCGAGTGAGGGGCTGGATGTGAAAATAAGGACATCGTCTGCAAATAGTGACGTGCGAAGGTCGTGGCCTCCGACATGGATGCCATGAAGGGGGGCGATCTGGGTTAGGTGGCGGGAGAGGGGTTCAAGTGCTATGTTGAAAAGGAGCGGGGAGAGTGGACAGCCTTGCCTCGTGCCTTTGTGCAGCCTGAACTCCTCAGAGAGGAGGCCCGCCGCGACCACTCTCGCGGCAGGGGCAGTGTACATTGATTCTATGAGGTGCGTGAAGGGGCCCGAGAAGCCCATTTTGGACATGACCATGGAGAGCCATTCGAAACTAACGTTATCGAAAGCCTTCTCCGCGTCTAGGGTGATGATGGCGTGGTCTCCTGCCGGGTCATTTTTTGCGTGTTCGAGAGCTAGCATCACCTTCCTGATATTCATGGTGGCCGTCCTACCCTTAACAAAGCCCGACTGTGCGGGGTGAATCAGGGAGGGTATAATGGATGCCAATCTAGTGGCTGCTATCTTGGAGAGGATTTTAACGTCAAGGTTAAGAAGCGAGATGGGCCTATAAGAGCCAGGTTCTAGGGGGTCCTTACCCTTCTTCTCTAGGAGTTTTACTATGGCCTGATTACCCGTTGGAAGATAGGACCCACCCGACCATATGTGTGTGTAGACGTTGTGGAGAGGGGGGGACACAGTCGAGCTAAAGGACTTGTAAAATTCTCCGGTGAAGCCGTCTGGGCCTGGAGCTTTGGAGGGGGAAAGCTGTTTGATTACGGATTGGACCTCCAGGACAGAGATAGGGGCATTGAGGGCTTCGAGCTGGGTGGGGGTTACCTGGTCCAGGGAGATACGTCGTAGGAAATTGAGGGCTGTCGGCTTATCGATAGGGTCTGAGGCATACAGGGAGGAGTAGAATTGGCGCATAGTATTATTGATACCTTTTGGGGTGTAGTGTATGGAACCCGACGGGTCCCTGAGGGACATGATATGCGTCGGGCGGTTGGGTCCTTTACTTAATCTGGAAAGGAGTCTACCTGCTTTGTTACCAAACTTGTGGAGGGAGGCGTCTAGATGCGCTTTTTGGGTACGTTCGAGGGTGGCTGCCCAGCTATCAAAGGCCTGCTTGGCAGCAAACCAGGCGTTACGGTTGCTGGGGGAGTCATCAGTATAGAGGACCCGCTGGGCCTGATGCAGTGTTGCGCTGGCCTGTTTGTAGCGTCTAAGGGTGTGTTTTTTGAATGTGGCGGCGTAGGCGATTATGCAGCCCCTGAGGAACGCTTTGCCCGCTTCCCAGAAAAGGTTAGGGTTGTCAGCGTGTAACGCGTTATCCGATGCGTATCCCAACCAGGCTTTTTCTAGATGTTGGTGAAAATCGGAGTTATTGTGAAGATAGGAGGGGAACCGCCAGATTCTGGGGTTAGAGGCTAAGTCAGGGTCCTCAAGGGTGGTCGAGACCGGGGCATGGTCCGAGATTGCGATGTCGTGTATGTCAGCTTCCGAGATCAGTGGGAGGAGAGAGTCAGAACAGAAAAGATAGTCCAGTCTCGTGAAGACTTTATGAGGGTGGGAATAAAATGAGAATTCCCTGTCAGCAGGGTGCTTTAGTCGCCATAGATCGTGGAGGTGCAGTGAATCGACAGTCGACGCCAATAATGTCTGGGTGAGAGGAGTCAGAGGAGGACGAGATTGTCTGGTAGAGGACCTGTCGTCTATCGGGTGCATGATGGAATTGAAATCCCCGCCTATCAGGTGTGGGCAGGCTGGGTCTCTAAGCGCCCAGGAGGTGAGGTCGCTAAAGAAGGCACTTGTGGGGCTGTTAGGAGCATAGACATTAGTGATGATTACCACCCTGGATCCCAGTTGAATACGGGCCGAGGTGAATCGCCCCTCGGAGTCCGAATCTGAGGACAGAATCTTGCAGGGAAGGTTTTTGTTAATAAGGATTATTACCCCAGCTTTCCGACCACTTGAGTCAGAACCGAGGACTGTGCCTACCCAGAGTTTCCGCAGCCGCGGGAAGTCGGGGGTGGACAGATGGGTTTCCTGAAGGAGGGCGATGTCGGTCTTGAGCCTTTTAAGGTGGCGCAGAACTTTCATCCTCTTATTGGGGGAGCGGAGCCCTTTGACATTCCAGGAGACTATTCTCATGTTGGGAAGACTAACAATGGGGTGTGAGCAGGACGTGGAGGCGAGGAGAATGGGAGCATGGAGCATTGTAGAAGTGGGGTGCAAGGACAGCAGGTGTTGTGGTGGTTTGCTGTGAGAGAGAGCGGAGGTGGTAACGGATCCCTAAAAATGGGCGGAGGGTTGAGAACCAGGGAGGGGGAGATGGGGGGAGGGTGATGGGGGCAAACAAGGTGAACAACAACATTTGGGAGCTTCACTTTTTTCCGCATGGAGCCACTGAATAGGCCAGCTCCCAACGCAGGGCTCTCAATGCAGCACTTCACCCGCCGCGACCGATGGGGGGGGTGTAAGCAGCAGGAGCAATGCGTGAGGGGGGGGGGGGAGGAGCTAGACAGGTATCCTTGCGGAAGAATGGAAAGGCCTACACATGATATATAAACGTATAGGATAACATAATATTAAGGCACAAGTAGAGCTAAAACAACTATTACCGATTGTGCAAGAGAACATAAAACAATGTGAAAATAAAACAGTGTGAAATAAAATGGCATTTAGGAGCATAAGAGAAAAGAAAAGGAGACAGACTGGCATAACATCAAAATAGCATTAGGCCTACCGTGGTCCCCCGGGTGAAGGGGGAGGCACGCTGAAGGAGAGGGGCCCAGGAGTGGTCCTGGACGGTTAATGCGCAGCAGAACTGCATCGGGATGGTGTGACCATCCAGAAGAAAAAAAAAGAAAAGGTTCAAGAAAAAAAAGTTCAAAAGGATGAGGTGTGTTGACGGTCGGATCCAGATGCCTTGAATCTTTTAGGAGAGTCCTTGCGTGGGCTTCCGTGTTCTAGGGCCCGGTTGGAAGGTGCCGCTCTGGGAGACTGGTTGTGGTGGGGGCTAGAGCGGAGGGACCTCAGGAAGGCCTCAGCTTCGGATGGGTCATGGAAGGAGAGCTGATCTCCGTTGGGTGCTCTGAGTCGAAGCACGGCCGGGAAAGCCAGAGTAAACTTGACTTGCATTCGGTGGAGCTCCGTGCAGGTCTGCTGGAAAGCCTTCCTCCTCTTGGAGACGTCCACGGAGTAGTCCGCAAAGATCAGGATATTCATGCCGTCTATCTGGAGGGTCCTGGACTGCCTGAACTTCTGCAGGATGAGGGATTTTTCTGGATAGTTGAGATATTTGGCGATCACAGGGCGAGGTGACTTGCGATCAGAGTTGAAAAGGCCCATGCGGTGGGCGCGCTCAACAGTGCAGGGGCCCGGCAGGCCCAGGGTCTCGGGGATGCGTCTGGAGCAGAGATCTGAAAGTGCCTGAGGTTGCAGCGATTCAGGGACGCCAATAAAGCGCAGATTGCTCCTCCTGGATCTGTTCTCAAGGTCGTCCAGTTTGTCTAGTATATACTTGTTCGTCTTGTCTTGCGCATGTTCAAAGGATTGGGCCTGGTAAAGATCCTCTTCTATATGTCCGATGCGATTCTCAGCCTCATTCAGCCTGGATGCATGCTCCCCTAGTTGAGCCTGGATTTTCTGTATCCCTGCATTGATGGCTTTTTCCACCGAGGTCGCTATCATGGGGGATAATAGAGCAGCCACGGCCTGGGCCATCAGCTCTATGTTGTGCATATCCCCCGCCTGTGGGGGAGGTGAGGAGATGTGAACAGTCTGAGGGGTAGTTGGAGGGGCTGGTGTTGCACTCACCTCCATTGCAGGCGTCGGATCCACGATCGGATCTACGATCGAATCCGTGTAGGCCAAAGCCGGGGCCTCGATTTGCGGCTGTCCCGTTCGCGCCGCAGCGGCGGCGTACGACCGCGCGCCGCTTTTTTCCAGGAATTTGTCCATCCTCGGGTGGAGGGGGGGGATGGCGGATGGTTAGCCCAGGGGTCGGCAGCGGGTTTGCTGGCTTTTATAGGCCGATTTGGGAGCCTGTGTGCGGGAGCTGATGGAGTGCACAGCTACTCCATGCGGCGCCGGAACCGGAAGTGGGACACCAGTTTTGGTGACAGCTGTCAAACAGGATGACTTCCTTAACATTTAACCTAATGGGGTTTAAACTCTTCCTTATGCTTTAAAAAAAAAAAAAAAAAAAAAGGTTTGGCTAACACTTTAATTAAGGAATAAAGATGTTTTACTGAGCAAAATTAATGTTTAATTGACAAAGTAAATAAGTTAAAGACAAGTTTACTTTGAATGCCCAATTGTGTGCAAGGAAATAAAAAATAATAATAAGGAATTTTCTTCAAAATTGGATGAGTAAAAATTGGATGAGTAAAGTGAATAAAGCTTCAAATTATTCAAAAATATTAAGCCAACATTCACCTTCCAAATTAAACATTTTTTTTTTGCAGTGCTAACAATCTTTTCTGGGGATGAAAACGGTAGCTGCAACGAAAACTGGTTAGCCACAAACCTATGCCATATGTGATTTTTTTTTTGTGTGTTTTGATTATTTGTTTACCAATGCCTTATTTTTTATTATTATTTTTTATTTTATTTCATTGTCTGTTCTTTCTTCCTCTGGAAAAAAAAAAGTTAAAATAACGAGGCTAATAAGGGACAGTTTTTTTGACACAAGGATAGGTTCAATATAGTGAAATTACCTTTTAGATAACTTTTAGGAGCTATTTAAAGCAATTTTAAACCCATTTTGATAGTAAGAAACATTTTAAAAAAAATCTCAATTAAACCCATTGAAATTTCCCTGAAAGCTTCCAATTTAGAGGACAATTCTCAGATTTTTTTCTCCCTGGCCCTATCCCTCAGTAGATTAACCACTTAAGCCCCGGACCATTATGCTGGACAAAGACCAGGCCATTTTTTGCCATTCGGCACTGAGTCGTTTTAACTGACAATTGTGCTGTCGTGCGACGTGACTCCCAAACAAAATTGACATCCTTTTTTTCCACAAATAGAGCTTTCTTTTGGTGGTATTTGATCACCTCTGTGGTTTTTATTTTTTGCACTATAAACAAAAATAGAGCGACAATTTTGAAAAAAATGCAAATTTTTTTACTTTTTGCTATAATAAATATCCCCTAAAAAAAAAATATATCATTTTTTTTCTCAGTTTAGGCTAATATGTATTTTTCTACAAATTTTTGGTAAAAAAATCACAATTAGCATTTATTGATCGGTTTGCGCAAAAGTTATAGTGCCCCACTTAGACGGGGGTCGAGAGCCTGCTTGAGGTTCAATGAATTAATTGCAGTCAAGTTGAAGGACAAACTGGAATGTTTTCATTCTGTCTTCCATCCACACAGACTGCAAAACTGCAACAGCGACTGGTGCTGTTGAGAAGCCCCTCTGTGTCCATGACTACAACGTCAAAATGGGAGGGGTGGACTTCAATGACCAAATGATAGGGCTGTACTTAGTTGCCTGTAAAGCCAGATGCTGGTACAAAGCGTCAGGAAGAAGTAGATGCTTCCTAAAATTCCAGGAAGAGATCATCACAGCCCTTTTGTATCCAGAAGGTGCTGAGGCCCAATTTCACAATCCAGATGCCTCCCTGGTAACCCTACCCATAGAGCACCCCAAAAAATATGCTTATTAATATGCTTATTTAGGCGTGGCACCTGCTATTCTTGCCCCTTCTGCCCTGGCCAACCTCATCTCTGCATACAGGACTGTTTCTGTCACTACCACACTCTAGTGGAGTAATAGGCCGCGTACACACGATTGAATTTGTCCGCTCAAACTGGTCCGACAGACCAGTTCAGCAGACAAATCCGATCGTGTGTATGGGCTAGCGGACATGTCTGACCGGCGGACAAATTTTAAAACATGCTTTAAAATTTGTCCGCCGGAGACATGTCCGTCGGATATGTCGCTGGTCAGTACACTCACCAGCGGACATATCTTCCCGCAAATGCGTCAAATGGATTCGACGCATACGCGGAAGTATTTTTCTTCCTGGCGCGGTGACGTGGCGGCATCAACGTCACCGCCACGTCACCGCGCTGTCTGCCGGCGGGGATTTTGATCCGATGAGACATGTCCACTCTAAACTGTTCGCCGGACAAGTTTGAGCGGACATATCTCATCGTGTGTACACGGCCTAAGTGTAGGGTACAGCACGGCACAGTCTAGGGCACACATTCACACACATTCTAAAGATGTTAGATGGCTATCACATTTTGACAGAGACCCTAGCCTGGAACATTTAAAGTTTTTCATAGTTACAAAAAAAGTGTAAGAAAAAAATATAAAAATAAACATAAAAAATAAAAACAAATTAAAAAGCCAAAAATAGTTGTTGTTTATTAATCTTACTGTTTTACTGTATTTTATACTATACTGCCATACTGTAATGTTTTGTTGTTACTGTGTTTTATTTTTACCATTCTTTGCTTTGCAAGTACGCCATTCTACAGTTTTACTGTACTGTATACTATAATGATATATTGTAATGTTTAATTGTTAGGGCTCTTTCACACGTCCGTTCAGTTCGTCCGTTTTTTGGACGTCCGTTAACGGACCTCAATGCTTCCCTATGGGTTAGCGTCCGTTAGCGGATGAGCATCCGCTAACGTCCGTTAACATCCGTCTGTGGTAAGCTCTGTTTTTTTGGACGGAAGAAAACCCTATTTTTCTTCCGTCAAAAAAACGAAACGGACAAAATACGGACGTTAGCGGATGATCCGTTTACCATCCGATCCGCTAACGTCAGTTTTTCATCAAAATATGTAAAAAAAAAAAAAGTTCTAAAAAAAAAAAAAACGGATGAAAAAACGGATGAAAAAAACTGATGAAAAACGGACAGAAAACGGAACGGAAACGGATGTAAACGGACGGAAAACGGACGAAAAACAGATGAAAAAACGGATCAACTGAAGGGGGAAAAAACTGATCTAAAAAACTGAACGGACGTGTGAAAGAGCCCTTACTGTGTTTTTTTGTTAACTATTGTTTGCTTTGCAAGTACACCATTCAGCTGCAGCACTAATCTTTTTATTCTGACAGCAACAGGGTTTTCTCTCACTATACGTAAATCAGTGACTCCAGCGCTGTGGGAGGTGATTTCACCACTGCAGTTAAAAAAAGAGCATATATGCCGAAGCATAGGGGCTGGTGTGGACAAAAATTTAATATTCAATGGACTCAACATGCCTCTCAACACATAGCTTGGGGTGTCTACTTTCCAAAAAGGGGTCATGGGAAGGGGGTTGTGCTATCTTGGCATTTCTGGGCATCAGAAACTGTAATAGGTAATGAGGAAGTGAAATGAGCAATTTATGCTCTTTGAAATCCTGAAGGCGGTTATTGGATTTCACACTCCCGTACGTGGCTAGGCTCCCAAAAAGTCTCTCAAATGTGGTATCTCAGGAGAAGCAGCAGAATGAATTGTAAGGTGTAATTCCACCTATACCCATGGCATATGTGAACAATATATCATTTCAGTGACAATTGTGTAACAATTATTATTATTTTTGGTAATTTTTTAATCACTTGTGACAAAAATTAAATTTGTAATGTTTAATAGGCTCAAAATGCCTCTCAGCAAATTCCTTGGGGTGTCTACTTTTTAAGAAGGGGTCATTTGGGGGGAGGGGGGTTGTACTGCCGTCCCATTTTAGCACCTCAAAAAATAAGATAGGCAGTTAGAAAGTAAAAGCTGCGTAAATTCCAGTAGTTTGTAAACAATATAGCTTTTGCGCAAACCAATAAATATACACTTATTGATGATTGAGGCAAAACAACAGCAGCAGCCCAGCAAAATCAATCAATTTCCTGGTAGATCCAGAGTCAATTATGATGATCCACCACCAGGAGGCCATCACCTGACCATCTTGTTCCAGCGCACTACTGCCACAGACAGCTGTTGTAAACTGGCATAGGGCTATGGGTGACATCACTGAACAATATATATTCTATATTGACCAATATTTAATATGTAGTTAAGTAATGTACCTTTATTTGTATACTGTATACTGTCCAGTCCAGGATTACCTTACTTATTTTGTCAGCTTCTAATTATTATTTTGTTCTCCAAATTGTGTTCCTATATTTATTTCTAAAACCTAATAAAACGTTCTTTTTTTTTAAGGATGCCGGGTGATTTCATGAACCAAGAATGGTCTTGAATATATTTGATCAACACCATTAACCATGATCCTTGGCTGGCAGCAGCCAGTTGGGGATCTGTCATTTGTGGTGGTAGTGCTACCAACGCTAAATGCCAGATCCCTGATCAGCCTGAGATCTTGAATAACCACATCGATCAAATATGGTCAATCATATCATAAATTATTAGCAAATAAAATCGCTGTTGTCTTGAAAACACTTGCCTGTGAGCCTTAGATAATAAACTGCCTTATATTCTACTGTTGCCTGTTTAAATTCTTTATTGTTGGCTTTCTAAGAAAGAATGTCAATTATGAATATGTATGGCATCTGTTTTTTTTTGTTATCCAAGTTATGTTTTATGAAATCCATAGACAAAGAGTTAGGGTTCAGTACTTTCATTGTCCTCTTGTGTCAGGTTGCATCCTGAGGGTTCAAGAAGTGAGGATGTTTTTTCAAGGTAAATGCATATGAGTAATATTCACGGCAGACTTTTTCATGGTAATGTTTAATATGGTATGCAGAAAAGCAGCTCTATTACACTGCATGGTGAAGGCCATACTGTGCACTCCCTACTCATTACTGACCCACCTATTCTGCCATGATCACAGATATACTCCAGGAGGCTCAGCTGAGAGTAAGCAAGGGAATTAATTAACAATCAGCAGCACTGCGCATCTAGTAGGGCAAACTTAATAAGCCTAGTCTGGGACAGGGATGAGAAAAGGGCTATAATAGAAAATTCATATACATTAATGGATTCAAGCCCATTTTGAAGAGACAGAGGAAAGGTCAATCTTTAAAGCTATAGAGTATATATTTAAAGGGCCTTGTGCAAACGTATAAATCTATAGAGAAAGAAGCAATAAAAAATAAGCATAAAATCTAAAATCTTAACCATATTTGTTGTATTGGCTATATGTATGTACTCAAAAATCTATTCAGAGTGATCAATACCTAGACAATAGAAATTACAATCTAATATCTCCCACTCATCTTTTCTTTCTTGTTCTCTCGTTCTATATAACCGTACACAATAAAGTGGTTTGTAATGTATATCCCCTACAAAAACATGCTTTTCGTTTGGTAAAAAAAAAGGTACGTGATGTTGATCAAACTGTAGGTGCAGGGTTAAAAATAATGCATGTGTGCTTAAAATGATTGTGCAAAACATAATTGCACTGAAGGCATAGCTTAAATGTTAGCTTATCAATAATAACTAACAGTCTATATGCAAATAAAGCCCTCAGGATTGTATTAATAGTAAAGCTAAAATGGTATTCGCCCTGGGTCTATAGCATATATAGCATATATCACTGGAAAGTAAATCCCACAAGGGCACTGTCAGCTTCACCCACCATTCTTTATTTAATCTGTAGCAAAAAAAAAGCATATTTTAAAAACAGCTAAAATCTATCTGCGCATGCGCAATGGTGAGTCATTGACCAGGCGAGGGTTTCAGCTGTTTTTTAAATATGATTATGTATGTGATGCCAAGCAAGCCCTTGTGGTGTTTTCTTTGGCATCATATACATGAACTAAATCTACAAAAGCATTCAGAAAACAGGGGACAGAGAGCAGAATTTATATTCTGCAGAGTTCAGTGAGGAGATTTCTAAAAGCTGATTGGAGGGAAGGGACACCACCCCTTCAAACAACATATGGGAACAGAGCTAATGCCGCGTACACACGATCACTTTTTGTGATGAAAAAAAACGACTTTTCATGTGATGAAACAAAACAACGTTTTTCAAACTTCATTTTCCAAAACAACGTTGCATACACACCCCATCGTTTTTCCAAAATGCTCTAGCAAAGCGTGGTGACGTAAGACACGTTCGACGGCACTCTGTTCCATTGAAGCTCTGTCTCATAACTTGCCTCTGAGCATGCGCGGGTTTAAAAACGTTGTTTTCAACATCGTTTTGCTCACACACCATCACTTTTTATGACACAAAAAACAACGTTTTGAAAAACGACACAAAAAATTCAAGCATGTTCGAATTTTCCTTTTTTGGTCGTTTTTTTGAAGACATAAAACAACGTTTTGCCCACACACGGTGATTTTAAATGACGTTTTTTTTCATCACAAAAAGTGATCGTGTGTACGCGGCATAAGTCTTTCAAGCAGCTGTCAGAAGTGACTCATGCTGATAGCAGAGGAATTAAGCAGAAATTACACTTAGTGCTCTGGATTGAGACAAGTACACACTATAGAGGAATATGCTTTGTTCATATTTCATGTTTAAGATTTACAACCACTTTAAGTTTCAATTCAGACCTAAATCAGATTGTAACTGTCTAAAAATTGACCTAAAACACCTGTTTTACTACCTAAATTATCAAAATCTTGCAAATGCCTTCAAATTCCTGTAAAAGTATGAACATATATTTTTGTTTTTTAAGTTTTTAGTTTGTTTAAGAACAAACAATCTTTCTAAACCCAGAGTTTCAAAATGGTTTTCCCTTTTCAGACAGTCACTATGTTGGGAAAACCAGTGTACACTACCAGAAAAGGGAACTCAAGGCATCAATTCCTAATGCATGACACATGAAAAGTGTAGTTCTCTGGCTTACTGAAAAATAACCATTTATGTTGCTTTACGCTGTATTGTGCTACAATGAATGCTGACTGATATCCATGTTGAGTTTTATTAGTTTCTACCCTTTGCCAGACATGAAGCAGATTTGCTGTGAATGTGCTGGTGCAGTGTGTAATGACTTATAATGACACACCAGGCCAAATGCCTGAACCAGGCATGCCAGGCTGGTGTCTTTTCAGCTTTAAGGGTTTAAACATTTATAACTGTTTGAGACCCCAGCTGCTCTACAGTTGATAAAAGGTATATTGTACTTCCTTAACCACTTAAGACCCGGACCAATACAGTATGCTGCCAAATGACCAAAGGGGTTTTTGCGATTCGGCACTGCGTCGCTTTAACAGACAATTGCGCGGTCGTGCGACGTGGCTCCTAAACGAAATTTGCGTCCTTTTCTTCCCACAAATAGAGCTTTCTTTTGGTGGTATTTGATCGCCTCTGCGATTTTTATTTTTTGCACTATATACAAAAATAGAGCGACATTTTTGAAAAAAAATCAATATTTTTTACTTTTTGTTATAAGAAAAATCAATAAACTAAATTTTAGTCAAACATTTAGGCCAAAATGTATTTAGCCACATGTCTTTAGTAAAAAAAAATTAGCTACCTAGCGGGAACAGCGACACTAATACAGCGATCAGAAAAATGATCGCTTAGTGACGCTGGCAATAGGGAGTGAAAGGGTTAACTAGGGCAGTGATCAAGGGGTTAAAACTTTAATAGGGGGGATACAGGGCTACCCTGAACCTAACACTAACTGACTTTTACACTGCCTGTCACACTGACACTAAATACAGTAATCATACATGTATGATTACTGCATTCAGTGACACTGTGACAGGGGGAGGGGGGGCGATCGGGGGGTTAAATGTGCCTGTGTGTAGTGTAGTGTTGGTGCAGGACTTACTGTGTGGTGATCTCTCCTCACCGGTGGTTGAAAAAAACGCAGAGGGAGAGATCACATGTGTTTACACATTAAGGAGGAAGTGACAGGGCGAGCGGGCGCGCGCATTGGCTGGGAGCGATCCGGAGGGGGCGGACAAAAACGAATAGCCGCTCCCTCTTGTCGGATCGCTCCTGCAGCCGCGCGGACCGCCGCATGTACGGGGGGGGGGGTCTAATCGGACCCCCGATCCCCCCCAAGGCACCAACGTATATATACGTTGATGTGCCTGTCGGTGCCATTCTGCCAACGTAAATGTACATGCGGCGGTCCTTAAGTGGTTAAAGTGGAACTTTAGTAAGAATGTTAAGTCCTGGTAGGTCACTTCATTAGCAGATATAGCTATGTGAAACATTAAAAATAAGCACCATTACTGTTTAAAATCCGGTAATAAACTCAGCTGTGATTTTTAAGCTTTACTGTTGCTGAAGGGGGAAACAAGCAACAGAAATGACACAGATTGTGTAGAGCAGTGAGGACCGGTTTTGTGGAAGAAAATGTTGCCAATGATAGGGGGCTAAATTGGAGAGGGGGCACAGCAGGCTCTGCGGCCAATTTGTTGGGACAATAACTGGTGGTAGCGCTTCAATCATCAAGACACCATGGTTGATATAGTGTCAGGATGATTAAAGAGCATTATTTCTATTACTACAGTACATTGTAATATAAAATTAAATAGTTCAATTCACCAGAATCAGTGAGAGCCCTGAGTGTGTCACTTGTCACCGTCACCTGCCTTCAGATGCAGCTTGTCACTTGCCACCATCACCTGCCACTAGATGCAGCTTGTCACTTGCCACCATTATCCTGCCTTCAGATGCAGCTGGTCACTTGCCACCATCACCTGCCACCAGATGCAGCTTGTCACTTGCCACCATCATCCTACCTTCAGATGCAGTTGGTCACTTGCCACTGTTGCCTGCCACCAGATGCAGCTCGTCACTTGCCACCATCACCTGGCGTAAGATGCAGCTTGTCACTTTCCATTGTTGCCTACCTTCAGATATAGCTTGTCACTTGCCACCGTTGCCTGCCACCAGATGCAGCTTGTCACTTTCCACCATCGCCTGCCACCAGATGCAGCTTGTCACTGGCCACCATCGCCTGCCTTCAGATGCAGCTTGTGACTTGCCACTGTAGCCTGCCTTCAAATGCAGCTGGTCACTTGTCACCATCGCCTACCTTCAGATGCAGCTTGTTACTCACCACTGTTGCCTGCCACCAGATGCAGCCTGTCACTTGCTACCATTGCCTCTCACAAGATACAGCTTGTCACTTGGCGTCATCGCCTGCCTTCAGATGCAGCTTGTTACTTGCCACCGTTGCCTGCCACCAGATGCAGCTTGTTACTTGCCACCGTTGCCTGCCACCAGATGCAGCTTGTTACTTGCCACCGTCATCTGCCCTCAGATGCAGCTGGTCACTTGCCACCATCGCCAACATTTAGATGCAGCTTGTCACTTGTCACCATCGCCTGCCACCAGATTCAGCTTTAATCATTTAAAGGCAATTTGTAAAGAGTTTTTTTCTGCAGTGAAAGATTTACAACCTCTTCTCACAGCCTCTCCCAACGCTATGGCGTCCAAATGGGGAAACTGGCACACACGCAGTGACTGGGTTCCCTCCAATCCTAGAGTGAGGGTGGAACAGCAGTGATGTGGGTTGAAGATGTCATCTCTCTGCTCAACCGCCGGACTTTGATAGTGCAGCCTTTGTGGCCTGGCTGTGAGGGTGGAACAGCGGTGATGCTGGGCAGGTGGTGAGAGATGATGTCATCTGTTCCCCCGCTGGACTTCTGACAGTGCAACCATCGCGACCTGCCTGCAAACAGATCATGGTCCGGCAAACCGGTCCGCAGTCTGGTGGTTGGAGACCCCCTGTGTAAAGGGAACACAAAGTAGGGAGGGAGAAAAGAAAAGCATGAGAGGTCACAAAATAAATAGTGCTTCCAGGGAGACACAAAAGAGTTTAAGTAGTATTAAACCCAAAATCAAAAATTAAATATATTGCAGCTTACTAATCATTAGATGTGTTAAAAGTAATAAGAGGTTTAACCACTTTAGCCCCGGACCATATTGCTATCCAAAGACCAGAGCACTTTTTGTGATTTGGCACTGCGTCGCTTTAACTGACAATTGCGCGGTCGTGCGACGTGGCTCCCAAACAAAGTTGGTGTCCTTTTTTTCCCACAAATAAAGCTTTCTTTAGGTGGTATTTGATCATCTCTGCAGTTTTTATTTTTTGCGCTATAAACAAAAATAGAGCGACTATTTTTTAAATGCAATATTTTTTACATTTTGTTATAATAAAAATCCCAAAAAAGATATAAAAAAACATTTTTTTTCCTCAGTTTAGGCCGATACGTATTCTTCTACATATTTTTCATTAAAAAAAATCGCAATAAGCGTTTATTAATTGGTTTGCGCAAAATGTATAGCGTTTACAAAAAAGGGGGTCGTTTTATGGCATTCTTATTATTATTTATTTTTACTAGTAATGGTGGCGATCAGCGTTTTTTTTCGGTACTGCGATATTATGGCGGATACATCGGACACTTTTGACACATTTTTGGGACCATTGGCATTTTTATAGCGACCAATGCCATTGGCAGTGAAGGGGTTAACACTAGGGGGCAGGGAAGCGGTTAAGTGTGGTCCTGGTGTGTTCTAACTGTATGGGGGGGGGCCTCACTAGGGGAAATCACTGATCTTCTGTCCATACAAGCTGCTAAAGGGATGACGTAGAGCTACGTGCTCCCGCGTAGCAGTGCCACCGTCCCGCAGTAATATGATGGCGGGCGGTCGGCAATTAGTTAAATACAGTAACAAACTAAAGTTTAACTCCAGCCTAGTACTTTATTAGTTACGTATACCCATCTTTAAGTTAAGTGAAAATTATTTGATTTTTCCTTTTAAAGATATTTAAAAGGAAAAATGTAAATGTTTCCTTTTACTTTTGTAAAGCACCCTCCAGAGAGCTGCTGGTAGTTTGGGCCTCCCCCAATGCACACAAACAAAGCCAGACACACAGGATTTTTACCATTTTCTCTCTAGCTCAGGAATCAGTCTATAGGGTTTTTTTTTTTTTTTAAAGAACAATTAACTTGAATAGAGATACCGTGTATTCATACCCCTTGCAATTTTTCACATTTTGTCATGTTACAACCAAAAACGTAAATGTATTGTGATTTTATGTGATAGACCAACACAAAGTGCCACATCATTGTGAGGTACAAGGAAAATTACAAATGATTTTCCATTTTTTTTTTACAAAATAAATATGTAAAAAGTGTGGAGTGCATTTATATTCAGTCCCCTTGAGTCAATACCTTGTAGAACCACCTTTCAATGCAATTACAGCTGCAAGTATTTTTGGGGATGTCTCTAACAGCTTTGCACATCTAGAGAGTGACATTTTTTCCATTCTTCTTTGCAAAATAGCTCAAGATCTGTCAGATTGCATGAAGAACATCTGTGAACAGCAATTTTCTAGTCTTGCCACATATTCTCAATTGGATTTAGGTCTTGACTTTGACTGGTCCATTCTAACACATGTATATTCTTTGATCCAAATCATACCATTTTAGCGCTGGCTGATCTCCACCAGGATCTTTCCCTATGAGGGAGATAAAGACTCACTGAGTCTCCAGACAACTTTTCTTTCTCTCACAGCCCCCTTCCTGGTGCTCTTACTGAGAGCTCTCTGCTGACCCACTGGATTCCTAGGATGCTCTTTATTTTGGTCTCCCCAGTTGGGCCTAGCTGGGACCTTAGTGTCTTCCCCTGGAAACTTTCAGGGCTTCTGCCCAAGAGGACATGGCCCCTCAACAAGGGGCCTCCTCCCAACTGGACCCTGGAATGCTGCCTTACACAAGCATGCTGAAATCTCCCCCTTGCTTCTCAGACTCAAACTATTTATGGGCTCTTCCCTCACCTTCTGCAACACCTCCCCAGAGTTGGTGGTGCCCTCCCGCCCACTGTTTTGCACAGATCTCTGGAATACATGTGGGAAGTAGCATAGCAGCAGCCTGTAAAAAGCCTGAGCATCCCTAACCAATCAACCCCTGCTCTACTGATTACAGTGGAGCCAAACTAAGTTTACCTCTCAGCCTTTCCCAAATCTGGTAGGGTGCTACATCTTTATTGGTAGATTAAGCAGTAATGTGTACTTTTTAGCTTCTTCATTTCCGTAAGAGGGATGTACTGTCTGAGACCAGCTTTAAAATAAGCTGTCAGAGTCATACTGGTTGTTAGGTAATTGCGTCTATATACTCTATATATCTAATAAGTTCTATCGCAGCACCTCCCCTAACAATCAGTCTACCACAGCATGCCTGATTTAAGTGTAATGTAAAACTTGCCACTCCCTTGGAAGTTAACGAGCTGAAGAATGCAATCAGTGAAACCCAGAATATTTTAACATATTATTATTATTTTTTTTCCAGGGATCCTATCTATTTCCTTTAATTGTGATATCAACTACACATTAACTCTACATAATTTTATAAATTCTGAGCATTTTAGTTTAATACAAATATAGGTGTATCCAAAATTTAGGCCCAGGCTACACAGGATCTAAAGTTTTTATTATCAAGGAATGTACATGTAACGCTACCACCGCAAGGGCTGCTGGAAGTTGATGGTCCCCATTGTTGCTCTGACCTTGCGAGCTTCCCAACCCCTGCTCTGGGCTCATATTTAAAGCAGACATGAAATGCAAAGTCACCAATAATTAGTAAAGTTTGCAAGTTATCTCTTTACTGGGATAATAAGTTAAACAGACAATAACAGGCAGTTTCAGTATAACCCAAGTTGGCTGATAATGTAGCAAAATAAATTCACAAGAACACACAAAGATATGACCATAACGGTAAGATGAATTGTTATCATGAATTGGTTGATTAGGGATTTATGACCCCAGAGCAAGAGACAAGAGGGAGAAGAGGAGACTTTTAGTCAATCCACTCCCTCTAGGCCCTGATGCCACAAGAAGTAGAGAGTAATCAATATATAAGATCTGTGTAGGAGTTCCCCTTTAATAAACAGTAGTGTAATGATTAGTAAGTAATGTTCTGCCATAAGTTCTATAAGAGTCTGTGTTGAAAAAAGGAGGTTCTTGAATTGTTGGTATCTTCAGCTAGCTATGATGGGGCCCATAGTTGTTACAGGGCAGCAACAGCTTAAAGAGGTTGGATACAAAAGGTGTAATAGTTCCCTAGCAAAGACCCTCCAATAGGTCAGGTGTAATGGTGTCTGTATTCAGTGTCCTTGAGAACAGTGTCAGAGATAAGACAGGCTTCTGCCCACTCACCAATCAAGCAGATACTTGGGTTCTGTGAAACTATAAGTCCCTGCTTAGGCCCTTGAATGACAGCAGTGAGTTGTGAGGCACCCCACTGGCCTTCTGTGGACTCAAGAACTTAGTGATGACTGTGTGGGTGTACAGGGAAAGGGGGACCCGAACAGCAGTGCAGCAGATGCAGTGGCAGTGATAGCCACCCCTGCGTCCAGCAGTGCAGTCCCAAGAGCGAGAGGTCCCAGCACTGTCTAATATGCGGTGCCTGCCAGCATCACCCGGATTTGACAGTCTCAGGCCCTTGTAGCTTTGAAGCCCATGTCCCAAGAGAGCAAGCCCGCCCAGGACAGTCTAATTTATCTGCTTACCCAGAATTCATTTAGTCTTTTAGCACTCTGGAGCTTGTAGTTTACAACAGTGTGCAGTCTATTATAATGTCAGGTGACTGGACTATATGTCCCACATTCCACTGCTGTCAGGGAATGGCTTCCCCTCTGCATTCAGGAAGTGATGTGATAATCTGTCTACATCCATATCATAGTATTGCAAACCCTTGAGCAGGGATGAGCTCAAGGTTCTCAAGAATTTCATACTGTTTGTTTATATGGCTGGAGCCAAACAGCATGTATAGTCATCGACTTTCTACTGCTGCAATGTATGACAACTTCCTCTGTTGTTGGGAAAGCAGCAAGCACCTACAACTATTGCATCCTTTACAACTGGTGACTTCACCTGTCCTCATTGATGTCCAGGTGTTGTAAACAAGGAGACAGGTAAAGCACTGACATCACTGCTCAAATATGGTCACATGGACATATTTGGGCAATGACATTGACAAAATATGGCCATCAGCTGAAAGACCCTTGCTTTTTGTTTACATATAGCAGTGAGGACCAGGGGATGTAATTTTCTGTGAGTGTAATGTCAGAATGTGATGTGTCCAATGGCCAAGATGATCGATTGATTGTCTGCATGACAACGAGATTAACCATGGATGTACATTGTATATATATATATATATATATATATATATATATATCTTAATGGAGGATTTGCCAAACGTGTGTGTTTAATAGGGATGAGCCGAACATACCCGCGTTTGGTTCGCACCAGAACGTTCGAACAGACCGCGGGTTCGCGCAAACATTTAGAACCCCATTGAAGTCCATGGGACTCAAACGTTCAAATTCAAAAACGATCATTTTAAAGACCAATATACAATTTAATGTTGAAAAACGTCTTTCAGAACCCCGGGTCTTGCCCCAGGGAACATGTATCAATGAAAAAAAAGTTTTAAAAACTGTAGTTTTTTCTGGAGCAGCGATTTTAATGAAAATTCCTTTAAATATCACACCTGCTGGGTGTCTATAGTAGTGGCACGTGTTCAGGGCTGGTGCAAGGATTTTTGACACCCTAGGCAAAACCTTATTTTTCCGCCCCCTTGGCTCCTCCCCTGACCCCACCCCCTTTGTGCTTGCCCTGACCTTTTTAATGGCTGCTCAAAAACAAAATAAAAATACCTTCAAAGTTGCTGCTTTCTCCACAAACCAAACTTCTCCTGCAATCCTCACTCCCAGCACCCTGCCATCCTGCTCCCAGCAATCCTCACTTTCAGCACCATGCCATCCTGCTCCCAGCAATCCTCACTTCCAGCACCCTGCCATTCCTGCTCCCAGCAATCCTCACTTCCAGCACCCTGCCATTCCTGCTCCCAGCAATCCTCACTTCCAGCACCATGCCATCCTTATCCCAGCAATCCTCACTTCTAGCACCCTGCCATTAGTGCTTCCAGCAATCCTCACTTCCAGCACCCTGCCATTCCTGCTCCCAGCAATCCTCACTTCCAGCACCATGCCATCCTTATCCCAGCAATCCTCACTTCCAGCACCCTGCCATCCTGCTCCCAGCAACCCTTACTTCCAGCACCCTGCCATTCCTGCTCCTAGCAATCCTTACTTCCAGCACCATGCCATCCTGCTCCCAGCAATCCTCACTTCCAGCACCCTGCCATTCCTGCTCCCAGCAATCCTAACTTCCAGCACCATGCCATCCTGCTCCCAGCAATCCTCACTTCCAGCACCATGTCATCCTTCTCCCAGCAATCCTCACTTCCAGCACCCTGCCATTCCTGCTCCCAGCAATCCTCACTTCCAGCACCCTGCCATTCCTGCTCCCAGCAATCCTCACTTCCAGCACCATGCCACCCTGCTCCCAGCAATCCTCACTTCCAGCACCCTGCCATTCCTGCTCCCAGCAATCCTCACTTCCAGCACCCTGCCATTCCTGCTCCCAGCAATCCTCACTTCCAGCACCCTGCCATTCCTGCTCCCAGCAATCCTCACTTCCAGCACCCTGCCATTCCTGCTCCCAGCAATCCTCACTTCCAGCACCATGCCATCCTTATCCCAGCAATCCTCACTTTCAGCACCATGCCATCCTGCTCCCAGCAATCCTCACTTCCAGCACCCTGCCATTCCTGCTCCCAGCAATCCTCACTTCCAGCACCCTGCCATTCCTGCTCCCAGCAATCCTCACTTCCAGCACCATGCCATCCTTATCCCAGCAATCCTCACTTCTAGCACCCTGCCATTCCTGCTCCCAGCAATCCTCACTTCCAGCACCCTGCCATTCCTGCTCCCAGCAATCCTCACTTCCAGCACCATGCCATCCTTCTCCCAGCAATCCTCACTTCCAGCACCCTGCCATTCCTGCTCCCAGCAATCCTCACTTCCAGCACCCTGCCATTCCTGCTCCCAGCAATCCTCACTTCCAGCACCATGCCATCCTGCTCCCAGCAATCCTCACTTCCAGCACCCTGCCATCCTGCTCCCAGCAACCCTTACTTCCAGCACCCTGCCATTCCTGCTCCTAGCAATCCTTACTTCCAGCACCATGCCATACTGCTCCCAGCAATCCTCACTTCCAGCACCCTGCCATTCCTGCTCCCAGCAATCCTAACTTCCAGCACCATGCCATCCTGCTCCCAGCAATCCTCACTTCCAGCACCATGTCATCCTTCTCCCAGCAATCCTCACTTCCAGCACCCTGCCATTCCTGCTCCCAGCAATCCTCACTTCCAGCACCCTGCCAATTCTTGCTCCCAGCAATGCTCACTTCCAGCACTCTGCCATTCCTGCTCCCAGCAATCCTCACTTCCAGCACCATGCCACCCTGCTCCCAGCAATCCTCACTTCCAGCACCCTGCCATTCCTGCTCCCAGCAATCCTCATCTCCAGCACCCTGCCATTCCTGCACCCAGCAATCCTCACTCTCAGCACCCTGCCATTCCTTCTCACAGCAATCCTCACTCCCAGCACCCTGCCATCCCACCTACCAATATCCTGCCATCACTTAGCCCAGCCTGCCACCTCTGTGACATGTGAAAGCTAATGCATTTAGGTGCTATTAAACAGCACACGCGCAGTTACAGCGACTGCGTTTATGTGCAAATAAATAGCCCACGCACATTAACAGCGACTGCGTTTAGGTTCAAATAAATAGCACACATGCAGTTACAGCAAATTCATTTAGTTGCTATTAAACAGCACACACGCAGTTACAGCGACTGCGTTTATGTGCAATTAAATAGCCCACGAGCATTAACAGCGACTGCGTTTAGGTGCAAATAAATAGCACACGTGCAGTAACAGCTATGCAGTAAACACTATGCAGGCAATACAACACGTTAGAGCACTGCATCAAGCACAATCTCCTGCCTGACAAATACTAATAGCAGATCTAAATACAGTATATGTACAACTCCTAAGGATGTATATATATTCTCTACACACTGTAAATTTAACTAAACTGACTAGCCTTCCTGCTCTATCTATCCATCTATCTATTTTTCTATCTATCTGGTAGAAAAGACACTGGGCCAGATTCACATACATTGCCTGCCGGCGTAGCGTAAGCCATTTACACTACGCCGCCGCAATTTAACAGAGCAAGTGCCGTATTCCCAAAGCACTTGCTCCATAGTTTGCGGCGGCGTAGTGTAAATGGCCTGGCGTATGGCCGCGTAATTCAAAGGGGGCGGCTTGTATTTAAATTAAGCGCGCCCCCACGTCGATCGAACTGCGCATGCGCCGGCCGCAAAAATAGCCCAGTGCGCATGCTCCAGCTCACGTCGGAAAACGTGAATGAAACCGACGTCAACGTCGTTTACGTAAATCCCTATTCGCGAACGACTTAGTAAAACAACGTAAACGACGGAAAAAGACGACGCTGTCCCGACGCCATACTTAACATGGCATACGACGGAACTTTGTAAGGTTACCCCTCATATAGCAGGGGTAGCCTTACGCTTACGGAAACGATGTAAACGATGACGGGGCGGCATAAAAACGTTCGGGAATCAGCGTATTAGGCTCATTTGCATAGGCAAATGAGAAATCAAAGTAAAGGCCACCTAGCGGCCAGCGAAGTCATTACATCTACGATCCGACAGTGTAAGTGTTTTACACCTGTCGGATCTTCACTGTATCTATGCGTAAGTGATACTAGGAATCACACGCATAGATACCCAGTAAAAAAAACAGAGATACGACGGTGTTTCCTGCGATACACCGTCGTATCTCTTTTGAGATTCTGGCCCACTGTGTCTCTATCTATCTCTCTCTCTCTCTAATCTTGTTTACAAAGCCGGGACACAATACACGAGGCCGCCTTGCAGGCTGCCTTTTATAGTGTGGGGCGTGTACTAAACCCCCAGAGCACCCTGTCCCCATGTTGATGAGGACAGGGCCCCTTCCCGTACTAAGCACAGGCGTACCTTGCATAGCACACCCACCGGGAGCCGGGCTGAGACCACCAAACTCAATTCACATGTAGCCGAGGCCGGGATCCGAACCCTTGGCTGCAGAGGTGAATGGCTTGTCAGCGCAGTGCCAATCGCGTTGAGCCACCACAGCTCCCTTTCTTTTCCTCTCTTGGCCCTTTCTACTCCTTCTAGAGGATGCTATCCTTCAGGTTCTATTGTTGTGTATTGTACACTCATACTGCAGGTTTACAGACAGCCGGGCATGGCCTGGGTTATAGACTATCAGGTCCTAAGGACTCTTTTCACTTTGCATTTATTTAAATAAAGCGTACAGTCACGGCTCATGTTTCCCCCATCTGGGTGGGGGCATTCGGGTCCAGATTAGCTCTGTATACTGTATGTTTTAATAATTTATTGTATACCTGTACTGTCAGTTTGTATGACAATAAAATGTTTTGTAAAACAAAAAAATACTAGGGCTAATTTAGACAGGAACCAATTAGCCTACCAGCATGTCTTTGGAGTATGGGAGGAAACCAGAATATCAGGAGCAAACTCATGCAAGCACAAGGAAAGCACACAAACTCTAGGTAGCGATGTGGCAGCTCAGACATTGAAATGGTAGCTCAATGAGGGACATTGTAAAGTTCAATCAGCACCTCAAACAGAGAGGAGACACTACTCAAACCTCACTTCTCTGTTCCATTAGGCAAAGCCAATGCTTGATGCTTCCACTGAAGGATGGTGACTATAGTGCCCTCTCTGTTGGGGTCTTGGTTGTAGAGAAAGTGGGAGAGAATCACTTTGAAAGACCTGAACTAGCTAAACCCCTCATGAAATGATCTGAAAGAGATCCTTGGACTTTTGAGCTCTGTAATCTGCTTACAGAGTTAAGGAAGTTGAAAACTGTCCAGTAACCAGTAGTGTTGCTGGAATATTCGATCGGAAATTCCAGAATATTGCATATCGAGTATTCGCGATATAACTCGAATATAGCGGCAAACTCATGCAAGCATCGCCTTCAAGGTCTAAAAGCATGCTGGTATGATTACAGAAACCCTGGGCCGAGTCTAGCAATTCTTTTATTTTCCGAAAAATCGCATTGCGTTTTTTCGGCCGAAAAAACGATTGCGCTTTTTGCAACATAAAATAATTGCATCAGCACTCGGCCCTTCTTTTGCTCAGCCAACAGAAATTGAAATCGCGCAATATTGTATTGCGAATATTCGAGATTTTCTGATTGGCTCTGAGGCCAATCAGAAAATCTCGAATATTGTAAAGTTCAATCAGCACCTCAAACAATAGCAATAGAGGAGATTGGCTCTGACTACTCAAACCTCATTGCCTTCGAGATTTTCTGATTGGCGCATCAGAGCCAATCAGAAAATCTCGAATATTCGGCAATAGCAAATTGCCAATCGAGATTTCTGATTTGATGAAATCTCGAATTCCATTGCTATTGATTCGAGGATGGCCAATCAGAATTCACAATATCGCGCAATATTGCTATTGCCGAATATTCGAGATTTTCTGATTGGCTCTGATGCGCCAATGAAAATTGAATATTCGGCAATAGCAATATTGCGCGATATTCGAGATTTCTGTTGCATCAGAGCCAATCAGAAATCTCGAATATGGCAATATTGCTATTGCCGATTCGAATTTTCTGATTGGCTTTGCCAATCAGACCGAATATCGCGAATTGCTATTGCGAATATTATTTTCAGCCCTCAGAAAATGAAATGATAGCAATATTGCGCGAATTCGAGATTTCTGATGGCCTGATGCAAAAGAAGGGCCGAGTGCTGATGCAATTATTTTTTTGCCGAAAAAGCGCAAGCGTTTTTTCGGCCGGAAAAACGCTGATTTTAATAATCAAAATATGCTAGCGAAAAATCGCACTTATGATACTTCGCAAAAATACCGCGAATATTCGAAATTAGCGAATATTTCTCGAATATTCGGAAAAATATTCGTGATATATCGCGAAATCGAATATGGTGTATTCCGCTCAACACTAGTAACCAGCTGCAGTAGCCAGCCATGGCACAGTCTAAATTGCAGTTGGCCTTCACTAGAGCTCATATTAGTGGAGTAAAGCCCTCTACACATGGCGCTTGTCACATTTGATGCCGTCACCGCCATCTTGCTTCACCCTACCTATGCCTTGGAAGCTACCGCACATGCGTCAAAGTCATTTCGAGCATGCGCGAGTTTCCATGGAGGCAGGTTAGTATACACACGCTCAGGTTTCTCGGCAGGAAAACACTGCCGAGAACCCCGACACGAAAAAAAGAGAGAGCAGGTTCTCTATTTTTCTTCGTCGATATTCTGGGCAGTTTTCCCGATGAGAAACCTCAAAGCCTCGTACACACGCACGGTTTACTCTGCAAGAAAGCTCTACCAGCAGTTTTCTTGCTGTTTCTGGCCGAGAAAACCATGCCTGTGTACAAGTCTTAAGAATGGGAACCCCAGTGGTTTTCTTTGCTTCAAACTTGCGCTAGGTCACAAGCCTCAGGATTACTCCTCCAAGGTGGATGGCTGGATCAGAAAGACTATGATGGAGAGACTGTTCACAGGGCTGCAGGCAAACTTATAGTCATGTCAGACAGAGGTATTAGCAGGCAGCAGGCAGCAGGCAAGGAAATAGTCAGATCCAGGCAGTGGTCAAGGCAGGCAGCAGGTGAAAGAGTATTCAGGTCCAGGCAGGGGTTGAGGTAAGCAGCAGTTGAAGGAGTAACCAGGTCCACGCAGGGGTTTAAGCAGATGAGAGGCTGCAGGAGAGAGAGTAGCCAGGTCAATCCAGATCAGGAAAAGACAAGCTTCAGCTCTGGGAAAGCTAGGGATAAGACACACCGTGCCAATGAGTGGTGGCATGTGACTGTCCCAAGATTAACACACACACAGTGGGTGCAGAATATAAGAATGTCAGAGGAAACCTTTTCATACCTTTGTGCCAAGCTACGTCCAGCGATGGAGAAGCAAAGCACCAAATTCAGAGCCAGTTTGCCTGTGAGGAAAAAGTTGCCATTGCACTGTGGAAGCTGGCTACCAATAGTGAATACAGAAGTATAGGTCATATTTTTGGTGTCAGTAAATCATAAGTGTGCCAGTGTGTGCAGGACTTCTGTAAGGCTGTGTGCACATTGATAGCTCCTGAAATTGTTCATTTTCCAGACAGGGAAAAGCTTAAAGACATGGCTGAGTACTTTGAGAACAGGTCAGTGAGTGAGTGAGTGAGTGAGTGAGTGAGTGAGTGAGTGAGGAACTTGTATAGCGCAGCACATTATCTAAATCGCCTCTAGGCGCCTGCATCCATTGTCGTTCTGATCCATCAGAAGAGGTGAGTCTTCAGTTTTTTTCTAAAAGCCCGATTCTTCAAGGCGGATGGTCATGGGTAGTGCATTCCAGAGCCGGGGTCCTTGGACCGCAAATCTGCGTTCTACCTTAGATTTGTACCGTGTCTTGGGGATTTGGAGGAGGTTTTGATTGGTTGACCGGAGCATGCGATTTGTAATGTAGGGTTTTATTTTCTTGCATAAGTATTGCGGAGCGTTTCCTTGTGTGCATTTGTGGGTGAGGCAGAGTGTCTTGAATGTGATCCGATCCTTTACGGCCAGCCAGTGGAGGTACCTCAAGCCTGGGGAGATTGGTTCCCACGTTTTTTTACCTGTTACCAGTCTGGCTGCCGTGTTCTGGATGACTTGTAGATGTGAAATCTGGTACTTCGGTAGTCCTAAATAGAGGGAATTTGCGTAGTCGAGTCGGAAGTTGATGATTGTTCCAACAACTGATGTGTCCTTTTTTCGGGATGAATGGAATGAGTCTTCGTAGCATGGTGGTGGTGAGAACCGCTGACTACTGCTCCTATTTGTGCGTCCATCGTCATGTCTGAGTCAAAGATGACTCCGAGGCTTTTGACTTTTTTGCTTGGGACGATGGTTTTTCCAAGGATGGGGGGAGGTGTCCATGTGGTCCTAGACTTAGATTTCCAATTTGCGTGGAGAATGATGAGTTCCGTTTTGGACCCATTGAGTTTGAGTGAGCTTTCCATCATCCAGTTATCGATCAGAGTAAAGGCATTTTCCTAGGTCATGATATTGGTCTTTTTTTTTTGGTGATTCGAAAGTACAGTTGTGTGTCGTCCGCATAAGAGTGGTAGCTCAGATCCTGTTCACTGATGATATTGAGGAGTGGGCGGATGTAGATGTTGAAGAGTACAGGAGAGAGTGGTGATCCTTGAGGAACTCCGCATGTAACGGTCCGTGTTTCTGACGTGAAACTTCCCAGTTTCACGGTCTGAGTGTGGTTTTCTAGGAATGATGCGAACCATGGCAAGGCCGAGTCTGAAACTCCAGCTACTTCTTTGAGTCGAGTGAGCAGGGTGTTGTGGTCAACTGTGTCAAAGGCTGCACTGAGGTCCAGCAGCACTAGGAGACAGGATTCTCCGTCATCTGCTGCTTCGAGGGCGTCATCCCATATCTTGAGGAGAGCCGTTTCTGTCCCGTGGCCTGGGCAAAAACCTGATTGCAGTGGTTTTAGGAGTTTGTGGTCGTCCAGATGAGGCTGTAGCTGTTGTACTACAGATTTCTCCATTATCTTGAAAATGGTGTTCAGGCTTGTCACTGGTCTGCGATGGTTAGGGTCTTTAGGGTTGAGGTTGAGTTTCTTTAAGAGGGGTTTAATTATGCCTTGTTTGAGGGGATTCGGAACAATTCCTTCTTTGAACGATTGGTTTATGAAGTGCGTTATGATGGGTGCCAAGATGTCGGTGCATTCTTTTAAGAGTTTTGTAGGGATGTATCATAAGGTGGGGCCTTCCACAGTGTGTTGGTGCTATTGATGGCTCACACATACCAATAATAGCACCACAAGAATACCACACTGACTACTTCAACAGAAAAGGCTGACATTCCATCATACTCCAGGGAGTAGTGGATGGCAAGGGACTATTCTGGAATGTGAATGTAGGAAAGCCTGGGAGTTTTCATGATGCTCGGGTTCTATGATTGTCCACATTTTGGGATTGTTTTGGCCAGGAGGCCTGTACCCTGTTTGCACTAAGAACATTTGTGGGGTGAATGTTGGCCATTATGTGGTTGGAGACTCTGCCTACCCTTTACAAAATTGGCTTCTGAAACCATTTCCTGACAATGGCCGCCTAAAAACAGAGCAGCAAACCTACAACAAGAAAACATCCAGGGCACGTGTCATAGTGGGAAATGCTTTCGGAAGACTTAGGCCGCGTACACATGATCAGACCGGTCCGATGAAACTGGCCTTAAGGCCAGTTTCATCGGACCAAATTGATCGTGTGTACGGCCCATCGGACCGCTGTCCATCAGACCAAAGTTTTAAAACTTGCTTTAAAATCTGTCCAATGAACGCCTGTCCGTCGGACCAAAACGATGGTTAGTACACAAAAGCATCGGACCAAAAACCCGCGCATGCTCAGAATCAAGTCGGCGCATGCTTGGAAGCATTGAAGTTTGTTTTTTCAGCACGTCGTTGTGTTCTACGTCCTTGTGTTCTGACCCGATCGGATTTTGGACTTATGACGTGTACGCACATCAGACCACTTCAGCGGTGGCCCGATTAAAACGGTCTCATCGGACTGGTCTGATCGTGTGTACAGGGTCTTAATGGTAGATAGAGGTGTCCTATTAAGACGAATGACAGTTACATTAAACTTGCCAAATCCATGATACTAATTTGCTGTCATGGAGAAGACTTTGACCAGGATTGGAATAAATCTCCAAAAGAGCCAGTACCAGTAATAGCAGCACAGGATATGGAAGAAGAGTGCAGTGAAATACGTCAGGCTCTGATGCGGCACCTTAACGTTTAAGTTCTTACCATGAATTATTAACATTTTTAATTAATTTTTAAATGAAATCAGACATACTCAGAGAAGTCTCATGTTTTTTTATTCAACTGAAACTCATCTTTCTATATATTCTTTAAAGTAAACATTTTAAAAATATAGAATTTTTTTTTACAAAAACTTAAAGGGGTTGTAAAGGTTAGTTTTTTATTTTCTAAATAGATTCCTTTAAACTAGTGTATTGTTGGTTCACTTACCTTTTTCTTCAATTTCCCTTCTAAATGTTTTTTTTTCTTTGTTTTCTATGTCTGAATTTCTCACTTCCTGTTCCTCCTCAGTAAGCTGTTTTAGTAAGCTTTTCAGTAAGCTGTTCTGACTATACACCACTCGGATGACGGTGTCAAGTTTACTGAGAAGGAACAGGAAGTGAGAAATTCAGACAAAGAAAAAAAACTTTAGAAAAAGATTTAGAAAATAAAAAACTAACCTTTAAAAACCCCTTTAACAATTTTTTTGACACAGTGCCTGAAAGCGCCTCTCAGAAAGGTTCTCCATTCTTTTCAGCTGCCTTTCTTCTGCCTATCCTCCATGACTGTGCGCAGATTCAACTGCAACCATCTCCTTTCACCCTATTATTTTTAGTAACATCTGTCAAACCACTACTGTAAGCCCCTTTCTCATCTGCCCCACTAGACTGTATCACACTGATCGACTGCTCCACCTCTGTTCCCCCTGCTCATCTGCTCCACCAATACACAGCACTGCTCTTCTGCCCCACTGCTGAACCCCCTTTCTCATCTCTTCCACCACTGTACCCCCTGTACATCAGCCCCACTGCTGAACCCCCTTCTCATCTCTTCCACCACTGTACCCCCTGCACATCCGCCCCACTGCTGAGCCCCCCTTCTCATCTCTTCTGCCACTGTACCCCCTGCACATCTGCCACACTGCTGATTTACTTTAAGAGAATGCACAATTAAAAATTTCTCTATTATCATCATGTCTTACCATTGTGACGGGGTGCATTGGGCGTACTCTGTGGTTGGCTACTCTATGGTTGGCTACTCTGTGGTTGGCTTCATCCAACTACTGGTGCTGATGAAAGACGTTGAAGGTCCATCATCTGAAAAGTTTGATGCATCATTGGAGAGTCCATCAACTGTTTCTGAAAATAAACATATGGTTATATATTTTTTTCAAATGGTTAGCAGAGCGATATCCTATGCCAAGTTTAAAAAAAAACACTTACCAAAGGAGTCTACCATGGATTCGAGAATTGCAGTTGCAGAGTCCAGACCTTCCTCCCTGCCTTGGTTTGCCGGCCGATGACCGTAAATGGTGTCCATGGCGTCTTACCACCTGCAAGTACTCGGACAGTTTCCACCAAGGCTGTTGGCTTCCTTAATTTTTTTTATGTTGTACTTTAAGCTTTTTAAGTTTTGCCCTACACTGACCCGACGTCCGTTCAAATCCCTCGGCTGCTATCCGCTGAGAAATATCTTTATACACCTTTTCATTTCTCAGTGATCCATCAAGTTCACTCTGAATAACGCCATCACCAATTATTGCTAGGAAATTAGATAGTTCCTAAAATAATCAGACCCTGCTGTTGTTTGCTGGCATCATTCTTCTTTATATGGACTGAAAGGCTACGTGGTGTTTGTTTGACGCTTTGCTTTTGATGTTAGCATTGACGTTTTCTGTCTACCAATCAGTGGAATGTACCATGTGACGCCAGTAGCTCCACCCTAACCGTACCGTTTCATTTTCTATGGCCCAACATCTGAAGCAGGACCCTGAATGGTGCGGTACGGTTCAGTTTTAGGGCACGCTTTCATAATGGAAACACCAAAAATAGCGTACCGAACTGATCCGCTTAGCCCCCTTTCACACTTGTACGACTTCAAAGTCGTGCGATTTTACCGCGATTTTGCCGCGATTCGCGATTTCAATGAATGCCTGTGTAAGTGGCATCAAAATCGGACCAAAGTAGTGCAAGGACTACTTTGAAGTCGGCATTACTTAAAGTCGTACCAGTATGAATGGTAGTCATTGAAAATAATGGAAAATTACCTGTCATACGATTTTGCAGTCCCAAATCGTGGGACAAGTCGTATAAATGTGAAAGGGGACTTAGTGGAAACAAGGCATTATAGTGTGTCATGGAAATGACAGCTATGAGTAATCTGGGACTATTGACATCACATTCAAGATGACAAGTCTTTAATGGGATGCTGCTGCTGGACCTGCAGCATCGGAGACCTTGATATATGGACCTGCAGTACTGGAGGCTTGATATCTGAATCTGTTATATTTTTAGTCTGATATCTAGAACTACAGTATTGCATATCTTATATTTGGATCTTCTGTATTGGAGGCCTGATTTTTGGGCCTCTAGTAATAGAGGCCTGATTTTTGGATCTGTAGTAATAGAGGATTTATATTTGAACTTGCAATACTGGAGGCTTGATATCTGGAATTGCATTTTTGGAGGCCTGATATTTGGATCTGCAGTATTGGGGGACTGATGTTTGGACCTGTAGTTTTAGCTGCTGATACCTGGGCCTGTAGTTTTAGATGCCCAGTTATGTACCTGTTGTACTAAAGGCCTTATAAATAAATGTCTCTGAATAGTGCCAACGTAATGAAATCTATGAAAGATATGGTCAGTTTATTCTTACAATAAAGGGGTAGTTTGTCAACTGTTACAGAACAGTAACACACAATTTCAAGAAAGCCTGTCATAACAAAAAGGTGCCTTTGCTGAACCTTCTCTGAAAATACTCATTCTAGCTCCAGTTTATCAATTGAAAGAACAAAGTAAAATGTTTCCCCTTATTTCCCTACAGGACTAAGGTACACATTACAGATACTTAAAAATGTTCTAGTTCTAGTCTTGAGTTTATTCAGAGAAAACAACATTAGTCAGCCGCAACTTTCTGATGGAAGTTATAGTCTAAGTGCAACATTCACACTTTGTAAAAATGCTAAACAGATTAGACTACCACCAATCTTAATGAAGGAATTTTGGGGGAAGGGCTGAAGTAAAACAGTTGTATTTTAAAACCAGAAGAAAAGATTTGCAAGCTTAGCCCTGCAGGAGCAGAGAAATCTATTTCCATTATAAGAAGTATTGATTTTTGTATTAAAAAGTCTCATTACTTGAGATAATTACCCTGGGGTTTCTTGGTTACTCCTTTGGTTCCTAAATCTTGCAACTCAATCTTTTGTGTCTCTGAAAAGGTAAAGTCTTATGAACAACAAGATAACTGAGAAACACTTTGCTGATATGATACCAATAACATTTTGTAATGGTTTCTACATTTACCATTGTTAATTCATTTGAAGTCACTTGAGATCATTTTTGCTGCTTTTTGACTGTTGTGATCACAACTGATGATCCACCAAACCTACCTCAAATCTTTCATCCAACTCTGTTAATTTTCTATGTCATCATATATTTTAAAAGCATGTTTTCTGTACATACATACAAAAAAGGTACAGCGCTATAGAAACGTGATAAACCCAAATTAATTAAAAAATAGGAAAAATTATAGGAGGGTTGTGGTGAAATGTTAAAAAAAATATTCAAAAAAATATAGAAATCAATGTTCAAAAAAGCGTTAAGTCCATAAAGTGTTAAGTAATGAAGGCAATGAAGTTGGATCTCTTCCACCAAAAGGAAACACCCATGTGATGAATGTAGTCTGCTTACCAGATCCACTGACCGTTGATGAGCGGTCAATCAGGCTCAGAGATGTTTATAGTCCTCTCAATCAGACTCAAATCCAGCAGATGGAACCAGGGGGTTAGATCCTCAACAGCAATCACCAGAATATAAGAGGTTAACGCTCATACATTAAAGGAAAGTAAATGGAAACGCTCCATCGTGAAGTACTGTGAGTTAAAAGGCTTTTTAATAAGATATATTGCACTTACAATTCGACTGATGTCCATAGGTGTGCGCAGCCTATTGCATTTGGGTGTGCACCCCAAAGCCCAAACACACTAACGATCACATACGATGTTCATTCTGAAAGGGAAGGGGCCTGTAAATTACATATTTAGTGGCCCTTTCCCCACTCCTAAAACATCCCAGCAGCAACAGTCAATAGGAGAGGAGGGAAGCTGGCAGCGCTGCGGGGGGAAAGGTGGGAGCCAGAGCAGTAGGGGGTATCTGTGCTCCACAGGGTGATTAGGGTGTGCCTGGGCACACCTGGCACACCCTGTGCGCACGCCTATGCTGATGTCATATGGCATGTAAAACAGAACGCGGCATGTAATCCGATCGGGTCCTGTCAGCTGTTCTCCGTGTGTGTGTAGCTCACTTCCTCAAAAGCAATGACGTGATACGCGCTGATGGCCACTCAGCGCGTATCACGTCATCGCTTTTGCGGAAGTGAGCATAATAAAATCCAGTCCAAAAATGATGATCCAACTCACTGTACTTGATCACTAGATCACTTTGCGCGCTCTCGTAGGAATAGAAGATCCACGAGCAGAGGGGTGATGACGTCAGCGCGCACCGCCGCCGGGTGTACCAAGATGGCTGACCGCTCCGGAACTAGCTAACGATCCGTTGCACCCCTAATCCCTACTTAGGTTTAAAATGGTAAGACACTTGCACTGTTAAATGCAACATCATTACACAGGCAGGACAGGATCACATTAGGCAGAAAGGCACACAGTTGGTTTTAGCACATGTGCCCGTTATCCTTGAGAAACAATAATTTCTTTCTTTGAAGCTGGTTTACCCATTCATTAACCCATTACATGCTTAATTAATGCATAATTACAGTTCTGTCACATTAAAAGATGGTTGGTGTGTTGACATTCATATTTTCTTCTTTAACTAGTATGTTACCTTTTGCCAATTGATTAATTTTGTGGTATATATAAATATTATATGCTCTCTTATTTGGTAAATAAAAAGTCTATAGAACATACAGTAGATTGACATGTTGCTTTTAATTTTGTGTAGCTCCAGTCATTTGTGTGTTTATTTAAAGTCAGCAGCTACAAAAACTGTAGCTGCTGACTTTTAAAAAGCACACACTCACAAGTCCCATGCGCACCCAAGCCATCCCTTCTCTCAGTCTTGTCTCCCGGGCACCAGTATCTAAATTGTGGGCGCCTAGCCCTGACAGCTTGCAGCTTCAAAGCTGGGTGCTCACTGAGCATGTGCGATCGGCGCTGTGCACTGTATATGGTCCCACAGTTTTTTGGGACCTGCAGGTGACTGCAAAGAGGGAGGGAGGGAAAACAAGGTACCCACTCCCCTCCCCCCAAAAAGTGTATTTAGGGAAGAGGCCTTAAAGTGGAACTTCACCTTTTGAGTGGAGCTCTGCTTTACGTTGCATTCATTTACAAAGAGATTGTGGTAACCTTCTCCAGTGCAGTTTTACTTTAGCTAATTGCAGTACAGAAGAATTGTGGAAGTCTTTGGAAATTTGAAAAGACAATGACTTTCCCAAGCCCTGTCTCTGCATAGAAATAACGAGTGAGGGAACATAGTAGATACGATGACCCCCCCCACCCCAAAGCACCTCGTCCCCATGTTGATGGGGATAAGGGCCTCTTCCTGACAACCCTCCAAAACCCTGGGCTGTGTTCCTGGGGGTCTGCGGGTAGGAAGCTTATTGGAATCTGGATCCCCTTTTAATAAGGGCCTCCCCCTTATGGTACTCATTCACCAAAAAAGCGTAAAAAAAAAAGAAAAAAAACACCCACACAGTTTTTGACAATTCCTTTATTGAAAAAAAAATGTCCCCCGATGTAGATCCATCCTCAATCAAAGATGCTGGATGGATCAAAAAAGTGTCAAAAAAAAAAAAAAACACCCACACAGTTTTTGAAAAAAAACAAAAAAACACTATGCCCACCACGCTCCGCCATCTGAAAGTTCTTAAATTGGTAAGGGGCAAGGGTCACCTGGGGAAATCACCCAGTGACACCACCCCAATTCTATGTACCCCATACTCATTTACATAGGGTGGTGGCCAGGATATGGGCCCTCTTGTTGAAGGGGGCTTCCAGAATTCCGGTAAGCCCGCTGCCTGCAGACCCTTACAACAGCCCAGAGTTGTGGGGAAGAGGCCCAGGGTTGTGGGGCAGAGCCCCCCTGCCCCAAATCACCCCCATGTTTAGGGCATGTGGCCAGGTATGATTTGGGGTGGGGGGAACTCGCAACTCCCCCTTTCCTGCATGCTCGGATAAGGGTCTGGTATAGATTTTGGGAATGACCCCACAACATGTTTTTTTTTTTTTTACTTTGGCCTGATAAAGATTGGGGAGGACCCCCACGCCATTTTTTTTTTTCACATTTTTCTATTGTCGGCAATGTTTTTTTTTTTTTTACATTCAGTTGTCAGCGGGGAAGCCCATTGAAAGCTAATGACTCATCCATTGTTAAGGATGCAGTGGATGGCTCCAGCTATTCGCTATGCCCTGATTGGATAAAGCGTTGCCCAATTAGGGCTTAGAATGCACTGTACAGCACGCACATTTGGTGTTTGCCAAATTTCATCTGCTGATCCAGCCAGCAAGTCTGTTTTTTTTTTTTTTTTTTTTAAACAAGTGCTTTAGAAGAATGTATCCGTTTGCATGGATGGGACTAACCATTTAACACTAACAGGGGTGCTTACAATGGTCAGCTTTTATTTATTCATGCAAAACCTTTATCCCAAAAGGGGGAAAAAATGTTCAGTGTAATGTATTATAAAGCTGAAGTTTCACTTAAATTTGTTAGTGTATATAAATCTGCTAATACATTTAACACTACCCCCTCCCCCTTCCCCCAAGACTGACAATGCTACTGTCTGCCATGCCTCCTGTTCCTATTCATTTAACTCGTGTATCAGTGAGTTGTGTCTCACTGATACAGGAGGTGTGTTACTGGCCAGATTATTAGGTGAAAACAGAGGAGAAAAAGCCAAAGAAAGGAAAATTGATACAGCCACTTAATCTAATGATTGGTAAACTGCAATATTTTACATTTTTGGTTTTGGGGTACTTACCTCTGTAAAGTTTACCGTATAGTATGTTCTGTATTATAGAATAGGTGCATTTAAACATATTTACTATACCTGAGCTTGACTTCTTTTCTGAATATCATTTACGAGGTTTGAAAATGCACAAAAATGCACTGTGAACAAGATCTATGGTGTTCTGGGGACACTAGTGAGATACATAATACATGTTGCTGCTGCACTGTTATAATTCATTCCGACTAAAATAATCTAAAGTAAAATTAGGCAATCAAACTGGATATTTTTAAAGTGGACTGCATGTGCATGTCTTCACAATGCTGTCCAGGACGGGACAGGCAATGAACCTGAGAGGCAGGGTCTCACCCAGGGGTCAGAGGTGCCCCAAACCAGAGGCCAGAGTTGGAGAGTCTGTGAGAGACGGAACAGCTGGGAGTTGGAAAGGAAAGACACAGAGCCGGAAGAGGTACAGTGTTTGTGTATTAGCTCTGGGGACGGCTGCTAGATGGTCTAGAACAGGGGTGTCCAAACTTTTTTCAAAGAGGGCCAAATTTGAATGTGAACATGCTCGAGGGCCGACCATTTTGCCTGACATTCTTTGAACCATTAAAATTCGGTCTAAGTGTGTTCGTCCGAGCAACCAATACACTGCCCAACAAGAATTCTCTTGTCTTTGTGGCTGGGTGTGGTGAATAGATGAGCTTGGGCGTGTTATTTGGATACACTGTATATATTTCTTTTGTGGCCCCAACGAATCCCTGAGCGCTGCTTTGGACTAAGGATGATCTTGGTGTGTTATTTGGATGTACCGTATTTATCAGCGTATAACACGCATTGAATGCAGCCTTACTATTGCCATCAGTGCAGCCTGATTGATGTCCATCTGCAGCCTCGGAGGGGACAGGGGGGATTGGTGAGTGCAGACAGATGGGAGAATCTCTTGTTTGCTCGGTTACCTCTTTAATACAACGTCCCACCTCCTGTGATAGACAGAACAGTCATGCAATGCCATCCCAGGAGACTGGACTTCCTATTACAGACGCCGCTGAGTAAACAGTAGATTCTCTTCATGTAATCTGATGGCATTCGTCCCGCCCCCTCCGAGGCAGCGCCGATAAATATGGTATATCTTTTGTGGACCTGGGGGCCACAAACAATATATATATCCAAATCCCCAGGGGGGCTGTATTAAATCACCAGGGGGGCCGTAATTGGCCCGCGGGCCAGACTTTGGACATGCCCGGTCTAGAAGATCAAGGCATGAGGCCTAAGCAACATGGTCAGTAAAGAGAGACAGGAGACTTAAACTGTTTTGTTTTGTCGAATTGATGGTGAGAACCCCCTGCATTGGAAAATATGTATTTGTGAACTTTTTAAATAAAAGTGGGCAGGAAAAGCCCTGAAATTTACTTTTGGTGTAGTGTAAAGTCATTGTATAAACGCATCTTCCACCCCAGGTTGTTATATATATATATATATATATATATATATATATATATATATATATATATATATATATATATATATATATATTAGGGCTGTTACTGATTAAAATTTTCGTGTTTGATTAATTGATTTTCTTTAATCGATTAATCAACTAATTTGGATTAATTATAATGCACATACATTTTTTTGGATCACATTTTATATATAGTCCCCACTGTAATATCCACAGACATCTCCCCCACTGTAATATCCACAGACATCTCCACCACTGTAGTATCCACAGACATCTCCCTACTGTAATCTCCACAGACATCTCCCCCACTGTAATACCCACAGACACCTCCCCCACTGTAATATACACAATCCCCCCCACTGTAATATCCACAGACATCTCCCCATTGTAATATCCACAGACATCTCCCCCACTGTAATATCCACAATCACCCCCACTGTAATATCCACAATCACCCCCATTGTAATATCTGCAATCTCCCCCACTGTAATATCCACAATCTCCCCCACTGTAATATCCACAGACATCTCCCCACTGTAATATCCACCGACATCTCCCCCACTGTAATATCCACAATCTCCCCCACTGTAATATCCACAGACATCTCCCCACAGTAATATCCACAGACATCTCCCCACTGAAACATCCACAGACATCTCCCCCGCTGTAATATCCACAGTCTTCCCCACTGTAATATCCACAATCTCTCCCACTGTAATACCCACAGACATCTCCCCACTGTAATATCCACAGACATCTCCACAGACATCCCCCCCACTGTAATATCCACAGACATCTCCCCCACTGTAATATCCACAGACATCTCCCCACTGTAATATCCACAAACATATCCCCCACTGTATTTCACAGACATTTCCCCCACTGTAATATCCGCAATCTCCCCCACTGTAATATCCACAATAACCCCCACTGTAATATCCACAATCTCCCCCACTGTAATATCCACAGAAATCCCCCCACTGTAATATCCACAGACATCTCCCCACTGTAATATCCACAGACATCTCCCCACTGTAATCCACAGACATCTCCCCACTGTAATATGGTCCACATCTCCCCCATTGTATAGGAAGATTAGTGCTTGCTTAGTCTTACCAGAGAAGCCGGCCGAACACGAGCAGCTGAGGCCGGGTGATGACACCAGCGTGCCTCTCTAGGCTTACCTAGGCTGCCGCCGGGTGGACCGAGATGGCCGCTATTTCGAGAGCTAGGTCGAAGCCGCGGCCTTTCCTATATATATATATGCTGTATATATATAAAGGCAAAATCTAACAACAATTTTAGTTGCACAACATCTAAAAATATATGTCAGAGTCACACTGCCTCACCTAGGCCCCTCTGTAAAGCGCTGTCCTAACTCTACTATTTGAGAGTCTCCATGTTGAAGCATATACAGCAATGGACAGATTAATTGCGGGTATGTCTGGAGGGAACCCATTGCTCCTTAAAGGATCAGGGAAACTAGAGAGGAGGGGCACTCAGCTGCCATTTTGCATTGCTGGGATGCTAATATGTGACTGATTCTTTAACAAGAAATGGGCTGCCTCCGGGTATACTTGTCCTAATGCATTTGTTACCCCAACACTTCATATTCCTGATATGTGCCTGCAGTACCATGTACTTGTATACAGAAAACATACACCTTCTCTTTGTACTGCTTCCTTTAGGTGAAATCATTGGTGTTAAAAACATGTCCACACTAAGCAGGAGATCACACCTTCAGTTCTCTGGCTATGCTGGGAACTCAGTGTACTCTCCTACAATGATCTGAATTATCCTGACATGTCTCCGCTGCACAGCCATTCACTAGAAAGCTCAGTGTGCTGCTGTTTCTCCTCTCACAGCTCTTATGCAGCTGAGAACAGAGGGAATGTGATCACTTATAAAAAAAGGGGAAAAAAATATGTATAATGTTTTTTTATATCTATACACAAATGTTTTGCCTTTCATTTCTATTTAAACTGAATGGGTTGTTTTACAAGGTGATTGTTTACAATCACTTTAATTTATGCATGGCTGTATGCTCCAATATGGATACTCTCAAATATAAGTGATAGGACAGCACTTTACAGAGGGGTCTTGATCAGGTAGTGTGGCTTTCACATATATTTGCAAATGTGTGCAGCTAAAACCTCTGTTTTAGTTAGAACCCCGGGTGAAGTTCTTCAAAAGCAGAACTGAACCCACTCAAACAATATTGATTAGGTTTTTTTTGTATAATCAATATTTATTGTTAACAAAGACAGGACAAGATCAACAATCATAAGGCACAGAACCATTGACCGCGCAGGGCTATAAAGTAATTGTCGAACAATGATCAGTCAAATAAGACAGCCATAGCTTGAAACGACTTCACAGTATGAACAATATTACAAGGGGAAACATAAAAAGGAAAAGGAAGGGAGGGGAAAAGGAGCAGAGGCAGGTGGGGGAAGGGGATAGGAAGAAGGAACCTGAGGGGGCCACCGCCCAAAGAGGGTTATAAGCCCGTAGGGGGTAAACCCCTATGGTCCGCGATGGGACGGGTGGGGGGCCAGCAGCCTCCATCTAACCACCCTTGCTCCCCATCACTCGCCAGGGTCACCACAGCGTAAGAACAAGTTCCCGGGCGGGAACAGAGCACCCCAAGGAAACATAGGGACCATCCCGCGGGTCACAAAGCCACGTGGGTCGACAGCCCTCAGCAGGCCGGCAATTAATTTTAACTAGGCCTTCTCCTCAGTTTTTGTGTTTCCTGCCGGACGGGAAGGAGCACATTTGGGAACGTTGCTACTTTTTTATTTTTTTCCCCAGTTTCTCCCTTTGTGGGAGTAAGAGCTGAACCTACCTCCTAAAACACGCCTCTGGCCCGGGGGTAGAGAGTGTGGCTGATGGCCACCGCTGCCTTGGCTCAGCGAGAGTGGGACCCCTGGTTGACGGCAGTGTGTTCATGCCTCAGCTCCGGAAGCAGCGGTGAAAGGCGAGAGACGCCATAGGCCGCGTTGTGGATACAGCACTTCCGGGTTCGGCGCTGGAGGGGCGGAGCCACTGCGTTCCAAGGAAGGGAAGTGAGATCCCGGGCGGAAGCGCGTCATCAGGGGGCGCCGAAAACATCGTTCTCATGTTTCAAAAAGGCGCGGCAGTGGCTATGTAGGAGCCGGAGCTTAGTGGTGTGTCTCGGAGCGCTGAGGACAAAAGCACCAGAACCATGGAAGCTGCAGCGGCACATCCAGACCCTGGTTCGGTTGGCACCGGTCCCTCCCAGGTAAGCTTGGTGAGAGCACATGGTTTACTCTGGGGGGGGGAGATTGGTCTACTTGGCCAAAAATACCCCCCATGGGTGGCGAACCTTATTGGTGGTGGGTACGGCACTTCTAGGAGCTAGGCATAGTGGTGTTCAGCCATAGGCTGTTTGGTAACTGAGTTTTTGTTTTCTGGTTTGTGTCTATTTCAGATTAAAACTCTACAGCCGCCTAGAAGAAAGTGTGCCGTCTGTGGGACAAAGCTAGGTTCCAGTTGGGACAAGCCGTTATGCCCAGAATGTGTTAGCAGTCTGATAAAAGATGACTCAGTTACTGCTTGCCGTCAGTTATTATCCTCTGTTAAGGAGGAAATGGCGTCCACATTCCAGTCTTTTAAAGGACTGATAGATAGGATGCAGGGTCCCGCCTCGTCCCTACCTAGAGCATCTAGTATGCCTGCCCTGTCCCAGACTCAAGAGGAGGAGGAGTACAGGGAGCAGACTCCTTGGTCTATTGCTTCCTCTCAGGCAGGATCAGCATCAGATTCTGAGGCAGAAGATGATTCCTCCAGGGCTTCTAGGTACAAAATGTTCTTGGAAGATGTAGGAGACCTACTAAAGGCTATTTATGATACCTTGGAGATCCGTGAGGAACAGGTTCAGCTCTCCAAGCACGACCTCATGTACCAGGGGTCTAGTGCAAATAGATCCAGGGTTTTTCCTGTTCACAAATCCCTGATTGACACAATTCTGCGGGAGTGGGAACAGCCTGAAAAAAGACAATTCTTTTCAGGCTCCCTTAAACGGAGATTCCCCTTTGATTCGGATGGGTCTCAGCCATGGAACAAGGTTCCAAAATTAGATGCTCCTTTGGCCAGGATATCAAGAAAAACGGATCTGGCCTTTGATGATTTAGGGGCCTTGAAGGACCCGATGGATAAGAGAGAGGACTTGTTGTTGAAGAGAGCTTGGGATGCCTCTTCAATAAGTCTGAAGCCCGCACTAGCAGCAACTTGTGTAGCTAGAAATCTAGAATGTTGGCTTACTCAGTTGCAAACCCACATTCAGGCGGGTACATCTAGATAGGAGATATTAAAATCTTTTCCTCTTCTTTTTAAAGCTGTAGGCTTTCTGGCTGATGCCTCTGAAGAATCAGTAAAGTTGGCAGCTAGATCAGCAGCCTTGGTAAACGCAGCCCGAAGATCAGTGTGGCTGAAAACTTGGACAGGGGATGCCGCCTCCAAGTTAAAATTGTGTGGGTTATCCTTTTCAGGTGACCACCTTTTTGGGTCAGGCCTACAGGAAGCGCTAGAAAGGACTCAGGACAGAAAAAAGGCTTTTCCTGAGAGAAAGAAAAAAGCGGAGGGAAAATGTTTTTTTCGAGGTTTCAAACAAAACCTACAAAAGGAAGGCCAACCAAAGAAACACTGGGCAGGCCATAAGGGTAGGGGGAGAGGGGGAATATTGTTTAATCCTCCTCAAACCACCCCCAAGCCACAGTGACTCTTGCGTCCCGGTGGGAGGAAGATTGGGGCAGTTTCTCCCACAATGGACCATGGCAACTTCAAGTCCGTTCATTTTAAGCATAATCAGGAACGGATACAAGTTGGAGTTCACGACGACACCCCCCCCCCTAAGTTTTCTGGTTACCCAGCCTCCGAGGGACAGAGAGAAGGCAGAGGCCTTGGGCCTATCTCTAGGGGAATTAGTAGACCAAAGAGTTCTAATTCAAGTCCCACAAAAGGAACAGGGTCTAGGGACGTATTCCCATGTATTCGTAGTAAAAAAGCCATCGGGAAAATTCAGAATGATCTTGAATCTTCGTCCCCTGAACAAATTTGTAAAGTACAAAAAGTTCAAGATGGAGTCAATTTTCTCAGTGGCAAGGTCTCTGTTTCCAGGGTGATACATGGCCACCCTGGACCTCAAGGATGCCTACTTACACGTCCCAATTCATTTGGACTTCCAAAAGTTCCTCAGGGTGGCGGTGAAAGTGAACTCGGAGATCAAACATTTCCAGTTCCAAGCCCTTCCCTTTGGTCTGTCCTCGTCGCCAAGAATTTTTACGAAGGTCCTGGCAGAGGCTCTAGCACCGCTGAGAAACAAGGCGATAATTGTAATTCCTTATCTGGACGATCTCCTGTTTGTGGCAGGATCAGCCCAACAGCTGGAAAAGGATTTGCAGGAAGCTCAGAGCTTTCTCTCCTCTCTCGGCTGGATAGTCAACCGAGACAAGTCTCAATTGACCCCATCCCAGGAGGTTCTGTACCTAGGTTACAGAATATCTTCTGTAGAGAAACATTTTTATCTCCCAGAAGAAAAAATGGTAAAGGTAGAACAAGCAGCAGCCCAGTTACAGTCCAACCGAGAGGCTTCGGTCAGACAAATTATGAGGGTGCTGGGGTTTATGACTGCATGTTTTCCAGCGGTACCCTGGACGAGGTTCCATCAACGTCCGTTGCAGCAACTAATGCTTCGGTTTTGGAGTGGCCAAAGTCAAGACTTGGAGGTCCAGATTCCAATCTCGTCCCGAGTCAAAAGGACTCTATGGTGGTGGCGAGCGCGCCACAATCTAGACAAAGGTCTAACCTGGACCCTGCCAGTAGAAACAGTAGTAACTACAGATGCCAGTGCCTGGGAGTGGGGAGCCCACCTGGGGGAGGCAGTGGCCCAGGGAACATGGTCTCCAAGAGAGGCAGAACTTTCCTCAAACCAGAGAGAGCTCCTGGCAGTCCTGAAAACAATCGAGGTGTTCCAAACAAGCCTGAAAGGGCGACATCTGCAGGTTCGCACAGACAATGCAACAACTGTGGCATATGTGAACAAGCAGGGAGGGACGAGAAGTCCTGCTCTTCAGGCTATAGCCAACAAATTTTTTTCCTGGGCAGAAACAAACCTGGCTTCACTGACAGCGGTCCACCTAAAAGGCACCCAGAACTCTCTAGCGGATTATCTGAGCCGTCAACAGGTGAGTCAGGATGAGTGGGCACTACACGAGGAGGTTTTCTCTCAAATAGTGCAGAAATGGGGTCAACCAGAGGTGGACCTTTTCGCCTCCGAAAGAAACAGGAAGGTAATCCAGTTCTTCTCGATCCATCCAGGAGACAGGGCTACAGGGATAGATGCTTTTTCCAGAACATGGAAGTTCAACAGCTGCTACGCCTTCCCTCCAATAAGGATGATCGCAGCAGTCCTTCAGAAATTTCGGTCGGAAAGAACGGATCTAATTTTGGTTGCTTCTTTTTGGCCGAAAAGAACCTGGTTTGCCATTTTGAAAAATCTGGCCATTCTCTCCCCATTTCGTCTTCCCAGCAGGAGGGATCTAATATCGCAGGGTCCCATTCTTCATCCGCACGTAGACAGACTAAACCTAACTGCGTGGTATCTGAGGAACAGTTGCTGAGAACACAGGGCTTCTCAGAGAAAGTAATCAAAACCCTGATACAATGCAGAAAGCCTGTTACTAGAACAATTTATGCCAAATTCTGGAAAAGATTTTGTTCCTGGTTAGAAGAGCAGGGAATCGATCAACCAGGGGTCCCAGCTATTCTAGATTTTCTGCAGGCAGGGGTAGATATGGATTTATCTCCAAGTACCCTAAAAGTGCAGGTTGCGGCCCTTAGTGTCTTTCTTCAATGTTCCCTTCAGCAGAATTCTTTTATTAAGAACTTTTTCAAAGCCTTGTCTAGATCTAGGCCGGTGAAGATCTCACCCTGTCCTCCTTGGGATCTCTCCTTGGTACTTAAAGCATTGTCAGCTAGTCCATTTGAGCCTCTGGAGGAATCTATCTTAAAATGGATAACCCTTAAGACAGTTCTGTTGGTAGCAGTCACTTCCGCCAGGCGGGTAAGTGACCTTCAGGCGCTTTCTATCAGAGAGCCATTTTTGTTAATTTATGAGGATAGAGTTGTGTTGAAAACAGACCCCAGCTTTCTCCCCAAGGTGGCGTCCTCATTTCACAGGACACAGGACATTGTCCTTCCGACTTTTTTGTCTCCCTCGAGCTCAGAGGGGACATCTCTAGATGTCAAGAGATGTATTTTAATTTATTTAGAGGTAACCAAGGAACTCAGAAAGTCTGATTCTCTTTTTGTTAATTTTTCGGGGATTAGGAAGGGGCAAAAAGCATCTAAGTCTTCCATTGCCAGGTGGATCAGGTTAGCAATAGCTAAAGCTTATGAGTTAGAGGGTAAGCAAGCCCCATTTGTCAAAGCACACTCTACTAGAGCGGTTTCGAGTTCTTGGGCGGAAAAGGCCGGAGCCACACCGGAAGAAATTTGTAAGGCGGCAACATGATCAAACTATACGACCTTCGCCAAGCACTATCGCCTGGACTTAATGTCTGAGAAGGATCAGTCATTTGGCCGAAGGGTCATCCAGTCGGCTACCCCACCCTGACAAGTAAGTTTCTTGTTTATCATCTCAGGGCTGTCCTGGAAGACGAGGGGGGAAAACCGGAGTTAGGCTTACCGGTAACTCTCTTTCCAGGAGTCTTCCAGGACAGCCCGGTTTCCCACCCGGAGTTTATAGTTTGTAAACAGGAGTTGGATATGTGTACTGACGATGTGTTAGTATGTTATGTTTTTCAGAGCCTTCAGGAATTCTTGGATGAACTGAGGAGAAGGCCTGGAGGACCTCCTTTTATAATTTGGGTGAATGTGTTTCCTGTCCCGGAGGGAGGAGCCATATATCTCAGGGCTGTCCTGGAAGACTCCTGGAAAGAGAGTTACCGGTAAGCCTAACTCCGGTTTTCTACATTTCTTCAGTTGCTTCCTGATTTCTGGTCAAAGCCAAAATTATGTAATACACCCCAGGAGTCTACAGGAGGGGAGGAGGAGTTTTCGCAGCTAAGCACACCCTCCTGCCTGTGGTAAGGGCAGATGGAATCCAGGAAGTAAATACTACATCCATCATCTGCCCTTACTCAAATGCTCGTGGCTAGAAATGCTAGAGGGGTGTTTTTCAAAGTGATTTCTCAACAAAATAAAGCATGGAGACATGGATGGATGGGTGAGCTTGCTTGAATGTTAAAAACAAATTAAATAATATTTTCAGTTTGTAGTGCTCAGATACAGTTTAATTCCCCTTTAGGCAGCTTGTTTCCTAAACTAAGATATAAAGGTACTGTAATGCCGCGTAAACACGATCATTTTTTGCGATGAAAAAAACGATGTTTTTTAAAACGTCATTTAAATTGATCGTGTGTGGGCAAAACGTTGTTTTTTGTCTTAAAAAAAACGACCCAAAAAAATTCCAACACGCTTGAATTTTTTGTGTCGTTTTTCAAAATGTCGTTTTTTGCGTCATAAAAAGTGATGGTGTGTGGGCAAAAGGATGTTGAAAACTACGTTTTTAAACCCGCGAATGTTTAGAAGCAAGTTATGAGACGGAGCTTCAATGGAAAAGAGTGCCGTCGAACGTGGTGTACGTCACCACGCTTTGCTAGAGCTTTGTAGAAAAACGATGGTGTGTACGCAACGTCGTTTTGGAAAATAAAGTTTGAAAAACGTCGTTTTTTTTCATGATTGAAAACAACGTTTTTTTTCATCGCAAAAAACGACCGTGTGTACGCGGCATAAGTGTAATTTGCACCTTATATTTACATCATCTACAGCTAGAAAAAAAGGCTTCATAGTCTTTTTCATTATTACACGAGGAGGTGTATTTTTAACCAACTTCAACCTTATCAACAACTTAACAATATTGCGATATTAGATTATGTAACCTGGTTCTATCATAAACATAAATATTGCAATTACAATATTGCAAAATTAGATCATGTAAGCTGATGTTCTATTAGACATAAAGTGGCAATATAAAATAGTACAAAAATAAAAGGTGATTTTTTGTATTAGCGTCACGTAGCATAGGTGAATGTCAGTGCTCACTTGTGACAAGGACTTTGTAATCTGGGATAAACAGGCTGGATTCTATGTTTTGATTCATAAATGGATGCATGCAAATCGTAACATCATTCATTCAGTCAGATGTGCAGATATTTATACAAAACACTTTTTAAGACAAACGTGAAAAATAATCCCTGTCTGCTTAACTGTAGCTAGACAAAAAAAAGGGTCAAACCTATCTAAGAAAACATTAGGTCACCTCTAATTTTACTCATTTTAGTGGCCTATTGGACTAACTATGGTAATACTGCTGCTTTTATAATAAATAATCCTCAAGCACATTTAGAAATGTGCTTCAACTTCAAGTTGAGTCCCATTAAAGTGTCAGGAGGATGAAGAAGTCATGTGATAGCACTAATTTCCTCCCTGGGGGTGTTCCTCCCTAAGGGGTGTTTTCTGTAGTGTTATACAGAGAGCATCCTGCAGGACACTGCAAGGCTCCATACTTTATGCATTACCTTTATCGATAAAACATAAACTGCAGGTGCATTGTGGAATACTTATAGCGATGTCAAGATTGTACAGCAGATACCACAGTATTCTTTAAATATGGCTATTTTTAACCTCCCACAGTTAAACGATTTCTGTCATCTTCAAAATCAGACTTGTAATATATCCAGTTCAAATTACAATTAGCATTTACTTTTTCTCCTTATTTTGGCATACTGTCCTGTGTCCTTTACTGTTTTGATACAACCAACCTGACAAAAAAAAAACACGTAATAATTCACTAAACTATTCCAACTGTTGTCCGACCAGAATTTTCTAGGTGAATTCCTTTGGAAAGAGCTATAAAAGGACATTGGAAGTAGAAATGTTCTATTGCAGTGAGATACAAAATCAAAGCTTTGATTCATGTCAGTCCAAGCTAACTGAAACAAGTGCTAGCCTGATATTTCTTTGGTAGCTGATCCAAGGAAATAAGCCAATATTTACTTTGCTTAGAGGGAAAAATGCGCTGGAGCTGTTAATTAACAATCCGGTTCGGGAACTTAGCACAGTGTTCTGCCTTGTCCTCATAAAAGGTGAGCGTATCTGATGATAGCTGTATCTGGTGATTTACTTCCAAGATTTGGACTGAGATAAGTTTTGTGATATAATAAAAAAAAAAAAAAAACACGTTTGCTGTATGCCTTTTTTTTTAAATCAACAGATGTGTTTACAGATTTTGCTCTTCTAAGTAATAGGCTGATGTGGAAACTGGAACGTGTTATCGCTATTGAGACATGGACTGAAGGCATGATTGGGAGCTTGTTCTCACTTGCACTTGTCATTGTTTTTTATGTGGCAAGGATAATTGTGTTCACTATATTGTGTCATCTGCTTTTTCTATTTATCTTGTAGAATATAAGATATGTTGCAATTGTTTGTTTTTTTGGCATTACGAAACAACTAGAACTACTGAACCACAGGTCAAGTATTTTGACCTGTGTTACTAAACCCAGAACCTGCATTCACTATATCTGGTCTCCCACAGAACACAGAATATGGAACTACAATTATTTTAGTAAATATAAACGGACAAATACCCTTTCTCGTCAGCAGTAAATAGCAGTCTTGTGACTTGTATCAGTTTCCAGTAAAGTGGCAGTGGCGCTGTGACAGGGGAAGAAGCGAGCGTCCCCTCCCCTGTTCTGTTAAATAGTGCCTATTTTAATTCCCCCCCGTCCCCCCCCCCCATCGGCTGCAGAAAGACCAATGACAGAAGGGATTGCGAAGCCCAGGAAAAGAGAATGGAAGGAGTGTGCTAAGGAGGAGAGCAGGACAGGAGATAAGAGAAAGACAAAGCGGGAAGGCAGAGTTGATTGAGGAGAGGAAGAAGAGCCAAAGCCTAACCCCCCACACACACGCTTGGTTTACTCGGCAAGAACCAGCAAGAAAACTGCTAGCAGAGTTTTCTTGCCGAGTATACCGTGCGTCTTGTCAAGAAAACTGCCTAAAAGCTTGACGAGAAAAATAAAGAACTTGCTCTCTATTTTCTCATCGTTATTTTTGGCAGTGTTTTCCTCAAGAGTGTGTATACTTACCTGTCTCTGTGGAAACCCGCGCATGCTCGAAATGACCAAAAAAAAAATAAAGTTCAATGCTTTCAAGCATGCGTCAACTTGATTCTGAGCATGCGTGGATTTTTAACCGATGGCCGTGCCTACTAACATTCGATTTTGACCGATCGTTAGGTATCCATCGGTTAAATTTTAAAGCAAGTTGGCTTTTTTTTAACCAAAGGTTAAATAACCTATGGGCCCCACACACGATCGGTTTTGACCGATGAAAACGGTCCATCAGACCGTTGTCCTCTGGCTATCCTATCGTGTGTACGAGGCCTAACATTATGGAACTTCTCTTACTGTACCTGTTAACCAATTTCTTATTTTTGTGTTGTTACTATCAATGGTATTTGTGGCCCAGAAAGAGCTGCGAAGTTGACAAACCTTCTCTCTTCCTTCTCAGCTTCTGTGTTATGGACATATAGATTATTGTATTTTTTTTCTATATTTACAGTTGTTAAATATTAGATTGTCATTTCTATTGTATGAATACTCTGCAACAAGGTTCAACAGTGCTGTAAGTTTCAAATATTTTTTCCGTAATATGAGTTTCACTAAGAGAGCCCATATCAAATAAAAGAACGAGAAAACAATGATAGTAACAATAAGTATATTAATCATAGATGAATGCATACATAGATAAATAATAATAGTAGTGATAGTAGTAATAGTAGTGATTAAACACTTAGGGACCGAGCCTCTTTCTGAGATTTGGTGTTTACAAGTTAAAAACTTTTTGTGTGTGCTAGAATATTTACTTAGAACCTCCAAACATTATATATTTGTTTCTAACACCCTAGAGAACAAAATAGCGGTAATTTCAATACTTTTTGTTAAACCGTATTTGCGCAGTGGTCTTACAAACGCATTTTTTTAAGAAAAAAAAAGACTTTTTTTAATTAAAAAAGAAGACAACAGTAAAGTTAGCCCACTTTTTTTATATTGTGAAAGATAATGTTACGCCAAGTAAATTGGTACCCAACATGCCATGCTTCAAAGTTGCACCCGCTCGTGTAATGGTGACAAACTGTTACCCTTTAAAATCTCCATAGGCGACATTTAGAATTTCTACAGGTTGCATGTTTTGAGTTACAGGGGAGGTCTAGGGCTAGAAGTAATTCTCTCGCTTTAATGATCGTGGTGATATCTCACATGTCTGGTTTGATGGTTTGAACACCATCTTCATATACGTTCGCTGCTCACGTATGCGTTCGCTTCTGCACGTGGTTCACTTATTCCTAATGTAAACATTCCTTGTAATAGAAAAAAAGATGGGACCTCCTAAATATGAGATCTGTGGTAAAAAAAAAAAAAAAAGACCTCAGGTCTCATATTTACACTAAAATAAAAAAAATAAAAAAAGTCCCTTTAAGAGCATTGGGTGGAAGTGACGTTTTGACGTTGCTTCTGCCCTGCAATGATATGGAGATGGATGGCCATCTTCCCCTCACTCGTCTCCATATCAGCCTAGGGAGAGAACACAATCGCCTCCACCACTACCGTGTTGAAATATATAGATGTTATTTACATACTGAACAATTAAGGAAAGCTATAATTTATAACCTATGCTTCATATCTGTCTACACCTATGCCAGAAATCACCCAAAGCTGTACACGTATTCCTTCCTTCAGAGACAGACATCTACTGCCTCCAACCAATAAATTAAAGGCTGGAAGTAAGCAACTGGACTCATGACCACAATATGTACCACAAGGACTGACAACCCTTTACAGCATTGCACCTTTACAAACAATTACGTACCTCACCATATTACCACACTCCTTTCCAACCTAACAGTGGACTATTTTTTAATGTGCCCCCTAAAAAATAGCACTGGGTGATATACTTTCCTTCAGTCTGTAGCTGTCATCAACAATACCTTTTCTTCTCCACAATATGTCCTTGGTTTTTTTAAGTTGAATGACACCCAGTGTCACACAATCCAGAGGACTATATAATGACTGTAAATGCAAGGCAGCATGGCCCACTAAGCATTCATACTGCATTCATAGTCAAGGACCCAGTGCATCATGTAACTGCTCAGAAAACATCAGAAGATGGTAAGAAAAAAACACACACATACAGTACAGACCAAAAGTTTGGACACACCTTCTCATTCAAAGAGTTTTCTTTATTTTCATGACTATAAAAAATGTCACACTGAAGGCATGAAAACTATGAATTAACACATGTGGAATTATATACATAACAAAAAAGTGTGAAACAACTGAAAATATATGTCATATTCTAGGTTCTTCAAAGTAGCCATCTTTGGCAGCAGACACATCTCTAGAACAACTGTTAAGAGGAGACTATGTGAATCAGGCCTTCATGGTAGAATATTTGCTAGGAAGCTACTGCTAAAGAAAGGCAACACGCAGAGGAGACTTGTTTGGGCTAAAGAACACAAGGAATGGACATTAGATCAGTGGTTTTGGTCTGATGAGTCCAAATTTGAGATCTTTGGTTCCAACCACCGTGTCTTTGTGCGGCACAGAAAAGGTGAACGGATGGACTCTACATGCCTGGTTCCCACCGTGAAGCATGGAGGAGGAGGTGTGATGGTATGGGGGTGCTTTGCTGGTGACACTGTTGGGGATTTATTCAAAATTGAAGGCATACTGAACCAGCATGGCTATCACAGCATCTTGCAGCGGCATGCTATCCCATCCGATTTGCGTTTATTTGGACCATCATTTATTTTTCAACAGGACATTGACCCCAAACACACCTCCAGGCTGTGTAAGGGCTATTTGACCAAGAAGGAGAGTGATGGGGTGCTGTGCCAGATGACCTGACCTCCACAGTCACCGGACCTGAACCCAATCGAGATGGTTTGGGGTGAGCTGGACCGCAGAGTGAAGGCAAAAGGGCCAACAAGTGTTAAGCATCTCTGGGAACTCCTTCAAGACTGTTGGAAGACCATTTCAGGTGACTACCTCTTGAAGCTCATCAAGAGACTGCCAAGAGTGTGCAAAGCAGTAATCAAAGCAAAAGGTGGCTACTTTGAAGAACCTAGAATATGACATATATTTTCAGTTGTTTCACACTTTTTTGTTGTGTATATAATTCCACATGTGTTAATTCATAGTTTTGATGCCTTCAGTGTCAATCTACAATTTTAAATATATATATATATATATATATATATATATATACCACCCAAACTCTTTGTGCAGTGGTCCAAATCATTTGGTAGAGGGAGGATTATGGTGTGGGTTTGTTTTTCAATATATATATATATATATATATATTGTAATGTTGGGGGTTGTTAACTCTAGTGGCAGATGCGTTTTTGTGCAGGAACTATGTTTAAGGGCATGGTAGCCCATTTTTATTAAAAAGGCAAAATAAAAGTCCAAATAAAGGTTTCCCAAGCAGGGGGTTCTTCTCCATCAAACACACAACAGAAAATGCTAGCCCATCTGGCTCTCTGTAGCAGTACTTCTGCAGCAATACTTTGCACGTTTTCCTGGTCGTCCAGACCAGCGGAATCCTCAACATAGATGCTTCCCGTCAGCATCTACAACTCTGCCTCTTGCAGTCACTGTTCTGGCTGTCTCCTACAGCCTCAGACTTCTGGAGACCTGCTGTCTCCAACTGGGAGCCATGAGATCTTCCTACACAATGATTATAAAGGGCTGTGCTCACCTGAGCACAGACCCTGCTGGTCATCCACAAGATCTGGAGACAGGATTGAATATTCCGTCCCACCCAAGACACTATGGAATCTCCATACTACAGAGCCCCATGACAAAGTACCAAAACCTGGAGAAAGTTGCAAAAGCAATCTTCTCCAGTCCACATCTACGCTCTGTATTCTTGCACCTCTAAAGGGTGCAAACCCTGTGCCCAGTTTACAGTGACAGTAGCTCCTACTGTTACAATATATATATATGTATATATATATATATATATATATAAAATATGGATCCGCAAGTGATGAAGAGAGGCTACTGGAGAAGAGGCAAGGAGCCCTGAGTTGAATTTCCCCCTTAATGACCAGGCCATTTTTTGCTATACGGCACTGCATTAATTTAACTGACAATTGCGCGGTCCTGCAATGCTGCCCAAAAAAAATGGAGATACTTTTTTCCTACAAATATAGCTTTATTTTGGTGGTATTTAATTACCTCTGTGGTTTTTATTTTTTGCGCTATTAACAAAAAAAGAGAGACAATCTTTTTTAACAAAACTGTATTTTATACTTTTTTCTATAGTAAATATCCCCCCCAAAAAAATAATTCTTCATCAGTTTAGGCCTATATATATTCTTCTACATATTTTTGGTAACAAAAAAAAAAACGCAATAAGTGTAAATTGATTGGTTTGTGCAAAAGTTATAGCATCTACAAAATAGGTAATAGATTTATGGCATTGTTATTATTTATTTTTACTAGTGATGGTGGCGAGCTGCAAATTATAGCAGGACTGCGACAGATAGATTGGACACTTTTGACACATTTTTGGGACCATTGACATTTATACAGCGATCAGTGCTATAATAATGCACTGACTACTGTGTAAATGTCATTGATAGGGAAGGGGTTAAAACTAGGGGGCAATCACGGGGTTAAATGTGTTACCTCCTGTGTGTTTCTAACTGTATGAGGAGGAGAGATATTGCTGTTCCAATTAGTAGGAACTGACAATCTGTCTCTCCTCTCTTGAGAGAATGGGGATGTGTGTGTTTACACATGCACATTCCCGTTCTGGTTCTCGCCCCCGCGATCACGCATGGTTGGCGGCCGGTGGTGCTCTCGTGCCTGCTAGAGCTGTTTAAAGGGCCGGCTTACAGCTACGGTGATTTGCGGCAACGTGCCAACCTGCTGCAGTATAATGACGACGGCTGGTCGGCAAGTGGTTAAAGGGTCACTAAAGGAAAAAAAAAATTCCTTTAGTGATCCTTTAATTTCTCTAACAATAAGGTTGGGTTTTTTGCATTACAGGATGGTGAGCGAAGCACTTTTAGGAGATTTCAGCAATGTGACCTCCATATTTTTTCCAATGATAGTTTGCTAAAATACAGTATGTAAAACAACTACACTCACTAATCGCAAAATCATTTTCTGTTTGTATATTCCTATCCAGTGTGCCATCATCCAATATTATATTTATTTTAAACTACATAAGCATACAGTTCATATATTGTAAGCCCAAATATTCTGGAGCTCATTCAGGTAAGCCACTGCCAAATACATGTCTGTGATGCCCCATACAAATTACACAATGTTATAATATAGGTTATAAAATGTGTGCAACAACACTGCTTTTCCCCCCTCATTTTAAATACAACTTGCAATACAACTTGCAAAATACAACACACATTTTTTAACTGGTGTAGTTATTTTAAATAAAATATCTTCATATATTTACATTCCTGTAATTATACTAACAAATTCTTCATTTTGACTACAAACTCAATGTTTCTATAGTGTATTTTTTGTACTGTACAGGAATACAGAAAAACACCAAGATCACTTGGAATAGTGTGTGTGTGTGTTCTGATAACAACTCAATAAAGTTATTAATGCATCAATGTTTGCAAATAACATAAACACTCTAAAGTTATTTTAACATATAAATCAATGCATATTAAAGTACTTTAAAAGGAAGAACCTGATTTCAGTGTAATGACGCCTCTAAGCACTTAAGAAAAAACATGTATTTTCTGTTCTTTGGAAGAGAGAAGCAACGTAACAAGCTGTGACACGGCAAGATTGTTTACAGAGATGTTTTTCAGGACAGCAAAGCAATAGGAGGGAGGAAAATGGATGAGTTAGCACTTTTAAAGATGGCCGATGGCACTGTAAGACACCTGGATGGGATAGCCAAAGGGATTATTGGTTGCGTTATGAAAGCAGGAGAACACGCCAAGCAAAATGTTATTTCTGTGGCAGTTTGCAACTGTTTTTTTTCGAAGCACTCCAGCCCTCCAGCATGCAGAACTGGGATAAAAATAATAGAACATCAAATTTATACACACAAATATGAAGTACATTCAGCAGAGACTGTGTTTCCACATTCTTTATGTTTATCAGTTATTTTATGATTTATTTTTCAGCACAGATTAAAAATGCTGAGTTCTGGAAGCGTCCAGTTACCACAGGCATTTATAGCAGTGCTTTGTAGTACAACATACAAAAAAAATAAAAAACATAACATGTTTCACCTGGCAGACAGATATAAATGTATTCACTTTTTTGTAAAAATCGTATATTATTATAAAGAGTAGGTCTGTTGGTTTATGTGGCTCTTCCTATTCATTGCTTTCAGCAATCTGCAAATTAAAGTCAAACTAAAGGCAACTATATAAACCCTGTGATAGGTTATAACCCCTGTCCGTTTTTGTTCACTACTTGTGTCCTATTGGGAAGAGTTTCCTTTACTTTTCTGTCCCATAGCCAAAACAGGAAGTAACAGTAAATCCCTCTAAAGTGAGAAAATTCTTGGTTGTCCCCATTGAACGATTTATTCTCTATTCATGTTTCAGTGACAGCTTAAAATGGTGTATTTTTTTTAGCTTTCGCCATTGGTGATAATGGTACACAATAAAAATAGAGAGGGTAGAGAGAAATAAAAACCAAACAGATGTTCTAACCCCTATCTACTCTAAATCTAAGAAAAATGTTTTCTTTTAGTTGTACTTTTAGTTGTACTTTAACATTTGTCATTCACATTGATTTAACCACTTAAGTACATTTACGTTGGCAGGAAGAGGGAAGTGATGTGATCTCTGCTCTCTGCATTTTTTTCAACCACCGCTGAGGAGAGATCACATCACATAGTAAGTCTGCACAACACTACACTGACACCAGGACACGCAGGCACATTAACCCCTTGCGATCACCCCCCTGTCACAGTGTCACTGAATGCAGTGATCATATATGTACTGATCACTGAATTTAGTGTCAGTGTGACAGGCAGTTAGTGTTAGGTCCAGGATAGCCCCTGTACCTCCCTAGTTAACCCTTTCACTCCCTATTGCCAGTGTCACTAAGCGATCATTTTTCTGATCGCTGTATTAGTGTCGCTGTTCCCACTAGGTAGCTATTTTTTTTTTATTGCATTTTTTTTTTACTAAGGACATGTGGCTGAATAAATGTTGGCCTAAATGTTTGACTAACATTTAGTTTATTTGATTTTTCTTATAACATAAAGTAAAAAATATATTTTTTTTTTAAAATGTCGCTCTATTTTAGTATATAGCGCAAAAAATAAAAATCACAGAAGCGATCAAATACCACCAAAAGAAAGCTCTATTTGTGGGAAGAAAAGGACTCAAATTTTGTTTGGGAGCCACGTCGCAAGACCGCGCAATTGTCTGCTAAAGCGACACAGTGCCGAATTGTAAAAACCCCTTGGGTCATTTAGCAGAATATTGGTCCGGTCCTTAAGTGGTTAACTGAGATGGTATCAGGTCTCAAAAGCTGGATAGGGCCAAAAACTGCATACTTCGGTCATCTTGCTTTATTAAATAGGATAACAAAGTATTTTATGTTGCAATTATTGGGCAGACCTCTGACAGCACCCACCCCACCATCATAGCATGTTATTACAGTAAAATCTCAATCAAAAATAACAAGATAAAAATGTATATTCTGGTAAAAGATAATAAAACCAGTTCTATTGAACTTCAATTCAGAGAGTTTCCCCAGAGTACACTTTTCCTGCCACTAGATGTCATTGGTATGCGGTCTTCATTATTTAACTCACTTCCTCTGATCTCAGGTTGTCCTGGAACTGCCCCAGCCTGTAACTTAAAGGAGTTGTAAAGAAATATTATTTTCCTGACTTGTTAGGCTTGTTAGGGTCTCAAGAAATGAGATAGGCAGGCCGTCAGTACATCAGGTAATTGTTATTCAAAATGTGAGAGCACTGAAAGCTGAAAATTGGTCTGATTACGAAGGGGGCTTAAGTGCCCAGTGGGCAATTGGTTAAAAACAATCATGTAATGGTGTATAATGATTGCAGATCTATGGTAATTATTGTCCTATTTATTTGCCTAGAGTTCAGCTATAACACTTAGAGGCTCAAGTAAGTAATGGCACTATCCCAAATTTAGAATTGCACTATGCCTAGGATGATGTCATTACATTACAAAAGCCAACTAAACAAAGTTATGCATATGCTCTTGTGTCCAAAGAGGAAACTGGAATGCTTCAGATTACATAACTACTGTATGCCATTGTTACTACTACAACTACTACTACTATCAATAATAATAATAATACATTTAGTATTACAATACACTTTCTAATTTTCTGTTGCATATTCCACAGTGGGAGTAAAGCCATGGTCACTATTCATTTTATAATTTCATATTCATATGTCATCTACTTTCTAGCTACTCTCACCACTGTTGGATGGGGAAAGTTCAAGCTCCATATTCCCATAGTTTATTTGTGTATGGAAACAAATCTGTTTTTCCATTTAGACTGATAGTTTGTGATGTGCCTGGCTGCAATGGGGCTGCTTGTATCAGCTCAGGAAGACACAAGGTCATGGCCCCTATAGCTTGCTGTTCAGCATGTTTATGACTTACATCACACCAGAGGACACAAGGTGCCAGACTAACAGATGGCTCATGTTTTCTGTGTGCCAAGACAGCCTGGCTACCTCTGCCCCTCATTAAAAGGCAGGAGCTCTTTCCAATGGGAAGGCCCAGTCCATAATTCTAGGGAAAAGCATACACATCTACAATGCTACACAGATAAAAGTGTATTTGATTCATGTCACAGAATAGCTTTGAAGTAAGTAAAAATTACATACCATGAACCCCAAACCACGATGGCTAGAGTATCACTAATTAAGTAAAAAAGAGAGATTGGAATAAAAATAAGGCGCACTGGGATGGATACATTGCATACAACTTTAGTCTTTTTTTTTGTTGTAGACTGTAATCTGTTTGTGATCTGAGACTGACGCCTGCATTTTAAGCACTTTCTCCATTCTGTGTGTTTAGTCAGAGGATCTGCCTGCTGCCAGGATCAGACCCATGACTAGGATATTCAAAGTGATTTGTTTCCAATACAGCTTGACCACCCCTCCACCATTTATTCATACCTAAGTAACCACACATGACATAAATTGGAGTTTAAAGACCATAGCAGTCCTTTATTAACAGCTTGTAGAAATACCATATTAAAAGAGAAGTATGGGAATTAAAAAAAATATATATATACTTACATCTGTACCCCCGCTGTCTGTAGGACCGAGCACTAACCGGTCACACACCAATGATTGCTTCATTTTTGGTCTTCAGTGAGCAGAGAGCCGGTGACTGTCAGCGTTTACTGGAGCACTGGGCTGTGAAGGGGTCGGGAGCGGCTGACTTAGTCTCCCAATGGCTTGCTGAGAGGTTGAGCCAGCTGCTGGTTCAGCATCTGGGTGGATCCTGACATTAAAGGCTGTGCTGGAGGCGGTGCTGTATTGGCTGAACTATGTAAATTTTAGAAATTCATGGATGGAAATGCAAATTTTTGGGCATGCAAAAAACTCCCATATATGTATTTCATCTGTTTATTTAGCTGGTCACTGAAATAACATATTTTACAGTTACCGCATCATACATGCAGTAACATGGTTTTGCACAAACTTTGAAGTGCTATTTTAACCACTTAACCCCCGGACCATATTGCTGGTCAGAGACCAGAGCACTTTTTGCGATTCGACACTGCGTTGCTTTAACTGACAATTGCGCGGTTGTGCGACGTGGCTCCCAAAAAATGTTGGTGTCCTTTTTTCCCCACAAATAGAGCTTTCTTTTGGTGGTATTTGATCACCTCTGCGGTTTTTAGTTTTTGCGCTATAAACAAAAATAGAGCGACAATTTTGAAAAAAAAAAATATTTTTAACTTTTTGCTATAATAAATATCCCCCCAAAATACATAAAACATTTTTTTTTCAGTTTGGGCCGATACGTATTCTTCTACATATTTTTGGTAAAAAAAAATCGCAATAAGCGTTTATTGACTGGTTTGGGCAAAAGTTATAGCGTTTGCAAAATAGGGGGTCATTTTATGGCATTTTTATCAATATTTTTGTTTTACTAGTAATGCCAGCGATCAGCGATTTTTTTCGGTACTGCGACATCATGGCAGACACTTCGGACTCTTTTGACACATTTTTGGGACCATTGGCATTTTTATAGCGATCAGTGCTATAAGAATGCATTGGATTACTAGAAAAATGCTGGGCACGCGCGCGGGAGTCGGGGGCGAGCGGAGAAAACGCATGCACGCCTCCGGCAGCGTGCGCGCCCCTATTGGCTGTTTGGCGAGACGACGTTTAGCTGCGTAATCTCGCCCAGCAGAGCCGACCTGCCGCCTCATAACTGCTGGCTGGTCGGCAAGCAGTTAATAAGTTATAAACTACCTTAGTTCCCAGATGGAACAACAAATATTGTAGCTTATAATGTTAGAAACTTGCCTCTGTTTTACCATGCCCATCATGGCTAATTTACTCCCATTTGGTTTTTCATAGACCAAGAGGTGTTAAATTGGGACCAGTCAGCAGTGTCTGTCAGTTTTGCAGCATGGGTTTGCTCTGCCCCTCTACATGCAGAAATGCAAGGAAAATTTGTCTTATCTCAGGGGAATGGGGGTACACTTTAGCATCTTCTCCCTGGGTGCCAGTATACCTTGTCCCAGTATTACCTGCAAGACTTTGGTTAAAGCACAACTTCTAGAAAATTTGAAATTGTAGTTGCTCATTTTGTCTATGGGAGAGCTAAAACACATTTATTTACCCAATGCTCCCCTGGCAGACGGTGTTCCCCCATGGTCCGCTAGTTGACTATCCCTCAGCGTCAACACGTCTAATGCAGGGCTATGGGCCCTGCTTTGGTTCTGATGACCAGTGGCGTAGTGTGGGTTGTCAGCACCCCGGGACTTTTAGCACTCCCTGAGTCCCTTCTGAGTGTGTGCGGCATGCAGGGTTGAGGGGCAGCACTGTGTGTGACATGCAGGGTTGAGGGGCAGCACTGTGTGTGACGTGCAGGGTTAAGGGGCAGCACTGTGTGTGACGTGCAGGGTTAAGGGGGTGTGCTGTGTGCGGCGTGCAGGTTTGAGGGGGTGCGCTGTGCATGGCGTGCAGAGTTGAAGCGGTGCGCTGTGTATGACGTGCAGGGTTGAGGGGGTGCGTTGTGTGCAGTGTTGAGGGGGTGTGCTGTGTGCGGCGTGCAGAGTTAAGGGGGGGCGATGTGCGCGTTGTGCGGGGTTTAGGGGGTGTGCTGTGTGCAGGGTTGAGGGAGTGCGCTGTATGCGGCGTGCAGGGTTGAGGAGGTGTTCTGTGTGCGGCATGCAGGTTTGAGGGGGTTGAAATGTGCGGCGTGCAGGGTTGAGGGGGTACGCTGTGTACAGGGTTGAGGGTGTGTGCGGCATGGAGGGTTGAGGGGTTACATCTGTGTACATCTGCCCCTCCTCAAAATACAAAGATTTCTTCCCCTCAGCTCAGCTCCCCTCCTAGGCTCGGCTGCCACCATGCAGTACATACAGAGCGAGAAATCACAGTGTCCGTGCAGGCTGATAGTGAGGAGGGGGCTGGGGGTTCTGTCTGTGTGGATACCGCATCTTTTTCCTCCTGGCCTGGGTTTCCTCCAGACAGTCCTGGGGTGGTCGGTGCAGAGTCAGAGTAGCAGCACATTGACAAGCAGGAGTCAGACTCGTCACTCAGGAGAAGCAGCGACAGAAGTCCGGGCTGTGGGGCAGTCTAAGAAAACGCGTGTAGAGCAAGCGGGGATCCTGGAGGACTCGGAGTCACGTGTAACAGAGACGGAGGATGCTGACCTCGGCTGCCATAAATTCCCCCCAGCCCCCACTCCGTGCACGCTGCACGATCACATTTCCTGGCAATGCTGGCATCATCGTCTTTACTCACTCTGCACTGTTCAGTCACTCTCTGCGGACACCGCAGTGAGTGACTGAACAGTTCAGAGAGAGTAAAGACGATGATGCCGAAGATGAAGTGTTCAGTGTTACCGCGGCGCTGGAGCCTAAGCCGCACCGCACCACAACTGTTTTATTATAGCGCACAGCTGCTCACAGTCTCCTAAACTAATCTCCCGCCTGTCACTGCGCCCCTCCAAATGTTGCGCCCGGGGCAACACATCCCCTGGCCCCCCATGCTACTCCACTGCTGATGTCACCCAATTCCTAGACAGCTAGGGCATAGGGGAAAAGAGGATGCAGGGAGGAGCAGAGGATCAGGTAAGTAAATCTTATTTTTTTGTTCCCCTAGAAAATTAATCTTTGCAATGTGGGCACAACCCCACTGCATGGGATAATTTTTTGATTGCCCAAAGTTGGGGTTTAACAGTACTGGACATACCACTCTATAATTCTCACCCTGCTAGCAATGCACCTTCGTGGAAGTGTGAAGATGTAAGCAGTCCCTGAACATATTTAGCATATTACATGCCTATTAGGGATAATGCTTGTGTTCTGCATGAACTTAGCTTGTTCAGGGATGCTTTGACCTAATGTGCATTTTCACTGTCATAGCCACCAACTACCAATGATGTACATCCTGACCTTTGAACTTTGGTTATATAGCTTGAAAGGACCAATAAGGGGGTCTATGGATAAGCCAGTCATCTCACTTTTAGGAATGAGCTGAACGTGCCTGGGCTTGAATAGTGGCAGGCCTCGCAAACCTTACAGAAGTTCTGATGTCAAAGCCAATCCCCACTTCAGTCAATATTAAAAATAATTTCTGGACATTTTTAGGCACATAGCAAAGGATTGTCAAATAGATGACATAGGGGACTGGACACTGTCTTTGGGAACAAAGTTAATATTCCTTTTGGCGGGGAGCAAGAATTTTAATAATACTTAGAAAGGAGACATTAAAAATGCAAAATTCCTTTAACTAACATGCCTGAGGGATGCCCTTAACCTGTCTGTGAAGTGGTGTATTAGTACTATGCTCATAATTTACTGCTGTAAAACTGACAGTTAGAGAGACAAAAGTGCAGTTTAATTTGCTGACAAATGACAGCTTCTGACCATTTTACTGCAGTTGGAACATACTTTCATTTTATCCTAATCCTATAAACAAGTATAAACGAAAATGCCAAGCACCCTAATGTATAACAAATTTTTAGAGCAAGGTGCACATAGAAGGGTATTATACAGCAAACAAAACTAAATATATTTCACCGTAGACTTACCAGCTAGCCAGCACCAAAATTATACTGACAAATTGCATTGAGTTTAGTTATAGCAAATTTGCAAGTATATATTTAAGCAGCACTGCCTTGTCAAGGCCCCTGTGTATAGTGCAGTCCTAACTTATATCTCTGAGGGACTCCATGTTTGAGCAATTAATAAATTAAAACAGTCATGCTTGGAGAGAGTCCATTCCTTCTTGAAGGCTCAGGGAGATGTTAATTAGGAATCCAACACCAACAAATTGATGTGGGGTTCCCCTATAATTCATACCAGGCCCTTCAGATCGCAAATAAATTTTAAGGTGGACAGCCATTGAAAAACCCTCAAAAATCCACACCAGGAAAGGTGGGGGATGAGCCTGTGCCCCCTTTTTCTGATCCATATCAGGCAATGTGCCCTTATAATGGTATCTTGCTGGGGGGGGGGCACCCTGGAAAAGCATCTAGTGCCTGTGTTGATGAGAACAAGGACCTCTTCGCCATGTCCATAGCTCAGAACCTGGAAGCCTTATTTAACAATAAGGGCGCACCCAGATACTGGTCCCCCATGTGATTATTTTAGCGGTACACAGTACCTCTACTCATTCACAAAAGTGAAACAAATAAAAACACATACACAGTCTTTGAGAAGACCTTTTTATAAAAAAAAAAAAAAAAAGAAAAGGCCCACAAGGAAAACCACTGCCAACCTTGTAGTCAAGCAATGCAGATCCACATTAATCATGATGAATGATGCCCACTGACAAGCAACAAGCAAAGTCTGGTCCAAACCTGTGAGTAGGAGCTCATCTCTATGCACTATAAGGCCCTGTACACACGATTAGACATGTCTGATGAGACTTGTCCGACGGACCGTTTTCATCAGACAACTCTGAACTTGTCTGATGGTCTGATGTGTGTACACACCATCGGACCAAAATCTGATCAGACCAGAACGCGGTGACGTAGAACACAACGATGTGATGAAAAAACGAAGTTCAATGCTTCCAAGCATGCGTTGACTTGATTATGAGCATGCACGGGTTTTTGGTTGATGCTTTTGTGTACTAACCATCGAACCTGTCCGACGGACAGGTTTCCATCGGACAGGTTTTAAAGCATGTTTGAAAACTTTGGTCAGATGGAAAACGGTCCGATAGGCCGTACACACGATTGAACATGTCCGCTGAAACCGGTCTGCGGACCGGTTTCAGCGGACATGTTCGATCGTGTGTACGCGGCCTAAAAGGTTCCCAGCAGCCATTTTTCAAGAATAAGTTTAGTTGTGATAGGGAAAGCATAGGAAGTACTACACTGCCTGCGTGCCTGGTTTTGGCTCCACTGCAGTAAGTGGAGCAGTAATCATTGTTTGTGTCTGGTCTGGGTTTCCTAGCCAGGTGTTTAATTGCTCTCACATGTTTCTGGGAGAAGCTTGCAGGGAGAGTCAAATGTCCAATATGAATACTTATCATACCTTAGCTAATCCCTGGAAGGAGACATCCAGAAGGTAGCTCGGGAGATAATGTTTGGGAGGCCTTTCCAGGGTATTCTTTTCTCTCCAGGGAGGGTTTCAGCTCTCATAGGGCTGCTGCCCTAGGTGATAGCTAGTAAGACAAGAAACTGCAGTCTGGGCCTTAGTAGGTGCTGGGCTGTGGGCCTGGAGAAGATTGCAAAATTATTATTTGCTGGAGGGCATCATCCTGGAGTCCTCACCTGGAGAAGTATATGTTGTCTTCTTCATTGAGAAACTGTGGATGCTGGGTAGCAGACAGCTCCTGGAACATTGTGAGTAAAGACCTTGGTGTGGACTCTTGGGTTTATAAGTGCTAGAAAGGGACTAAATGTCAGAAAATGCTATATGGACTGGGACTTGCTCTTAAAGAACCCTAGATATACTCGCCAACTCGTATTACCTCCAGGAAAGGTTTCTTAGAGAAGATTTATAAGAAGCTGTCCTCCTGGTATTTTTGCCATGTTTGGGGTATCTTGATCCCCGAACCACTTTCCTAATTCTAAAAACACATCCCCTAGAGTAGACTAAGCCCGTGTTGCCAGTGTGCATGAAACTGTGTCTGCGGCAGGCAACCTGTGTATTAGCAAAGGAGACCATATTAATTGGCCTCTCCAGGCTAAAGCTGCATTAGCAGTCCTGAAAAATGGCAGTTGAGCACCCTTGAGGATAAGGAGGAAAAGGGTACATTGGCATGTGCCCTTGAGGAGGAGGCAGAGAAAAAGAGGGCATTAGCAGTCTTAAAAAAAAAAAAAGGCCTTTTTGTGTTCCCCAACTAGAAAAGTACACATTAGCAGTCTTGAAAAAAAAAAAACGACTGCTATATGCCTTTAGGCCCGATTCACACCTATGCATTAGTGCAGATTTGCACTACAGTCAACTAAAATGCTTTCCTATTGAATATGCTCTGTAGTGCAAATCAGCAAAATGCAAAAAGCACAAAAAATGCATAGGTGTGAATCAGGCCTTAAGGAATAGGAGACATAAAGGGGTGCATTACCAGCCTTAAAAAAAAAATGGAAGAGGAAGAAAAGAATGCATTAGCAAGTTGCTTATTAAAGAGCCATTATGTTTAAAAAATGATGCATTAGCAGTTCTCAAAATAAAATGGCTGCTATGCACCCTTGAGGAGGAGGAGGAACAGGAACATTAGCAACACTCTAATGCCGCCTACACACGATCACTTTTTGGCATGAAATAAAACAAAGTTTTTCCAACTTCATCATAAAAAACGACGTTGTTACGTATAGCATGTACAACGGCACTATAAAGGGCCATTTCCATGCGGAAGACGGCCTCTTTTGCTGATATCGTGTTGCTGCGTGTTAGTAAGAGTTTGGTGAGATACGATTTGCGCTTTTCAGTCTTCTTGCTTTAAAGATCGCTTTCTGTCGTACAGTTTGTGCTTTTGGGTTCGTATCTGTCTTACAGTGCTTGTATTCAGTTTGTATCTGTTTTTGCAGTGCGTTCTTGTCTGCTCGTTCCTGTTTTGCAGGTAAATCTTCAGAGGCCTTTCTGTTCTTCAGGGCGTTCTTTTTTAGTCCGATCTGATTAGACGACCGTTTTCGAGCCATGTTGCAGGTATGTTCTCGTCGCAGAGATCGTGCTGTGCTTGGTGCAAGGATTTGTGCTTTATCCCAGCTCCGCTCCATGAACAGGGTGAGGAGGAGTTTGTGGGCCAAGAACTGGTTTCTCCGCAGGGACCAGTTCTCTCATATGCCTCTGCTGCGGGGGATCCAAGAAAACAACCCTGATGATTTCAGGAATTTTCTTAGGATATCTGACCCCGTATTCTAGCAGCTTTTGGCTTCCGTGTCACCATATTTTACCAGGCAGGACACTGTTATGCGGAAAGCCATTACTACTGAGCAGCGGCTAGTTGCTACGTTGCGCTACCTTGCAACAGGGAGAAGTCTGCAGGACTTGAAGTTCTCGACGGGCATCTCCCCCCAGGCTCTGGGCGTCATAATCCCTGATACCTGTTCGGCCATAATCCAGGTTCTGCAGGAGGACTATGTTAAGGTAAATTGTGTCCTTGTAATCTCACAAACTATGTATTTATTGCTTGTTTTTTTTTTTTTAAATCAATCCCTAATTAACCTGTTTGTAATATGCTGTGAATCTTCTCTTTGTCCCCATGCATGCTGTAAGGTTTTTTTTTTTTGGCCTACATGCATATTTCCAATAGCCAACCTCTCCAGTATTCTATTCTGGGCCCAAACACACCTAGCCTAGTCACTTCCCCCTTTTATTTTTGCCTCCATTGTAGTGCTCCATTTGGTGTGTCCCTATATCCCCCTTGTTTTGCCTCCATTGTAGTGCTCCATTTGGTGTGTCCCTATATCCCCCTCTTTTTTTGCCTCCATTGCAGAGTGCATTGCCTCCTTCGCAGAGTGCATTTTTTTTGGGGGGGGGGTTTGAGGTTCCCAACTCATCTTGTAAACCCCATCTTGTAAACCCCCCCTCCCCATAAGCAATATTTTTTTGGGCCATCAGAGGTGGTGATGAATCTGCTTAGTGATCCATAATTATTTCTGGCTCTTAAAATAATACTTTAAATTAATTACCCTTTTTTTTTTTTGCTCCAAGAATGTTTAGTGATATTCTGTTAGCAATGTTTGTTTGAATTTTTTTCTTTCTCTACAGTTCCCTACCATGCCACAGGAATGGCAGACTGTGGCAGCGGACTTCTCACAGCGTTGGGACTTTCCGAACTGCGGAGGAGCCATTGATGGCAAGCACGTCCGCATCGTGCCACCACCCTATTCAGGAACCCATTTGTATAACTACAAGGGGTTCCACAGCGTTGTGCTGATGGCGGTGGTGTCTGCCAACTATGAATTATTATACCTGGATGTTGGGAAAAATGGGCGGATGTCAGATGGCGGTGTCTTTGCTCAGACCGAGTTCGCCCAACTGCTTCAGTCGGAGGACCTCGGATTGCCACCTGCGGAGGAGAACGAAGATGGGCTGCCCTTCGTCTTCATTGCTGATGAGGCGTTCGCCTTGGGTCCCCACCTCATGAGACCATTTCCCCAACGCACACTCACCCCTGAGAGGAGGGTTTTTAATTATCGGCTGGCCAGAGCCAGAAGGGTGGTTGAGAACGCCTTTGGCATCATGGCCAGCCAATTCTGTTTATTTATGACAGCCATTAACATGGCAGAATACAAGTGGATCCATATAATTGTGTGTGCTGCATTTTGCACAATTACCTGAAAAGACATTCTTCTACATACTTAACCACTTAAGGACCGCCTACTGCACATATACGTCAGCAGAATGGCATGGCTGGGCACATCAACGTATATATACGTTGATTTTAGTACCCAGCCGTGGGTCACGGGCGCGCGCCCGCAGCGCGCTCCCATGACCCGGTCCGAAGCTCCAGGACCGGGACCACGGGACTCGCGGACCCGATCGCCGCTGCAGTGCGGCGATCCGTCCCTGGAGCTGAAGAACGGGGAGAGCCGTGTGTAAACACGGCTTCCCCGTGCTTCTCTGTGGCCGCAGCATCGATCGCGTCATCCCTGTTATAGGGGGACGCGATCGATGACGTCACACCTACAGCCACATCTCCCTACAGTTGTAAACACACACACAGGGAACACTCAAAGTCACAGCGCCCCCTGTGGTTAACTCCCAAACTGCAACTGTCATTTCCACAGTAAACAATGCAATTTAAATGCATTTTTTGCTGTGAAAATGACAATTGTCCCAAAAATGTGTCAAAATTGTCCGAAGTGTCCGCCATAATGTCGCAGTCACGAAAGAAATCGCTGATCGCCGCTATTAGTAGTAAAAAAAAAAATATTAATAAAAATGCAATAAAACTATCCCTTATTTTGTAAACGCTATAAATTTTGCGAAAACCAACCGATAAACGCTTATTGCGTTTTTTTTTACCAAAAATATGTAGAAGAATACGTATCGGCCTAAACTGAGGAAAAAAATATTTTTTTATATATTTTCGGGGGATATTTATTATAGCAAAAAGTACAAAATATTGCATTTTTTTAAAATTGTCGCTCTATTTTTGTTTATAGCGCAAAAAATAAAAACCACAGAGGTGATCAAATACCACCAAAAAAAAGCTCTATTTGTGGGGAAAAAAGGATGCCAATTTTGTTTGGAAAACATGTCGCACGACCGCGCAATTGTCAGTTAAAACAACGCAGTGCCGAATCGCAAAAAGGGGCAAGGTCCTTTACCTGCATTTTGGTCCGGGTCTTAAGTGGTTAAAGGATCACTAAAGAATTTTTTTTTTTTAGCTAAATAGCTTCCTTTACCTTACTGCAGTCCTGGTTTCATGTCCTCATTGTTTGTTTTTGCTTTGAAGTTGCTGTAATTCTGCTCTGATCTCCAAACTTCCTGCTTATCTGGCTCCTTATGAAAAATCTCATGGCAGCTTTTCACTGTGGTCCAAGCTGTCATTACTGTGTGTCTAAAACTCCTCAGAACCAATCAGATTCATTTTAAAAACAAAACACTTCCCTGTATTTGTTTGTTTTTGTTCTGTGTGTCTCTTTAAATCACAGAAACATGAAACCAGTTTAACCACTTAAGGACCCCCGCACGCACATATACGGCCACAGAATGGCACGTACAGGCACAAGGGCGTAAATTTACGTCCCCGCCTGAGTGCGGTTCGGGGGTCCCATCGGGACCCCCTCCGCGGCGTGCGGGGGTCCCCCTACCTCTGGGAGCGATCCGGGATCTGCGGGCGGATGTCCGTGATATCCGCCCCCCCCCGCGATCGCTCCCAGCCAATGGGAGCGCGCTCCCAGCCTGTCACTTCCTCCTCCTGTGTTTACACAGGAAGGAGGAAATTATGTATTCTCTCATCGCAGACATCACAAGTAAGTGTGCACCAACACAACACTGACACACACTCACATAGGCATATTAACCCCTTGTGATCGCCCCCCCCCACCCCCCTGTCACAGTGTCACTGAATGCAGTGATTTAATCACTGCATTTAGTGTCAGTGTGACAGGCAGTGTAAAAAACAGTTAGTGTTAGGTTCAGGATAGCCCCCCCACCCCCCCTAATAAAGTTTTAACCCCCTGATCACCGCCCTAGTTAACCCTTTCACTCCCTATTGCCAGCGTCACTAAGCGATCATTTTTCTGATCGCTGTATTAGTGCCGCTGTTCCCGCTAGGTAGCTATTTTTTTTTTATTGCGATTTTTTTTTTTTACTAAAGACATGTGGCTAAATAAATTTTGGCCTAAATGTTTGACTAAAATTTAGTTTATTTGATTTTTTTTTTTAACAAAAAGTAAAAAATTGTGTTTTTTTTTCAAAAATGTCGCTCTATTTTTGTATATAGCGCAAAAAATAAAAATCGCAGAGGTGATCAAATACCACCAAAAGAAAGCTCTATTTGTGGGAAGAAAAGGACGCAAATTTTGTTTGGGAGCCACGTCGCACGACCGCGCAATTGTCTGTTAAAGCGACGCAGTGCCGAATCGCAAAAACACCTTGGGTCATTTACCAGCGTATTGGTCCGGGTCTTAAGTGGTTAAAAGTGAAAATAAACTGCAGGCATATTATATGATTGATTTGTATCTATTTTTAATCATTTTTAAAATGAATCAGTTGGATACTATGTCTCTATACCCTGTAAACAGTAATTTCAGCAAAAAAAAAAACAAAAAAACCTTTATTGAACCTTTAACTCTTGTGCCTGATGAGGCCATTGATGGTGCTCCTGTTGCGGCCTGTGAGGCTAGCCATACAGGCTTGGCCCCCCAAAGCGCCCGTGCTGTGCGGCAAAAATATCTTGAATATTTTATGGGGAGGGGGGCCATTCCAATGCCAGATCTTGGCTGAATAAAATCTTTATTTTCTGCAAGAAAAAGTATTTTATTTTTATTTGTTTTATTAATGTGTAATTTGTGTTTATTGTAGCTTTCTCCTAGGTTATCCTAGCACCATGTTTTATTTTCTTTACCAAATACCCAACATTGTCAATGTAAACACCACACATCTAGATTAGTTATTTTAGGCAACATTGATATAATAACAAGCCACACAATGTATCAAAAAATCTTTTTTTTTAAATATAAAATCTGATTTTATATATTTTTTTTTATTAATATACATATAAAATCTAGTTTTATATATATGTTTTTATTAATATACATATACAAACTGTTTTTATATATATATATATATATATATATATATATATATATATATATATATATATATATATATATGTATATATATATATATATATATGTATTATTATTAATATACTGTATACATAAAATTGTAAAAATAAAAACATGCATACAAAAAAAATATAAAACACTAAAAACACATTTTAAACCCTCCCCAAATCATCCATCAAATGTTTCAGCCTTTGTTCCACCCAGTTTTCTATCTAATCTGCCTTAAAGAGATATGGATGTCTTCGATGTCAGCCCTGCAGGCCAACACCTCTCCAATCAACAGCTGGGCACTATAGGTGTCCAATCCGTCACCAGCACGAACAGCTCCTGAAATTTGGAACCAAGACATTTATTAAAATTCTGCTGGCCTACATCTATTACCTGAAGCTGTGGTATATGACACTTTACCTGATGTGGTGGCAGTTTCCATGTCCTTCACATCCTGCGGGGGTGGGGCTTGTGTGTTGTTGCACTGCTCCTGCCTTGTAGCTTGATTGCACCCTACAAGATTGAAGAAAAGGAAACATGATTTAAAAAGATTATAGGCCTGAAAGAGGAATAATATGAATCATTCTTTTTATAACTAGTGGGACTATTGTTGGTTTTAACAAGCCTTCTAAGCTGAACACAGGATTGTATCCATTCCCAAAGCACATGCAATTCTCTAATTTTGGTCAAGTTTTCTACATGGAAGCAAACCAAGTATCCCCTTGATCCCCTGTGTGTGACACCATAAATAGGTTGTTCTTTCGGCCAACAATTGTGCTACTGAGTCCACATGTGTAACCTACTGCTGAGCATACTCTCCTTTTAGTGAATATTGACTTAATTGTGCTTATTAAAATCTAGTTAAGAACATATCTACATTAATTCCACAATTGATCTCACATAAATATAAAGCAAGATTTTGCAAGTTTCATGTTTGTGGGCACAGAAATTGGTCGTAGGAGTCGTTGTTCATTCGATCACTAATGATAAAAGATGATCTTTTTGTCTGATACCGTGTATAAACTCCCATTTGGCCACGCCTAGAACTAGGCATGATGACATTTTCTAAACATTGTTTCAGACAAAAAGATGGTCTTTTATTATTTAAGTGATCGAATGAACAACGACTTCTATGATCAATTATTGTGCCCACAAACATGAAATACATACAGTAAAACCTGAATGAAAAAGCACAGGGCGCAAAAAAAAAAAGGATTAGACAGGAAAATTACTTACTAATGAGTCTTTTTATTTTAGCCATTTGCTCCGACTCCCTTAGTTTAAGGTCAGACCACCTTTTCCTTAGTTGCTCTTTTGACCTGCGCACCCCAAATTTCTGGTGGAGACTCCTCACCACTTTCTCCATGATTGCAGACTTTGTTGGGATACCTGTGAGGGCCATGTTTGCCATCATAGTTCTCCCTCCTTAAGATGGTCACCATCTCCACCATCTCCTGAAAGGACATATTCATATTTGAGGCCTTGTACCTCCTTCTCCTGGTTCTTGTGTCTGCTTCCACCTGGCCTGGCTCCTGGCTAGAGTTTGCCATAGTCTGCATGTCCTCCATAGTTGTTCCTCATTAAACTAGAGAGAAGGGGCGGGGAAAGGACTAGACCGTGAGGGGTAGGGAAACGTGCGGAGCATCACGCATGCGCTGTGTATAAAGGGATACCACATGAGTGAAAGCGGCATTCACAGTCTGTGGAAGAAGGCGGAAGTAACGATCGTGTTATACGACGGTGCGTAACTATATTTTAGACATTATTAGTGATCAGTGGATGAGTTTGTGGGCTAGTGTCAGTACTGGATCCCTCTAGGACCCAGCGCACTCACCTGACACAGCCTTGGCTGGGAAACACTGATTGGCCAGCTCTCCTTTAAAACACCTGTGTTTTCACCCAATCAGTGCTCGTGATAGAGTTACTCTGCTTGCCTTGTGTGATCCAGCCTGACCTGTTAATCTGTAAACTTTGTGTATGACCCGGCTTGTTTGACCCTGCTTGTTGCTTCCGATTTGGTACCTTTCGAACTCCGATCCATTCGTTCATGACCCGGCTTGCCTAGACCACGCTTTGCCTGACTCCTGTAAGCAACATCCATTGCAGCGGTGCACTACTAGCACCAGCAACACCACCAATATCCACACCTGCGGTGAACTACAAGTTCCAGCTTTCCTGCTCATCACAACACCTACTTCAGCAGTGAACTACAAGTGCCAGCTGTCCCGCTCGTCTCAACCCTGCATCCGTGGTGAACTACAAGTCCCACCAGCACTGACCTGCTTCTCAAGACCTGCTCATGGTATGTGCTCTTGTTATTGAACTATAGGCATATTAGCACACCTGAACTGTTGTCTGCTCCTAGCCTGATACTAAACCTGACAGCTAGATATGGTGATAAATAACAACAAAACCTGGGGAATGCCCAGGAAAAAAAACGGCCTCCTTACCGACCAGCCTGCAGAACAACCAAATTAACCTCTAACAGTATGCATTAAAAACAGGGTTTTTTTCCGCACGCATTTGCAAACGCATGTATAAGCCACAGAGCCGCACCAAGGCACCCTGTAATCTGTGGTTCTAACACTAAACAGTGAGTGTCCCCATAGTAGAGGCACATGCATTTTAATGGATAGATGAGGGCAGGTGGACTGAAGGGGAGCCACCCCTCCTAAATGCATGTGCCTCTACTATGGGGACACTCACTGTTTGAAACAAAAAATTAATTCCATTAGGGGCACCTACAAGACCCAACAGGTACAAGTCCAGGCTTATATGAGATCTGGGGCTGCAGCTGACAGCATCTACAAGCCAAACCTGTGGTACTATGGTCAGCTGCATTTGATCGCTCCCGTCTTTCCTGCAGTCAATTCTCCAGTCTTCCCTGCAGGCAAGAGCAGCCAACCTCGGAGGAAGGAGGACCCAGATTGTGACACATGGAGCCAGGTATTGCATTTTGCTAAGAATTTTGGGGAATCAAAGTATAATAATGATGTCAAATTGATGTTACTAGTTTTCCAAATTGAAAAGGATTGAACAAAAAGTGTTGAACATATCAATAGACAGTAGTGGCAAAACATGATGGGGACAAGAATGAAAAATGTTGGGGTCAGAATGATTGTGTGAAATTTTCTGGTACGCCATCAGGGGGGGGTACAGGCAATACACCTGTAAGGGGCCCCGGAAGACAACCCCCCTTTTTGGTAAGAATGAATTTTGACAAAAATATATTTTTTTCCTAATTTTCTATTTTGGGTAAAGGCCCCCAGCTTCTCTATTTCAGGTGGCAGCAGCCCCCCTGCTCCAGGGGGCCCATGTCTGAAGCTGTGTAAGCGGCCCCATAATTCTGAAGGGGCCCCATAATTCTGGATGGCGGCCCTGTGTGTAATATATATTCGCATTCAATTTGCAAAATGTGTGTGACTTATGAAGACAACAAATATACTATGTACCTTTTTTATACACAGACAGAGCAAAGCCAGGAGAAGGCAGGCCTCACAGGGAGCCAGGGGGAGGCAGGCCCAACTGCAAGACAGGAGGTGGCAGAGCCCACTGGGAGCCAGGAGGAGGCAGGCCTCAGTGGGAGACAGGAGGCACGCTGGCGTGATACGATCTCACGCATCACTCCTCTCCGCACTCCTGCGAAAAGGGCCAGGAGGCTTATCCAAATGGAGGAGGAGACCCAGGCCCTAATTCGCGAGCCAACTGCGGCCATCCGAGAGTAACCCAGAGAAGAAGAGAGTTTTGCAGCGCTCATTGCAGCCAAGCTCCATAATCTGGAGCGGGGCCAACGTGTGCGCTGTGAAACCCTCATCTTTAAGGCCTCACTGGGGCAGCTCGATGACGACACCGACATTGTGTGGATTGCTCCTCCTGTACTTACTGCTCCTCCTGCTCCTTCTCCTGCTCCTGCTCCTGCTCCTCCTCTTCCTGAGCCTGCTCCTGGCACAACCTCGCCTCCAGAAACCCAGCCTTCGAGCACTCGGTCTGCAGGGAAGACTGCAGGGAAGACTGCAGGGAAGAAGACTACCAAGTCCAAGCTTTGAGATGGTGCCCCTAACGGTGTGTTTTTTTGCTCACAGCCTTGATTGTTGGCTTTGGGGGACCCTTGTCTTTACAAATGCAAGCACGCTCTCCAGTGCTGCCTTCCTTGGCTTCTTTGTTTTTATTAAGTTTGTTTTTAGTTTGCCATCAGTGTTTAATTTTATTTTATTTAATTATACCAGAATAAATGTTTTTTTGGTTTGCTGACAAAATTTGACCATGTGTTTTCTTTTTAGAATAGAGAGATTGTTAGTGAGTAGGCAGAGACATTTCAAAACCAAACATTTTCAAATTAACAAGGGACAACAACAAGGGACAACAACCTCCTTGTGGGTAAATTATAATAAATAATTATGTTGTTGTGGTAACTTGACACACTCCAAAAAAATAAATATGTAAGCAGTCTAAAATATTATCAAATTAATTACTCCATTCTGAACGGCAGTTTTACCATGACCATGCGCGGGTTTAAAACGTAGTTTTAGCCCACACACGATTATGCGCGGGTTTAAAACGTAGTTTTAGCCCACACACGATTATTTTTTACAACACAAAAAACAAAATTTTCAAAAACTACATAAAAAATTGAAGCATGTTAGAATTTTTTTTTTTGTCGTTTTTCAGAAGACAAAAAACTATGTGAAGCCCACACACGATCATTTTAAATGACGTTTTTAAAAATGTCATTTTATTTCATCACAAAAAACGACCGTGTGAACATGGCATCAAAGAAAGTGGCTGCTTTGTGCAAAGAAGGTGTTTGGGACTAATTCTGTTGACTTGAGGTGTTGTCTCATTGAGTTGTTGCTCCCAGGCTTTGTGGCGCAGACTCATGTGTTTCCTCATGAATTTAGTACCCAAATGGCGGTGGTACCCAAATACCTAAAACCCTCTCCCAGCTGAACTTTATTTTTGCATTTTTTTTTTTTTAATTTGTACTTGTCCCCTGTGACAGTTCCCAGCCCCACATAGCCTTTTTTTGTCACTATCTTGGCTATTAGACATGTGCATTCATTTTTGAATCCAAAAGATCTGACATAAAAAAAATGCGGACAATAACAATCTGTGTCTATCGAACCTGTGGTCGAATGTGCCTAACCTTAACTCTATTAGTCCAAGATTATTGTACATAGAGAGGAAAGATTGGACATAGAGAGAAAAGATAAGACATTATAGACACAGTGTTGGGGTAAACCATTCGACATGAACGACAACGGTTCGACAAAGCAGCAAAAAACGTACAAACGTTGAATCTGTCACAAGCTGCCTAATATAATTCTAAAGATATGTAAGGGGAAAATGCAACTTTTGGTAAAGGTAAGAATGGGTGTTTAAGATCCCAAAAATATCAAGGTTTAGCAAATTCGGAAGTAATTTTGTCTACATACTAATGCTCAAATAATGACAATTACTGTCAATAAGATCTAGACCAAATAGTAGAAGACCTGGAGCACATGCCCTGGGTGCCAGGGTCTAGTAATTCTTTAGCATTCTTTAGAGCTAGAAAGATGTTGCTAGAAAAATTTAAAATGGTGTGTTTGGTCATGCATAAAAATATTCTCCTACGTTTATTGTTAATATGTCAAGGGTGATGGCAGCAAATTCACTTACCCCAGGCATTGCCTATGGTGGATGTCATTTACCTATTCCATAATAGGTTTAGTATTAAGCTGCCCTCCTAACTCCAAGGTCTTTTTGGATTAGCAGTCCCAAAATGAACATATTCTGACAGAGAAAGCTCAGAATTGTTATGAACTTAATTGAGTGCCAGAAAATTGACATATGACAATTAGATCTTAGTGATAACAAGCAACTGATATATATAGCAAAGACATTCCCTTAAGTTGACAGATGACACACAGAGAAAACAAAAGACGTTGCAAAGTTTTTAAGTGGTCTCACACTTTGAAAAGTAAAATGCATAGCAGGTCTCCATATATGCCTACTATGTTTAACAAATATTGAAATGCAGTAAGAGCTTTATTGCACAATAACCTTGATTCGCTAAGATAGATGAGTTTTTATAACTCCACTACTTTTTTATTTTGTAATAGTTTTCTCTTAAAAATTTTAATTTCACAAACATAAATGTGTAATTATTTTTTTTTAAGTCAACATCAATCTGTCAAAAGGACTATTTTGAAACAAATCCTTATTTTATCTCATGAAGTTACTTGATCGCCATCCCAAACAACTCATGTTATTTGTCTTTTTCATAGTTACAAAATCCCTCAGTTGTGACCACCCTGAAGCTGGTATAATTTTAAGGGGTAATAATCTGTATTGTAATCTTTGCAAATTGACTTTTGCATTACATTTTTCATAAAAGCTGATAAAATAACACTAACAGTGATATTACAGCACTAGTAATAGTAAAACCCCAATACTAAAAAAAAACATGTTAATAAGGAAACAACACCTATAACAACAATGCTAGCAAAGAGCTTAATGTATGCTTACAGGAAGAGAGGGCAACAGAATAAGTGTGCTGTTGCTCCTTTGCTGTCCAGTCACAGTCTAGGGTCAGACCTAGTTGTGCTTTCTGGCAGTAAGGATTGTCTCACAAGCCTGCTGAATGAAATTAAAAAGCAGTTTAAATATATATATTTTCACTATGTTGTTAGGTGTTGCCTGTTCTGCTTTGAATTGCAAGTACACTTGACAGTTCCCCCAATCAGTGTGTACACCTAATTGTTTTCTGGCTTGTTAGCTACAGTATTAACATTTTCTAGGTCTAAGCAGTGAATGTAATGTTTAAAGACCATGTTGAGGCTCCTCATTGCACTAGTAAAGATACACCAAAACAAGAACATCATGGGCCAGATTCACGAACACTTGCGCTGGAGTATTTGGATATGCGCCGCGTAACTGTGATGATGCGCCGTCTTTTCTATGTGCCCGTACCCACCAAACTAGATGCGCCCAATAACGGGTCATTTGCGACCGGCGGAACGTTCCGACGCCAGAGTATCGTCAGCGCTTATTTTCGCTGGGCGCATCAGTCGCGCCTATTGATTTCCCCTGCAAATATGCAAATGAGGGATTTTTCCCAATTCACGATCGGATTAGCACCATACGCTGGCTACATGCGCCGCGCGTATCTGGTCCGTCCGGCGCAAAGTTATTTCTACAAAAGGCTGCTTTATCTTTACTCCAGACGGTCACAGGTCAGCAGGAGAGCAGCTACAGCAGCGTTACCCGACGAAACTAGCAAGCTGAACAACAACACTAGCAAGAACAAAACCTCTGTGTGCCAACATGCCAGGGGCACTCGTGGTCCTAAGACTAGTACTGGGTCCCTCGCTACGGAGGAGGCGGGCACGTGAGAGGATATACCGCACTCGTATGAACCTCTTTGGCATGGGGGATGAGGAGGTGTATCGCCTCTTCAGATTCAGCCCTGATGTAATACTTGAACTAACCACAACCCTGCAGGATGACATCACCAGCAAGACACACCGATCACAAGCAGTGCAGCCACTGGTGAAGGTCCTGGCAACACTTCATTTCCTTGCCAGTGGATCATTCCAGCGTACAAGTGGGAGTGGTGGCTGGGATGTCACAGTCCTCCATAAGCAGATGTGTGCACCAGGTTGTCCCTGCAATCCTCAGACGCATGTCCAACCAGTTCATCAGACCCACCACTGAGGAGCTGCGGCTGAAGGCAATGACAGATTTCTACAACATTGCCAGATTCCCACGCACCATCGGGGCCATTGATTGCACACATGTGGCCCTACAGCCCCCCAGTGCCACAGAGCACATATACCGCAATCGGAAGCATTGGCACTCCATCAACGTACAGGTGATAGCCGATGCCCAACGCCTCATATGGCACGTCCGTGCCAAACACCCCGGGTCCAGCCATGACAGCTTCATATACCGTCAGAGTCCCATCCCAGCAGAATTCGAACAGAACATGTATGGGGACAGCTGGCTGGTTGGTGAGTGACATGGGAGTCAGGCATGACTATCCCCTCCCCGTCATGCACAACAGAAGTCGCACATGCATGACTAACATTCTCCTGTCTTTTACCTTACAGGTGACTCTGCATATGCACTGGGACCCCATCTAATGACTCCTTTCCGGAACCCCCAAACCAGAGGAGAGAGAAAATACAATGAAGCACACATCAAAACCCGTGGAGTGGTGGAGCAAACATTTGGGCTCCTGAAGTCCCGTTTCCCTGCCTGGATAAGTCCGGGGGACCCTATTGTATTCCCCTACCTTTGTGTGTCAGATCATCGGTGCATGTTGCATACTACATAACTTTGCTATGAAAAAAGGCCTGCAGATTGACATACGTGATGACCTGACCCCCGACCCACACAGTCCCCACCTGCCAGAGGACACCCAGTCTGCTGATGGAAGAGCAGTCAGGAGGGTCCTCGCCGTAGGCATCTTTGGACACTAAACCAAAACATTACTAACACAGACAGTGCACGCGTGTACACCACTAGATCACACACATCACATGCACATCGCATTGGATTAGCCCAAGTCCAGCATGTAGGAGTTGGGAGCAGTAACGCCGCGTCAAGGCCCCAATGATGTCACTGTCCATTCACACACCTTTCACACACATTCATTCAGCAGCCGTGGGTTTAACTTCACCACCACGGCCGAGGGTGACACCCCTTACTTTCAGGAGTGCCACCCTCTCACATTCACACACCATTCACACTGCAACGTGTGCAGTATCAAAAAATAAAAAATAAAATCTCATAACCTGAGAACCAAAAAAATTAACAAAAACTCATGTCCTGAGTATAAACAATAATAATAAATAAAATAAATAAACTCATGTCCTGAGTATAAACAAAAATATATAACAACCAAAAAAAAAAAAAAAACCCTCATCTGGGATGACGGGGGCTCCTCCTTGGGGGCACTCTCGGGCTCCTCATCTGCCTGGAGGGAGTGGGTGGTGGTGGTGGTGGGGGGGCATCAGGAGGAGGCTGATCCCCGGGTGGGCCACTCCTGGGAGCTGTTGGCTGCATGCCCTCCAATGCCACAGCGATACGGCTCAGATACAAATTTGTTTGGGCCTGCATCCTCAGCTGGCGGGTGATCTGATGCCGCTGGTCACGTTGCCGCTGCCTCCCCTCTTCCCGAATGGCAGCAGTGTTGTCTCGAACAGCTGCTGTCAAGTGACGGATATCAGCCTGCACCTCCCCCAGGCTGGTCACAACGCCCTGCACGCGACTGGGCAGCTGTGACATAGAGCCCAGGCTGTCTGCGACCCTGTCTAGGTGGCCAGCCATCTCCCCCATTTGCTGGGTCTGTTTCGCGTGGTCCAAAAGCACCTGGTCTTCGACCAAATCACACACCCCCCCTGGTCTTCCGGGTGGCCTTCCTGGGGGCAGAGGAAGGTTGTCCCCGTGGGGATGGAGTCGCCCTTGAGGGGCTACCTAGGATGGGGGAGGGGATCACAGAGGGCCCTGCAGAGGAGGAGGACTCCTCCAACATTAAAATGAACTCCTGTTCAGGGACAGGCTCCTCCACAACCACCTCTGCTGAAGTGGTGTGGGCACTCTCCTCCTCCACCTCGGTGTCTCCAGCACCCAGGGCCTCGTCTTCAGCATCCCGTTGGGGGGTTGGGGTGGACTGGCCGGCACGAGATGGCCCAGCACCGTCATCTGTGGATGACACAAAGCAGACACATGTTGGTGGTCCCACACACTTGGCACATGTACCCACCCCCGCCCCACATGCAACACACCAAAAAGGGGGTAAAAATCACTTACCTGTCCTGGAGCCTTCCTCTACGGAATCATAGCCTGGGACCCCCTCCAACTGCTCCCTGTCCAGGCAGCGGGCGACCACCTCCTCCTCCGCGGTCAGGGTGACAGGACATGGGGGACCACCACCTGTGCCCCTCTCATGGCTCCTAATGGTGGAACACCTTGCCCCTCACCTTGCGCCGCAGGTCATTGATTTTTTTTCGAATGTCTGAAGCACTCCGGGTGGAGTACCCCAGCACATTGACCCTGGCAGCTATGGTGTCCAGGATGGCCTGCTTTCTCTCCCGGCTGGTCTTCCTGCTTTTTTTACCATGGAGAAAATCATTAAATGCCTCCATAGCCGATATTATCACTGTGACCTCCTGGGCATTATAATTTAGGTTCCTCCTCTCTTTGGGGGCAGCGGGAGCAGCCATTACAGGGCAAAAGTATCTTCCCTGGGGTGGGGGGAAATGGAACTACTTTTGCGCCGGAATGGCGTTTCCGCCAGCGCTTTTAAGCGCCCAGCGGAACGCATTGCGCTGACGTTTCCCAGGAAGTGGTGCCGACGGAAGTTGTGAGCATGCGCACAAGGGGGCGAGTGGAGCCGCACTCACTGCGCATGCTCCGTGGATGATGCGCTGAACGTAAGCCTCTGCGCTGGGCTCCGCCCATCATTTACATATGATCACACCCAGTTTCACTTGCGTCGGGTTGCGCCAGCGCATTATCGTTACTCTGGCGCAAGTTTACGCGCAACTGCTATGTGAATTACAGGACTTGCGCTGAAAGGGTCTTCAGAGTAACGTAAATGAGAAGCGTTACTCCAGAGGAAAGATACTCTCATCTACCTGAATCTGGCCCCATGTGTATTGCCAGCAACCCCTTGCAATATATCTCACAAAGGCACAGTAGTTGGTTGTTCACCCCTGTCCTTATTGTGCCCTGTTCTCCAGTATGTTCACTTTGTCATGTCTTGTTAAGCCCAGGTAACAGCTGAAATTTAATTGACACTTCTCCAGCTGCAAGACACCATCCCTATTTGTTTATATCTTGCATCTTTTCCTCCGCTCTCTCAAATTCCATGTGGGCAACATTAATGGCAGAGCATAGATGCATTATATGTGAATAATGTATTATAATGATACAATTTGGGTCTCTTAGCTCGAGCCTAGACCAACGCCGCTCTACATAATTTATCATTTCCACACACCTTCCAGAACCTTTTGTATGTAAATATTTAATACAAGAGGCATGTAAATCCTTTCAACATGATGGAACGTCCAGTATATCGGAAAAGATTATTGTAATTAAAGCATGTGCTCATTCACGTCAAGGAGGAAAGGGAAAACAAAAAGAAAGCTTTTGAATATTAAAGGATTTATAGCTTTGCTATTGTTCTATGGTTGTTAGTGCTGTTATCTAGTCAAGACCCCATGTATGGCAATAATCTACTTTACATCCAGCCAGATTTGGAATACGTAGGGGAGATGCAACTGTACAAAAATGTTAACTACACAATATTTTACTAGTTGTTTTAATACAAATAGGTTGTATGCTCTTAACCCCTTTGTTAAGACAGGATGTGCCATTATGTATCATTTACAGCTAAAGGCTTTGTTTAACTACATATAGAAATTTAAAGAAGAGCTTCAGGTAAAACAACAGTTCATAAATAAACAAAAATGAGCATAATTTGCACTTTGTATTTATTCCTGAGAATTATGACATTACTGATTCACCTGCATAGGCGTGTGCAAGTTTGTCAGATCTGTGGAGAATCACATAATACATGAATTCTAATTGCCTAGATTCACAAATTCTATGATTCACAGATCGGACAAACTTGAATGAATGTATTCAGCTAAACTGCAAATTGGCAAATTACCTGGAAAAGATGAGAATCAATAGCTATTTACCTGTATCTGATATCTGTGTTTGGATACAATATTTTGAGGAAAATAATGTTCTAATTTTGGTCCTGTCTCATAATATGTTTTTACCTTCTGTAAGCCATTACACATGTAGCACCCTCCTAGTTATGTTGCTAGGTAAATTTAGTTTAGGTTCTTTCTGTAATAAAGGAAGCAGAAAATTGTTTATTTTAGTCTGCTAAGGATTTCACAGGCTGGGAATTTGATTGCTTTCCTTGCCGCTGGAAGAAGCTTCTAGAGTTTAGAGAGGCAGAATTTAAATGATCCGTATTAATCAGAGCCTAGACAATTCCTAGGGAGGTGTGCCCAGAGGCTGGCTAGGGAAGCTATTAGTTTGGAGCCCTAGAGAGGCTGTCTTTTCCCTGAAAGGAGAGTTCCCAGCCTCAGGGAAGCTATTGCACATGAGTCCCCCTAAGAATCAGATTTCTGTCCTGCAGGGTCTCAGCAGCTGCAGTCCTGGGACCTAGAGTTAGCCTGGATATGTGTGAACTATTTCTTCCAGGGATCTGGTCTGGAGGAGTATCTCCCTTACTGAGTGGTGTCTGGAGGAAGCTGGAAGGAGTCAGCGGTTCTGGAGATTTGCGAGTAAAGACCCTACAAGTTATCCCTGCGATTGTATAGGGTTCTGAAGATTTTACTGGATACCAGCATCTATAGATTGGAGCAAGGTAACAGGATTTATACCATGGTCCCCAGCTGTGAGGGAATAGACTGTTCAGTGTTCAACTTTTCTTTGAGAGAAGATTGCCCTATCACTGTTGTTGCTAATCACTTTTAAATTATCCCATGCCCCAAACCCTCTCCTCTTACAAGTCCTTCAAAGCATTAAATCTTAAAAAGACAACCCCTAGACTGTTTACTGGAGCGAGAGTGCATATACTGCTGCTTTGGTGACTGGTGGCCTCTGCACTGTTAGGGAAAGAGGCAGTTACATTTCAGTGGCCCTTGTGGTGGTAATGCTACATTTGCAATGCAGTTTTGTCCAGTGGTAAAGCCTCTTGCATCCAAATCAGAGACCTAGCTTCATTATCAAAATGGGTGGTAGATAGTAAGGTTGTCCCGATACCGATACTAGTATCGGTATCGGGACCGATACCAAGCATTTTCCCGAGTACTTGTACTTGGGCAAATGCTCCCGATGCTTCACCCGATACTTGTCCTGTGTCCTCCTCCAGCCCCCCCTCCGTTTTGCTGCAGTCTCTCTCCCTCTGTGCCCCCCCGCCATGTTTTCCTTCTCCTCCATGTCCCCCGCTTTTTCCTTCTCCCTCCGTGTCCCCGGCGGTGTTTTCCTTCTCCTCCGTGTCCCCCGCCAGTGTTTCCTTCTCTCCTCCGTTTCCCCCGCTGTTTTCTCCTCTCCCCCATGCCCCCCGCTATTTCCTTCTCTCCTCCGTGTCCCCTCTGTTTCCTTCTCTCCTCCGTGTCCCCCGCTGTTTCCTTCTCTCCTCCGTGTCCCCTGCTGTTTCCTTCTCTCCTCCATGTCCCCCCGCTGTTTCCTTCTCTCCTCCGTGTCCCCCCCACTGTTTCCTTCTCTCCTCCGTGTCCCCCCCGCTGTTTCCTTCTCTCCTCTGTGTCCCCCGCTGTTTCCTTCTCTCCTCCGTGTCCCCCGCTGTTTCCTTCTTTCCTCCGTGTCTCCCCCGCTGGTTCCTTTTCTCCCCCATGCCCCCGCTGTTTCCTTCTCTCCTCCGTGTCCCCCGCTGTTTACTTCTATCCTCCGTGTCCCCTGCTGTTTCCTTCTCTCCTCCGTGTCCCCCGCTGTTTCCTTCTCTCCCCCGTGCCCCCCGCTGTTTTCTTCTTTCCTCCTTGTCCCCTGCTGTTTCCTTCTCTCCTCTGTGTCCCCCGCTGTTTGCTTCTATCCCCCGTGCCCCCCTGTTTCCTTTTCTCCCCCGTGTATTCATCTTTTAAAGAGCAGCAGCAACCCTAAATAATATCACATCCTTTGCATGAGTGAGTTTCACTTTTCTTTGATCAAATAAATACTTACATGTATGTTCTAGTCCAGGGGTATAAACATTCTAAACAAAGGGCTGGTTTATTGTCCTTCAGACTCTTGTAGGGCAGGACTTTGGCCAGCGGGGGGTGGAAATTTTCCTGACATCAGTGGAACTAAACATATGGTATTAGGGGGAGAAATAGTGCCCCGTCATTGGTATCATAGGAAGTAGGGTTGTCCCGATACCGATACTAGTATCGGTATCGGGACCGATACCAAGCATTTGCCCGAGTACTTCTACTCGGGCAAATGCTCCCGATGCTTCACCCGATACTTGTCCTGTGTCCTCCTCCAGCCCCCCTCTGTTTTGCTGCAGTCTCTCTCCCCTCTGTGCCCCCCGCCATGTTTTCCTTCTCCTCCATGTCCCCCGCTGTTTCCTTCTCCCTCCGTGTCCCCGGCCGGTGTTTTCCTTCTCCTCCGTGTCCCCCGCAAGTGTTTCCTTCTCTCCTCCGTTTCCCCCGCTGTTTTCTCCTCTCACCCATGCCCCCTGCTGTTTCCTTCTCTCCTCCGTGCCCCCGCTGTTTCCTTCTCTCTTCCGTGTCCCCTGCTGTTTCCTTCTCTCCTCCGTGTCCCCCGCTGTTTCCTTCTCTCCTCCGTGTCCCCCGCTGTTTCCTTCTCTCCTCCATGTCCCCCCGCTGTTTCCTTCTCTCCTCCGTGTCCCCCCCGCTGTTTCCTTCTCTCCTCTGTGTCCCCCGCTGTTTCCTTCTCTCCTCCGTGTCCCCCGCTGTTTCCTTCTCTCCTCCATGTCCCCCCTCTGTTTCCTTCTTTCCTCCATGTCTCCCCCGCTGGTTCCTTTTCTCCCCCGTGCCCCCGCTGTTTCCTTCTCTCCTCCGTGTCCCCCGCTGTTTCCTTCTATCCTCTGTGTCCCCTGCTGTTTCCTTCTCTCCTCCGTGTCCCCCGCTGTTTCCTTCTCTCCCCCGTGCCCCCCGCTGTTTTCTTCTCTCCTCCTTGTCCCCTGCTGTTTCCTTCTCTCCTCTGTGTCCCCCGCTGTTTGCTTCTATCCCCCGTGCCCCCCCTGTTGAGTTTTCTCCCCCGTGTATTCATCTTTTAAAGAGCAGCAGCAACCCTAAATAATATCACATCCTTTGCATGAGTGAGTTTCACTTTTCTTTGATCAAATAAATACTTACCTGTATGTTCTAGTCCAGGGGTATAAACATTCTAAACAAAGGGCTGGTTTATTGTCCTTCAGACTCTTGTAGGGCAGGACTTTGGCAAGCGGGGGGTGGAAATTTTCCTGGCATCAGTGGAACTAAACATATGGTATTAGGGGGAGAAATAGTGCCCCGTCATTGGTATCATAGGAAGTAGGGTTGTCCCGATACCGATAATAGTCTCGGTATCGGGACCGATACCAAGCATTTGCCCGAGTACTACTCGGGCAAATGCTCCCGATGCTTCACCCGATGCTTCACCCGATACTTGTCCTGTGTCCTCCTCCAGCCCCCCTCTGTTTTGCTGCAGTCTCTCTCCCTCTGTGCCCCCCGCCGTGTTTTCCTTCTCCTCTGTGTCCCCCGCTGTTTCCTTCTCCCTCCGTGTCCACCGCCGGTGTTTTCCTTCTCCTCCGTGTCCCCTGCCAGTGTTTCCTTCTCTCCTTCGTGTCCCCCGCTGTTTCCTCCTCTCCCCTGTGCCCCCCGCTGTTTCCTTCTCTCCTCCGTGTTTCCCGCTGTTTCCTTCTCTCCCCTGTGCCCCCCACTGTTTCCTTCTCTCCTCCGTGTCCCCCACTGTTTCCTTCTCTCCTCCCTGTCCCCCGCTGTTTCCTTCTCTAATGTAACTGAAAACTTTCATTCCAAGGCTGCTTAGCTCAACGTGGTTCAAATGTTAGATAGCATTTCATCAACTGCTTGCCGACCAGCTGCCATCATTTTACGGCGGCAGTAGCTATACGTCGGCTCTTCTGCGGCCACTAGGGGGTGTGCACCCCCCGCTCGCCCCCGAGTCCTGTGCGCGTGCCTGGCGGGCACACGCGATCGCTCATTACAGAGCAAGGACCAGGAGCTATGTGTGTAAACACACAGCTCCCGGTCCTGTCAGCGGGGGAAACGCTGATCTTCTGTTCATACAATGTATAAACGGAAGATCAGTGATTTCCCCTAGTGAGTCCACCCCTCCATACAGTTAGAACACACCCAGGAACACACACTTAACCCCTTCCCTGCCCCCTAGTGTTAACCCCTTCACTGCCAATGGCATTTTTATAGTAATCCAATGCATTTTTATAGCATTGATCGCTAAAAAAATGCCAATGGTCCCAAAAATGTGTCAAAAGTGTCCGAAGTGTCCGCCATATTATCGCAGTACTGAAAAAAAACCGCTGATTGCCGCCATTACTAGTAAAAAAAATAAAAAATTAATAAAAATGCCATAAAACTACCCCCTATTTTGTAAACGCTATAACTTTTGCACAAACCAATCAATAAACGCTTATTGCGATTTTTTTATGAAAAATATGTAGAAGAATACGTATCGGCCTAAACTGAGAAAAAATAATGTTTTTTTTTATATATTTTTGGGGGATATTTATTTTTATTTTTTTTCCAAAGTGTTTATTGAATTTTTCAACAGGGATAAAGATTACAATAATGCACATTGGTGATCATAAGGAGCATGTGCGGGCGCAGCCGCCATATCGTGCTTGTAGTACATAGAAATATAAACAAGGAGTCCAGATACTGCATAATTGTAGCCATTAGTGGTAACAAACAAAATAAACAGGAACATGTGTAAAGTGATGAGACTTCGTGGTTGGGGTCCCCTGTTCGGGAGGCTATGAGAAGCGTCGGTCACAGCCCTCCTTGAACAATCGATCGTGGGAGATGCTTCGGTAGAGGGCGAAGCGTTCGCTCTAGTCTCCCCAGTGTCACGGGGGGAACGGCTTGGTATAGGATAGAGGAGACCAACTTACTTCTCATTTAGATACTTATGTCTGTCTCGGTAATATTTCTCTGGGTGGTAAGTGGTGGTGTCTGTTAGTAGACAGCAGACCTTAGAAGCAGTCAGGGTATTATTGAGGGAGGGAGTAGGGGTCGTGGTCACAGGGGGGGGAATAGCACTGGGGGGAGAAAATAGGGGGGAGGACATGCCGCCACAGCTCGGTAGGGTAGTGGGAGGAGAAGGTATCTGGCCAGGGTCGTCAAGGTCTGAGAGTCTTGTATTCGTCGGTCGTAGTGAAATGGACCCAGGTTGCCCATGTTTCAGTGAACTTAGTAGGATTATCATTAGCCTGGTGGATTAGTTCTTCCATCTCCATTGTTTTTGGAGACGTTTGAACCAGTCGGTTAGGGACGGGGGGTGCGGAGAGAGCCATTTAAGTGGGATGCACATTCGGGCAGCATTCACCATGTGCATGGTCAGGGACCTGCAGTACCCTCTCGGGAGCGTCGGGGAGAAGTGGAGAAGAAACTGGGCAGGTGTGAAATCTAAGTTGTCGGTCGTCACGTGTGTAATGAGTCTGTGGACCTCTGTCCAATAGGGTTGGATTTTAGAGCAAGTCCACCAGACGTGAAGGAAAGAGCCCATCTCCAAGTGGCACCGCCAACAGACCCCAGGGAGTGCGGGATTAATTCTGTGGAGTTTGAGCGGGGTTTTATACCACCTGGAGAGGAGCTTGTAGGCGTTCTCTTGCGTTTGAACATTGACTGAGCCTTTGTGGGCGAACCTATAGACTGTTTCCCAATCCCCCTCAGTAAGGTCCAGTGCGAGGTCGCGTTCCCACTGTTGGTTAGCCCAGTGGGTTTTGGAGGAATGTGTGGAAAACAATAGACTATAGATGACTGAGATTAGGTGTCTCTGTGGTTCCCTCTTGGAACAGAGGCTCTCGAAAGGGGAGTGGGGCCTGGACCAGTGGGAGGTTGGTGCCATCTTGCCTAGGAAGCGTCGGATTTGTAAGTAGGGCCAGAATGGGAATTCGTCCCTGCCAATGTTAGTGGCTAGTTCCGATTGGAGCATGAGTCTACCCGAGTGAAAGAATTGGCCCGCCAGTAACGACTCGTGGGGCCAGCTGTCAGACAGGAAAGCGGGGTGCATGCCTGGCGGGAAGTCAGGGTTCATTCTGAGGGGCGTCATGGGGCCGTGTCGGTCCGACAGTTTGTATTTATTACAGGCCTCCCAGAAGGCTCGCAGGGAGGGGAGTATGAGGGGGTGATCTTTACAGCCTCGGGGAACGTTGCCTTGTGAAACCCAGGGCAATTGGGAAATCGGAATGGGAGAAAATTCCTGCTCCAGTCTCGCCCAGTTCTTTCGGTCCCCGTTAGCGACCCAGTCGTATATCCTTGCGATACCACAGGCCAGGTTGTACCTGCGGAGGTCTGGTAAACCTAGGCCTCCCTTCAACTTAGGGACCGTGAGCCTGTCATAGCTCAAACGCGGACGGGCATCGCGCCAGAGGAATCTTACACAGGTCGATCTGTAAGATGATAGGAAGGCCGGTGGGAGTTTGATGGGGATCGTTTGCATGATATACAGTAGCCGGGGGAGGACGTTCATTTTGATCACCGCGATCCTCCCGAACCAGGACAGGTTTTTTGGGGACCAACCCCTGAGATCACGTAGGATCGTCTGGAGTAGAGGGGCATAGTTAAGGGAATACAGGTCTGTGAGGGAGGCGGGAAGTTGGATCCCAAGATATGTGATGGCTCTAGCATTCCATTTAAAAGGGAAGTTAGTCTGGCATAGATTGCACAGGGATTGGGGCAGTGAAACGTTTAGGGCGGATGATTTGGTGAAGTTGATTTGGAAATTTGACAATACTTTAAAGTCCGCAAAGTCTTTCATTAGATTAGGGACCGTCGTGAGGGGGTCTTTGAGGAATAGGAGAATATCGTCGGCGAACGTGGCAAGTTTGTACGTGCGGTCCTTGATGTCGATGCCCTTGATCGTTGGGTTAGATCGGAGTCGTTTCAGAAAGGGTTCTAGGGTGAGGACGAATATCAGGGGGGAGAGGGGGCATCCTTGGCGGGTTCCGTTCGCTATGGTGAAGGCGTCTGACAGGTGGTTGTTCACTCTGACCCTTGCTGTGGGGCCAGAGTATAGCGCGGAGATATAGTTCAACATGAGCGGAGGAAGGTTCGTGGCTTTGAGGGTCGCTTGCATGAAGTCCCATGCCACCCTGTCAAACGCCTTCTCTGCGTCGAGTGACAGAAAAAAACCGGGGGATCCACTTGAGGACAGCCAGTGATGAACATTTAGGGCCGTGAGGGTATTGTCGCGCGCTTCCCTCCCAGGGATGAACCCGGCCTGGTCAGGGTTTATTAGTGTGGGCAGGTACGGGAGGAGCCTATTCGCAATCGTCTTGGCAAAAACAATTTAAGATCTACGTTGAGTAGGGAGATGGGTCTGTAGTTGGACACAAAGTTTGGGTCCTTGTCGGGCTTGGGGAGCCACAATATGTGCGGCGGTCAGGGTAGGTCAGGAGGCCGAGGAGGGGTAGTGGCGGTGGCAAAGGAGTTGTAGGCCGAAATGAAGAAGGGTGTGAGAATTTTGGCGTAAGTCTTATAGTACCCAGCAGTCAGACCGTCAGGTCCCGGACTTTTGCCGGGCTTCAGTTGTTTAAGGGCCAGACCCACTTCTGCAGTGTTGAGGGGCCTGTCCAGTTCCTTCCTAGCCGTCTCCGATAGTTTGGTGGGGCCGTATTGGTTTAAAAACTCGTCGATTAGCCCCTGTCTGGTGAGTCGTGCTGTCGGGGTGGTCGGGGAGGGAAGGTTATATAGGTCGGTGTAGTATTGGACGAATAGCCTAGCGATGTCCGGGGTAGAGTGGAATTTGACGCCTTTGCCGTCTGTCAGTGAGTGGACTGTCGCCTTGGCCCTCCTAGATTGTAAGGCGTGTGCTAGTATTTTGCTGACTTTGTTGCCGTGTTCGTAGAATGTTTTCTTGGCTAGGGTGTAGGAGCGTCTAATCTTTTTACCAATGATCTCCAAGAGCTCGGCTCTTGCTATGCTCAAGTCTTGTAACGTCGCTAGGGCCTGTGAGTGTTTGTGTGCGGACTCCAACTGTTTAATCCTCCCCAGGAGCTCGTCGTATTGTGCACGTCGTTGTTTGTTACGTTTGGCAGCCGCAGCTATCATGAGGCCTCTGACCACGCATTTGTGGGCCTCCCAGTTGACAGCGGGAGCCGTATCCTCTGGCCTGTTTTCTCGGAAGAATGCCTCGAGATTCGTTTCAAGGTCATTTGACAGTGTCGGGTCCGTAAGCAGGGATGGGTCTAACCTCCATACCCGTGTACGGGGACGACACATGGGGAGAGACAATGTTACCGAGATCGGGTTGTGGTCCGACAGCAACATGGGCTCTATAGTCGCCGAGGTTAACATGGGGAGATCTTCCTGGCTCAGGAAAAGGTAGTCGAGTCGGGAGTAGCGGTCATGGGGGGCTGAATAGAACGTGTAGTCCTTTCCCGTAGGGTGCAGGGCACGCCATGTGTCATGTAGGAGAAGTTCTTGGAGGATCAGCTTGATCCTCCTCAGAGCAGAGTACTGGATTGATGAGGTGCCCGTGGATGTGTCCAGCCTGGGGTTGAGGGGGACATTAAAGTCACCCCCCAGCACCAGGGTCCCAGCTTTAAATGGTGTCAGCAGAGACGATATGGACCTAAAAAAGGAAACCTGGCGCGTGTTCGGCGCATATACAATGGCGAGCGTGATGGTGTGGTTCAGATAGGTGCCTTTCAGAAATAGGTACCTGCCCTCCGGGTCCGACAACTTCCCTGTCAGTTTGAAAGGGCAGTGTCTAGCTATCAATATGGAGACCCCTTTTGTCTTGGATTGCACGTTCGTGGCGTGGTGGGCTTCAGGGTAGTGAAAGTTGTGTAGTTTGGGCTCTGCGTCTGCCTTAAAGTGCGTTTCCTGTATGAATGCGATGTCTGCCTTGGCGCGGTGCAGGGTCAGAAGGAGTTGCGACCGTTTTTCAGGGAGATTAAGCCCCCTCGCATTCAGGGAAATCACCTTCAAGGCAGTGTTGTGAACTCCTATAGGTGGATCTAGCATTGTGAGCGTGGGTGCGATCTCAAGTCAGGGTATAATTTGGGGGTAGGAAACCGAGCTGTAGCGGGAGGGGGGGGAGCAGGGGTCTGGGTTGCGCAAAAACGGTGGTGAGGGCAGGGGGCACCGGGTGAATCTCAGCCTAAAGCGTCGTACCGCAGTCGTGTGGTGTAGAACCAAAAAAAAAAAGAAGAAAAAAAAAAAAAAAAAAGGGGGGGAGGGGCGAATCACCCAGTCAGAACGGGACGGTATAGGGAGAGGCGCCTGGTGCGTCTCTTTTTCGGGAGAGGAGAGGGGAAGGAAACCGATTAGGTGGAGGGGGACACAGTCCTACCTCCTGGTCTAGGGAAGGGGTAATCGGTAGAGTGCGGTCGTGTGGGGCACGGGTACCGTCGCACGCCTCCGCTTGTGGGTTGACCAGGGCCTTGCCAGAGCACTGTCGTGTGACAGAGGAGAAATCTATGTACATATAAGCCACCCCAGAGTGTACACCCGCTAGGTTTAGTCATGGGTGAAGCCTCTGCGGAATCAAGAGGCTGTGGTGGGTACCTTGGTGCAAACTTCCGGATCAGCCGGCTGGTGTGTGAGCACGGTTCCAGGGTTTCCCTATAAGGGGGGAGAATCCGGACCCCCCGGCGAGCGCCTATCCCCAGGGCTGTCAGTATGCATAGTCCCACAACAATAAGGCATTGTAACAATAATATCTAAGCAAACAGTGCAACAATGCAACAATGACCCCCAATAGGCACAGTAGTTTACCAGTGCATATAAGTCCCAACATGTAAAGTGGGTAGTACATGGGGGTACAACAGTTTCCATACTTAACCTAGGGGCAGCGGAAGCCACCCGCGTGGGACCCGCCTGGCTGGTATGCGGTAGCGGCCTCCTGGCTCTTGATGCTTACGGGCGGACCAGTCTAGTCGAGAGCCCTCGGTGGCGAGCAGTCTAAAGTCCTTAGCGTCGGAGTTCTCCGGGGCCTTCTGCTCTTGGGCAGTCGGTGGTAAGACGGGGCTGTTCTGGTGATTTGCAGTCATGGGGGCCGGACATGGTGGATGGGCTTGTGGACCAGAAAGAACGGGCCATGTGCCGGCTCCTGGCCGAGTCTCCCGCGAATCGGAGATGGATGCAAGATGGTAGATCGGGAGACTTCTCAGGAGTGGTCCCCCCGCAGCTAGAGGGGGACCGGAGGAATCGTCCTGTGTTGTCTGAGGCGGGCTCTCTCCTAGCTCTCCGAGGATCCCTGTTCTGTCAGCCAGGACAAGCCACCTCTTCACGATGGCGTCTCTCCGGAAGTGGCGTGAGTGCCGAGCGACGGAAACGGGGAAGGTCTCTACGGTTCGGATCCGGAAGAGGCGGGTCTCGTGAAGGATCCTGGGTGATTTAGTTCCGTGAGCGGGAAGAGGAGGAGTCCGATATTCCCTGTGAGCCCCCGGGGGGAGGGGGAAGTGATCTCCTGCGCCGGAAGACTGTGGCGATTCTAGGTCCCGTTACTGGCGCACTGCGGCATCTCGCTACTGAAGGCCCCAATGAGACGGGATAGTAGAGGAGTCCGGCCACTGCTTCCTGAATGTGGGAGTAGCGTGAAAGTACCCAAAACAGTCAAACATATGAATAAAGAAAAAGGTTAAACGTACCAACTGCTTACAATTCTGACTGGGAGCAAGTGGGTTATTTAGCAATCCCTCCTGGCCCTACGCGCTCCAGGCGAGGAGAGTAAGTCCCTGTCACGTCCCGGGGCCTGAGGCCGTATAGCGAGAGCCCGAAGGGGAGCGTCTCCTGCGGTGCCTGGTGGGTTGAGTCTCCATGACTTCAGCTCCTGGACCGCTCCAACGGCCCACAGAGCGGCGATAGATGGCATACCACTCCGGAACCGCTACAGGCGGTATGCCCAGTGCCTCGAAGAAGTGTGGGAGATCCTCTGGGACCTTCAGATGTGCGGTGCGGCCCTGATGGGTGGCTGCCAGGCAGAAGGGGAACTTCCACTTGTACTGAATGTTCTCGGCTCGCAGAGCATCCAGTAGGGGTTTGAGGTCCCGGCGGTGTTTCAAGGTTATGCCCGAGAGGTCCTGGTACAGCTGGATCAGGGCTCCTGCATGTTGGAGGCGCTGTCCCCTGGCTAGTCTCAGAATCTCCTCTTTCATGCCAAAGTCAGGAAGGCAGCAGACGATGTCCCTGGGTGGGTCGGCATCTCTTCCCCTTGGGCGTAGCGCCCTATGGATCCTGTCCATGGTGATCACCGTGTCTGGGGGCCGCTGGAGGATTGAGTTGAAGACCTGTGTGACCTCCTGTTTGATCCGGTCCCCTTCAATGGCTTCCGGGAGGCCCCTTACACGAATGTTATGGCGTCTTCCCCGGTTCTCGAGGTCCTCCAGGTGCCGGTTAATTTCTCTCAGCTGCAGGGTGTGATCGTCGATCTTCCTGTGGTGCACCGGAGGACCCAGCTGTGGTCCTCTTGGCTTTCTCCGTTGCCCGCGACCCTGCCATCCAGGCTTTTTAAAATCCAAGCGCAGGTCTGCAATGGCCGCCGCAAGAGCATCTTTGATGTCAGTCGCCATTGCCCTCAGATCCAGGATGGTGATCGGAGGCCCCGTCGCCGGTGCGGGGACCGTGCGTGTGTAGGGCTTCCCTGTGATCCCGAGGGGAGCTGGAGGGGTCGCGGATAGGACGATGTCCTGTGTCCTGGGGGATGAGGTATGTGAACGGCCTCGATTAGTTCCTTGGCGGGAAGCCGCCATTTGTCCACGGCCGGTCCGGAACATCTCCGGGATGTGTTGCCCCACAGCGTCGAGTTGTTCCCTGGGGGACCGGGAACGGGAAGCTAAGGATTGCCTCGATGAAGTGCCCATCTTCAGGGGCAAGAACGGATGTCGAGGGCACCGCTAAAGATATCAAACACTCTGAGGTGGCAGGAGCTAAGCACTCAGGCAGCCATCTCTTAGCTCGGCTCGGCCACGCCCCGGGGGATATTTATTACAGCAAAAAGTAAAAAATATTGCATTTTTTTCAAAATAGTCGCTCTATTTTTGTTTATAGCACAAAAAATAAAAACCGCATAGATAATAAAATAGCACCAAAAGAAAGCTCTATTTGTGGGAAAAAAAGGACGCCAATGTTGTTTGGGAGCCACGTCGCATGACCGCGCAATTGTCAGTTAAAGCGACGCAGTGCCGAATCGCAAAAAGTGCTCTGGTCATTGGGCAGTAATATGGTCCGGGGGTTAAGTGGTTAACACCATGAATGCACATTGCTGCTAGCCTTACTACCAACAAAATTAGGATCTTAAGTTCATAAAAACATGCTACCTTTCTTAACTGCTAAAATATGAAAAAAAAAAAAAAAAAAACATCTTTCAGTGCTTATCCTCGGTGACTCAGCAATCTGCACCATAGAGACATTTAAATTTTGGTCCTGTTGGTGTTTTTATCTATGCAAATGTTTAGGATTTAAACAGTTCATATTTAAAAAGTGTGTTTGCATAAAAGAAGACAAAATCCTATGTGGGAGTTGATGGATGTACAAGGTGAACACGTCAACATAAGACACTTTACTGTTCAGCCACAGCCAGTATATAAGCACTGTAACCTTGCAATCTGAATGTGCAAACTGTAGTCAATCTTCTTTAGATGTATCAAAAATATGTAGACGTTCTACCTAAACAATTATTTCAATTTGTATCAAGTCAGGCAGGCTTATTTACTATATCATTTTTTAACCACTTGACCACTGGGCACTTAAACCCCCTTCCTAACCAGACCAATTTTCAGCTTTCGGTGCTCTCACAATTTGAATGACAATTACTCAATCATACAACATTGTACCCATTTGAAATTTGTGTCCTTTTTTTCACACAAATAGAGCTTTCTTATGGTGGTATTTGATCACTTCTGGGTTTTTTATTTTTTTGCGCTATAAAAGAAAAACGACTGAAAATTCTGTAAAAATAAAAATAAAAATCTTGTTTCTGTCATATTAGCAGGTTATTTCTCACACACATCATATGCATACCACAAATTACACCCCAAAACACATTCTGCTATTCCTCCCGAGTATGGCGATACCCCATGTGTGAGACTTTTACACAGCGTGGCCACATACAGAGGCCCAACATGCAGGGAACGCCATCAGGCGTTCTGGAACACCCAGACCAATTCTGACATTCCTCTCCTACATGTAAAAATCATCATTTATTTGCTAGAAAATTACATAGAACCCCAAAACATTATATATGCTTTTATACCCTAGAGAATACAATGGCGGCCATTACAACTTTTTATCTCGCACGTTATTTTCGTAGAGAAATTTTTTTTACGCGTTGTTTTTTTTAAAAAAACGATTTGTGCTAAAAAAAAAAAAAAAACAGTAAAGTTAGACCAATTTTGTTTCATAATGTGAAAGATGACGTTACGCCGAGTAAATAGATACCCAACATGTCACACTTCAAAATTGCGCACACTCGTGGAATGGCGCCAAACTTCGCTACCTAAAAATCCCCATAGGCGATAGTATTTGGGTATTGCAGAGTATTTGGGTATTTCAGGGTATCGCACAGGGTATTGCAGTATTGGGGTACTGAGGTATTGGGGTATTGGGGTACTGGAGTATTGGGGCACTGGAGTACTGCAGAGTATTGGGGTACTGGAGTACTGCAGAGTATTGGGGTACTGGGAGTATTGCAGAGTATTGGGGTACTGGAGTACTGCAGAGTATTGGGGTACTGGAGTACTGCAGAGTATTGGGGTACTGGAGTACTGCAGAGTATTGGGGTACTGGGTATTGCAGAGTATTGGGGTACTGGGGTATTTCAGAGTATTGGGGTACTGGGGTACTGCAGAGTATTGGGGTATTGGGGTACTGGGGTATTGGGTACTGGGTATTGCAGAGTATTGGGGTACTGGGTATTGCAGCGTATTGGGGTACTGGGGTATTGTGGGGTACTGGGTATTGTGGGGTACTGGGGTATTGTATTGTGGGGTACTGGGGTATTGTGGGTACTGGGTATTGTGGGGTACTGGGGTAATCAGGGTACTGGGGTATTGTGGGGTACTGGGGTAATGCAGGGTACTGGGGTATTGTGGGTACTGGGGTAATGCAGGGTACTGGGTAATGCAGGGTACTGGGGTAATGCAGGGTACTGGGGTATTGCAGAGTACTGGGGATTGCAGAGCTGGGATGTTTTGAGGGATGGCTGGATCTGTGACTGCATTTGTCACAGATCCAGCCACAGCTCAGCTGCTGACACCCCGCTCCCCCCCCCTCTCCTCGCACACTGTACCGAACGGTACAGAGAGCAGAGGGAGGAGAGGGAGGAACGGCGTCATCAAATGACGCCGGTTTGTTTACAAGTGATCGCGCTATCAGCGGCAATTTACCGTGATCCGTGATGCGCCGGGTCTTCTAGACCCGGCGATCACGGACACTTTCGCGCGCGCGCCCAGGGGACGCGCAATCGCGAAAGTGAAGGACGACGTCCCAGGGACGTCGTGTCAAAACTACTCGACCGCGCTGTAGCAGTATTTTCGCTATAGCGCGGTCGGCAAGTGGTTAATTAGATTTCAAAGTGTATGGCCCTCTTAAAAAATTACACATTCTTAGCTAAAATTAAGGCATATAGAATTTATGATATGATTTATGATATGACTTTGTTATATGACAGTATTTTAATGCATGTAAGTAATGTTATGTAAAAAACAGATAACCAGATTCAAAATTTTGTAGATCATAGTAAATTTTAGGAATAAAAAGAAGCCTGTCAAGTTAAAGGGGAACTTTTTTAAATTTTAGAATGCATGAAAGGAGATTATTTTATTTTCTTAAGGTTGAGGGTTCTAGAAATGTATTAAGGGTAGAAGTAAAAAAGGAAATTAATTTAAAGCAGTATTAAAAATAAAACCATCAATGTGGTAGGCTTTTTCCCTCTGTTTTCTTATGATGATATAGTCAGTAACACACCTCCTGTATTAGAGTGCCCCCACTCGCCATGAATGGGCACATGGGTCACATTTGGACAGCAGCATTGTCAGTCTGGGTGGAGTAGTGTTAGATGTGCTAGCAGATTTAAATACTAAACAAATCCAAATTTCTACTAATATATTTTACAAGCAGTTACCGCAGTTACCGTTTTATCGTATAACACGCACAGGCGTATAACACGCACCCTAACTTTAAGAGTGAGGTTCAGGGAAAAAACTTTCCACAGCCCCCTGCCTTTAACACGCAGGCACAGTTTACCCTCTATTTTCAGGGTAAAAAAGTGAGTGTTATACGCCAATAAATGCAGTAGTTTTCTTTTGGGATAATAATTTTACAATAATAAAAAAAATCACACGTACCCCTGCCAGTGTTAACTGATTTGTCTCATCCCTGTAATTGATACATCTGCAAGACATACGCTTGTTCTTTTGAAAAACAGACTTACTGGCTGGATCCCCGGATGAAAACAGAAGTAAAGTGGGTTTAAAGTGGTTGTAAACCCTCTCTGCCAAGTTACACCTACAGGTAAGCCTAGATTAAGGCTTACCTGTAGGTGTTTGCAATATCTTCTAAACCTACATGGTTTCGAAAATATTTGCCAAAAAGAATTCACCGTTGTCTAAGGCACATGCTTCCTGTAGACAAAGGCACAGGAGCACTGGGAATGCCGGTTTTCACAATGGGATCTGCCAGCTTTGACGGCTCTCGCGCGCATGTGCGGAGTGACGTCATCGCCGCTTCAGCCAATCAGAGCGCCAGAGTGGCGATACCTGGAAGTAACCTTTCAGAGAGATGTTTGTGGCTGGAGGAGGAGACGAGGATGGCTTTGGGGGCTTCGATCTAAGGTAAGTAATGCATATTGAGCTAGTATGCTAGTCATACTAGCTCATTATGCCTTTGTCTTGCAGCTTTTTTTTTATTTCATTGGGTTTACACCCGCTTTAATACTGCTTTAAGTTATCAGAAATGTGAAGCTAAAAATGGATTGGTAATATATATTAAATCCCCCTAAATTGTTTAAACATATTAATTCCTAGGATAAATGAATATACGACAACAATAAATTAGACAATAATTGTAGAAAAGAAGGGTAAAGCTAAGATTTGTTTAATTTCTTTTCAGAGGCGGGAGACAGATAGAAATGCACAGTGTCTCGGGCAGGCTGAAAACCTGTTTTTTTTCCCTGACTTACGTGTTGACATCACTAAGGTTGGCTAATACTTGAGTGAAAACCACCCAGATTAAAAGGGAGCTGTGGTGGCTCAACGTGATTGGCACTGCGCTGACAAGCCATTCACCTCTGCAGCCAAGGGTTCGGATCCCGGTCTCGGCTACATGTGAATTGAGTTTGGTGGTCTCAGCCCGGCTCCCGGTGGGTGTGCTATGCAAGGTACGCCTGTGCTTAGTACGCCCATTCCCCCCCCCACAAAAACCACCACACTTGCACGCACACAAAATTGGTTTTAAAACACATGCACTTTGGCCATGCGGTCTCTTAAAATAAAGAGAGGCGAAGGACCTACGGGGCTGGCTGGGTGGGCTAGGCCCCCTCACTCCCTCATAGGGGGAGTCCCTCTGCCCCATTGGGGTCCCGTTGGGCCCCAGTTGGGCTCCCAAGAGGAGCAGGTAGGGCGGGGTGAGTGGGAGGACCCCCTTCACACCCGCCATTGCCACCAGGGGCATGGAGAAGGATGGCGATTGCCTCCGGGGGGAGGGTCTGCCTACTCCCAACTCCTGCAGTCCGGCTCCTCTCTCTCGAGTTCACGCACAAAAATACACTTTAAAAAAAAAAAAAAAAAAAAACACCCAGATTGGTTCACTTAGCCATCAACAAGAAATATTTTAATGTTCTTCTCAGAAAGATGTTAATTTACAGACTGAGGATGGAAAGGGGTTAAAGACCAGCTTTGACTCACAGGTTTAATCGCTTCATGACATGTTTACAAGGCAGATGTGTCATGATAAATGCTAGTGTGCTAATGGGCTCCTATAACTTGTTTTTTTCATATGGATCACCATTCCTCTGATTACACCATCTAGCAAGACCAACCTGTAAAAATCCATGATAGAACCAGGTATATCCTATCAGAAAAGACAAGCCAAATAAACAATAACCTGATTGGATGCTTTGGTTTTAGGTAAACTTTTTATTTATTTTTAAATTTCATTCTTTATTCTTTTTTTTCTCATTCAAATTTTAACAATTCATTAAAACAGGAAAACATTATTCCTTATGTGCATCACAATCTTAATAGATATACAAAAAGTGAAACCACCTTGTTTGGCATACTGGGAAGAAGGAGAAAAATGAATAACATTACTGGAGTAGAAGAAACAACCGGGCCAGGAAGTCTATATTTTATTTTACCCAATTTCGATGTTATAATTATACTATTTCTCATTCCTCCCCTCTCTTTATTCCTCCCCACTTAATACTACTCCATTCATCTCTTCGTTGGTTTTGTAGAGCAATTCACTTACCCGGTTGTCTCCCCCACCCCAGCTAGGTCTTAAGGCTTAAGGCTACAACATCCATAACTCCATCCATGGCTTCCACATCTCCTCAAAGTCCTTGAGGTTACCTCTTTTTATGTAGACTGCACTTTCTTTGCAAATCGTCTCATTTATTACCCTGAACCATTCCCTTACTGCCGGGGGGCGTTGTCGCCTGCCATCTCATGGCTACTCATTTTCTGTCTCGAAACAGACATCTCAATATTACAACTGTAGTGCTCTTCTTCTCCTCCCATTCTTTCCTGTACCCCAATACACATAGTGCGGCGTCCATCTCCACAGGTGTTCCAAATGTGTCACTCAAGATATTAAGCACTCCCTCCCAGTACCGAAACAGCTTTGGGCAACGCCACACCATGTGTATTAGGTCTCCAGCCCCCTGGCATCTAGGACATTTATCGTCTAGTCTTCGTCCATACTTGAACAGCCACTTGGCGTATAATACGCTCTATTTATCAACATCAGGTGGGAGACTTTCTGCGGGGGTGAAACTGAAACCTCTGGTTCCATCTCTAGGATTCTCCTCCACTGCTCCTGTGTTATTTCCCCTATATCTTCTTCCCATCTCTCTCTTAGGCCCTGTACACATGAGGAGACATGTCCGATGAAAACGGTCCGCGGTCCGTTTTTTTATCGGACATGTCTCCTACACACCATCAGACCAAAATCCTCGTGGACAGAGAACGCGGTGACGTAGAAGACACCGACGTCCTCTAACCAGAAAGTTCAATGTTTCCACGCATGTGTCGAATCAATTCGACGCATGCGCGGGATTTCGGTCCGCTGGTTAGGTGTACTAACCAGCGAACATGTCGACGGACAGGTTTCCAGTGGACAAGTTTCTAAGCATGCTTAGAAACTTTTGTCCGCTGGAAACCTGTCCGCTAGGCCGTACAGACGATCGGACATGTCCGCGGAAACTGGTCTGCTCACCAGTTTCAGCAGACATGTCTCCTCGTGTGTACGCGGCCTAACTTTAAGGATTAGACTCTGTGTTGAACTTTTTACTTACCTCCATATATATTTTGGATATAAGGCCCTTAGTTGGGCCTACCTTTAGCAAATTTTGGAAGAGGGGCATTTTATTCCACTACCTGTTTTAGGTAAACTTTAACAACCTAAAAGTGTATCTAAAAAAAAATCAGGAAGCAACAATAGACAATATAAAGGTCTACAGCATAAAGCATGAATATTAAGAAACACTTACCTCCAAATGAAACTGTTGGACATTCCAGTTCTTTTATAATTTATTCTGCAAAATAATAATTATCTGCAAATGTATTTGGCTGTAGGCTGGGTCTATATCTATATGCAGTCTTTCTCTTTCTACTGCCCTCATTTTGTTGCTCAGGAAATTGTAAAGGACATTACTGCACCAAATAATATCATTTGTATCCACTACTTGAGACCCTGTGCAGTACACTTCTGCTCTAATGAGTCAATGGAATTTTAACTTAACCAAACAAAAGAGAGCAGAATGTTGGTAACTTAACAAGCCACTGCTCCAACTAACATAAGATAAAACTTTGCAGTTTTCTGTGTGTTTGATGATAGACAGTTGTACTCTGAGGCCTCGTACACACGACGTTTTCCTCGGCAGAATCCATCAAGAAACTCGGTGGAGAGCTTTTTTGCCAAGGAAACCGGTCGTGTGTACGTTTTACATCGAGGAAAAAAGCAAATTCATTTTTCATTTTTCAATTCTCGATCGAGTCAAATCTCTCGTGTTCTGTTCAACGATGGTTGTTTCAAGCGAGAAACACGTGTATGCTAAGAAACCTGCGCACCTTGCGGTAATAAAAGCACGTTTGTAATGGAAATAGCAACACATTTTCACTCATTGTAACAGAGACTGAAAAATGCAAATGTCTCTCATCAAACAAACACAATACGCACGTAAGTATGGTTTAGCAAAGCAGCACTGCTCTGTACGAGTAGAAGTCATCTTCGCTGTTGACGAGAGATCTATATGTGTGGTTAACGTGTGGAACGACAAAGCATGAGAACTTCGACGTTCGCTGACGACGTATGTTTCGCCCAACGAGTTCCTCGGTCACTGCACGAGGCCTAGTCCCAAAAGTCAAAATAGTTTGGAAGAAGTCCCACCAAAACTAAAAGCCACATCTTCCTTCACATTCTGCTGGACTTGTTTTTATGTTGATGTCTCTCTTTTAACCACTTTTAATATTTCTTCTTTCATCACTGAAGTGACAGTGAATGACAATGTCATGCAAAATTAAATTGTATTATTTTCCCCACAAATATAGCTTTCTTGTGGTTGTATTTGATCACTCTCTGTGGTTTTTATTTTTTGCGCTATAAACAAAAGAATAGCGAACATTTTGAAAAAAAGCAATATTTTTTACTTTTTGCTATAATAAATATCCCACAAAAATATATATATATTTTTTTCCCTCAGTTTTGACCGATAAGTATTCTTCTACACAGAGCTTTTTTTCTCAAAAAAATAGGTGCAGGAACTCAACCACGACCCGTTCAGATTTCACAAACAGTAAAAGGGTCTTAAAGGGGCATTAAATACCAGAATTGCATTATCATACAGAGTGGCACTCGCATGTTACGGTTACAAAACTCAACAGTGTCTCACATAAACCAATCTGGTTTACAAGTGATGGTGTGCTGCAGAGGTCTGAGCCAGAGGTGGTGGAACTGAGTTCCCCAAGTTCCCCCTGAAAAAACCCCTTCTACATATTTTTGGTAAAAAATCGCAATAAGCCTATACTGATTGGTTTGTGCAAAAATTAATAGCAGCTACAAAATAGGGGATAGATCTATAGCATTTTTTTTTACTAGTAATGGTGGTGATCTGCGATTTTTATCGTGACTGCAATATTGTGGCGGACACATAGGACAAGTTTGACTGTAGTTTCTAACTGTAGGGGGAGGGGACTGACTGGGGGAGGTGACTGATCAGTGTCCCTATGTACAAGGGACACACCACGGTCTCCTTTCCCTGACAGGATGTGGATCTCTGTGTTTACACATACAGATTCACGGTCCTGCTCAGTTACTGTGAAATCACGAGTGCCCGGCAGTAATTGTGGCACGCGGATGTCGTATGACGTCCTTCCAAAATGAGAGGCTTATCGTCCCACTGTCATTTGATGGCGGGAGGTAGCCAAGTGGTTAAACCCAAGAACTTCATTGATGTTGGTCCTTTCAACTGAAAACATCTGTAGCCAGATGTTGGGCTACAACAACATGGAGAATGAGGCAAATAAATAAAAATATACGCTGCGCTTTCCAAAGTCATACACTATACCAGTGTGAAAAGAAACATATAGAAAACCTCCAATAGTGAAAAAAAACGTATTTCCTAACAGTGGAAAGTGACAATAGTGCAATAAATAAACACATATATTAAATATAAAAAAAAAAATATATAAAAAAAAAATATTTATATAAAAGCATAAACAATGATGATAATTAATATAAAGTGCTACTGTGCAAAGAAGTGCAATTCCAACTTTTATGATCCTGTATAGATTATCAGTGACCCACTGATGCATAAAAAAAGTGCTCCTGTGCATGTGAATAGCATCCAGTAATTATATAGTTGATCAACATTGCATGCGTTATTATAAAGTTCATGCGATTATAATAAAACTGGGTGCAATAAAGTTCCTGTGATGATAAAACTGCTAAGTGATCCAGAACATGCGTGGTGTTGCTCACTCTTTGGTGCTAACCTTAGTTATTTAATGCTCACCTCAGAGCGTGTGACTTTGCGATTAAGCGCATCAAAACCACGCAATATGAACCACCTTTGGACTCTTGTAGTTACACCGGAATCCTGGACTCGTCAGTATGGTACTTCGTTAAGTGTATGACATAAAGACTTGATAGTGTAATAGAGTTTTAACGGTTTAATAAACAGAAAGCAAAAAACCCCAACTCGGGTACTCACATAGATTAGGTGCGCTAGTGTACCGCTCTATATCAGATAAAACAATGGTAAATACCGGACTGGTATTGTTCCTCTCTGACAGATCACCTGTGCAAAGTGCCATCCTGTCCCCTTCCCCTCCGTGTTTCGATACAGGGGTTTCCGTATCTTCTTAACTGGTTAAGGACCGCCGCATGTACATTTACGTCGGCAGAATGGCACCGACAGGCACATCAACGTATATATACGTTGGTGCCTTGAGGGGGTTCGGGGGTCCGATCGGACCCCCCCCCCTCCGTACATACGGCGGTCCCTGTAGCTGGCCGAGCGATCCGGGATGAGGGGGCGGCTATTCGTTTTTGTCCGCCCCCTCCGGATCGCTCCCAGCCAATGCGCGCGCCCGTCCGCCCTGTCACTTCCTCCTCCTGTGTAAACACAGGAAGAAGGAAGCAATGTGATCTCTCCTTCAGCATTTTTTTCAACCACCGCTGAGGAGAGATCACATCGCACAGTAAGTCTGCACTAACACTACACTGACACACACTACACATAGTCACATTAACCCCTTGCGATCGCCCCCCCTTCCCCCTGTCACAGTGTCACTGAATTCAGTAATCATACATGTATGATTACTGAATTTAGTGTCAGTGTGACAGTCAGTTAGTGTTAGGTTCAGGGTAGCCCCCATACCCCCCCCTAATAAAGTTTTAACCACTTGATCACCACCCTAGTTAACCCTTTCAATCCCTATTGCCAGCGTCACTAAGCGATCATTTTTCTGATCGCTGTATTAGTGTCGCTGTTCCCGCTAGGTAGCTAATTTTTTTTTTTATTGCGATTTTATTTTTTACTAAAGACATATGGCTAAATACATTTTGGCCTAAATGATTGACTAAAATTTAGTTTATTTGATTTTTCTTATAACAAAAACTAAAAAATATTGTTTTTTTTTCAAAAATGTCGCTCTATTTTTGTATATAGTGCAAAAAATAAAAATCGCAGAGGCGAACAAATACCACCAAAAGAAAGCTCTATTTGTGGGAAGAAAAGGATGCAAATTTTGTTTGGGAGCCACGTCGCACGACCGCGCAATTGTCCGTTAAAGTGACGCAGTGGCGAATCGCAAAAAGGGGCAAGGTCATTTACCTGCATTTTGGTCCGGGTCTTAAGTGGTTAAGGGGGAAATCTTTTTTTTATATTTAATATATGTGTTAATTTATTGCACTATTGTCACTTTCCAAAGAGTTTTTTTCACTATTGGAGGTTTTTATATGTTTCTTTTACACTGGTATAGTGTATGACAGTGCAGCGTATATATTTATTTATCAAAATTTGCATGATATATAAGGCATGTTTAACGCTTGCAGCTGATTTTTGATAATTAAGGCAGTTTGGACTAGGCTCACAGGACTTATATTATGGAGAATGAGTCATTGCTCTTTATTTGCCTCTCCCCCTCTACTGTGATATTAACATTATGTTGCACCATCCTCCTCCGGCCAGCGGGGAGAGCTAAAGCCAAGCAAGCCCATAGTTTTTTTATGCTCAGGAATGCTGGGAGTTGTAGTTTGAGACAGCAGCCATATAATGGCTACACTATAATGGTTACGCTACAGATCTAAATTTGCAATGTGCAGTAGGAGTGGAAAGGTGATTTTTATTAAACTGTGTCGGAAAGTTCTTTCTCTTAGCACTGAGGGAGTTAGAGCGAGAGCACTTCTGTCTGGAGACAAATACCAGCATAGAGCAGATCCTGAATTCGGGTGAGTACACCTGGGGATAGTGCAGCACTGCCCACATCACAGCACCTGCAAGGCTGCAGCAGGGAGACTGGAGTATCTACTCACCCTTTTCTTCCCACCATTGTTCTCCAGAGAGGGCTCGCCTACTACAGTGAAAAGTCTCAAAAACATCCCGGGGACTGGTGAGTTGGCTGTTCGCCATTACGGATACTGATAGCACTGATAGCAGGTACTGAGCCACTAAAAGGAGGACACCAAATGTACACAGTCCATACCGCACCCATACTGCACTCTGTACCAACCTTATTCCAAACCTAGACTGCACCTATACCAACCCTATACCACATTACTATATCATACCTATACTATATACTATTAGTGATGAGCGGAATACGCCATATTCAATTTCGCGATATTTCACGAATATATAGAAGAATATTCGCAAAATATTCGTTAATATCGAATATTCGTAATATTTCATCAACAAAATAAAATTTTGCAAAATTTCGCTAATGCGAAATTTCGCTAATGCGAATGCGAAATTGATTGCGAAATTCTATTCATCACGCGAAAACCGAGAGCATCTATATCAATGCCGGCTTGTGACGTTTTAGGATTGGGGTGTCAGACTCCACCCTTCCTTTTTGGCCCCTCTCACTTATCATAAGCCCCACCCATTATATAGGTCAGCATTACAGATAGGGTATATAGGTCAGCATTGGGTATATAGGTCATCATTACAGATAGGGTATGTAGGTCAGCATAGGGCAGTGCTTCTCAATTATTTTCTGTCATGCCCCCCCTAGGAAGAAGAAAACATTTCGCGCCCCCCCCCCCCGCGCGACTGTAAATAGTATCATTTGTCTATAAAATTGTTATAAGTACACCTCTGCATAACACTGTATCCACATATCCCCCACACAGTATTGCCCTTCTTCACATATCCCCCACACAGTATTGCCCTTCTTCACATATCCCCCCCACACACAGTATTGCCCTTCTTCACATATCCCCCCCACACACAGTATTGCCCTTCTTCACATATCCCCCCCACACACAGTATTGCCCTTCTTCACATATCCCCCCCACACATTATTGCCCCATCACATATCCCCTCACACAGTATTGCCCCATCACATATCCCCCCACACAGTATTGTCCCATCACATATCCCCCCACACAGTATTGTCCCATCACATATCCCCCCACACAGTATTGTCCCATCACATATCCCCCCCCACACATTATTGCCCATCACATATCCCCCCCACACAGTATTGTCCCATCACATATCCCCCCACACAGTATTGTCCCATCACATATCCCCCCACACAGTATTGTCCCATCACATATCCCCCCACACAGTATTGTCCCATCACATATCCCCCCACACAGTATTGTCCCATCACATATCCCCCCACACAGTATTGTCCCATCACATATCCCCCCACACAGTATTGTCCCATCACATATCCCCCCACACAGTATTTCCCCCTTTACATGACCCCCATCACATATCCTGCACACAGTTTGCCCCATCACATAACCCCCCACAGCACAGCCCCCACTCCTCGTCCTTAACATTTCCATATATTTTTCCTCCCTTCCCTCTCCACTCCTACCTGTAACGTTTCAGCACGGAGAGCAGGAGGCGGGACATTCGTCAAGTGAAGCCGCAGCAGCACTGGGCGGAGCGGGGAGACTTTTGGGCGAACTGGTGATTGGCTGCTAGGACCACCTCCTAGCAGCCAATCACCTGCCGTCCAACATGATAGGCTGCTACCTCTCTGGTCCCACCTGTCAGTTCAACAATGTCCCGCCTCCCGCCGTCCGCTCCTCTAACTAGCGCATGAGGCTGGGGACAGCAGCTTCTAAATGGCGCGATCGCTGCAGTCCGGAAGAAGGCTCGAGCCCCCCTTCATGGAGCCTCGGGCCCCCCCAGGGGGGCCCGCCCCACTATTTGAGAAGCACTGGCATAGGGTATATAGGTCAGCATATGGTATATAGATTAGCATTACAGATAGAGTATATAGGTCAGCATTACACTTATCTTCTATTTTTTTGCTGTGTTTTTTTTATGTTTTTGGGTTTTGTTTTTTGTTTGTTTTTTGCAACACCTAACACTTCTCATCACGCTAACCTAATGCACTCACATAACCACTCCCCCACAAATTAACATTTGGATGTATGCATCAATTCATACGTCTTTCCTGGTTTTTGACCACACACACATATCACATCAGTCAGTCAAGTTCAAATTCGTTTACCACATTGGCTCCCTGTTTTATTCAAATACACACTTTTCACTGGTCAGTTAATTTTTAATTTCCTTGTCCACATTCCAATGAGCACTAATATCATGTGGTACACAGCACCCTGACTCACATGCAGATATAATTTACTTCTATTTGACCCGGGATCATGGCTATGACCGAACACCCAGGGGGCTCGCGGCTCTGACATCGGCACCCTCCGCACCCACCCGGAAATCGCGACTATGACAGCACCACCCACCCTTTTTTGAAGCCTATTAGACCCTCTGGCTATAATCAGGTGCTTAAAAAAAAACACCCCGCCATAGAAATCTATGTGTCCGGCATCCTGAAAGGGGTCAGGCACATGTATAGAGGGCGGCGGCAGGGATAGGGGGACGCTACTGTACTATATGCAGGTTAACTGGGACTGTCATTAAGAGTTATAATTATTCTGCAAGCCCCCTTTGTTCTCCTGTCCCCTCTGCTACCATCCTCATTTCCTTTTAGACAGTGTATACCCAGTAGGCCTAGGACTAGCAATGCCACCATAAATGCGCTCTGGCAGTGTAGCTCTAGAAATTGCTAGATTAAACTTTACTACTGTTCCCCGCTCCACTTGAGGTGGCCTTGCTACTGTTTATGCAGATCTGGACACCTAATGCCTAGTCCTTACTATCAATCACTTTGTATGGTAAATTAGGTTATTACTAGGGTTGTCCCGATACCACTTTTTTAGGACCGAGTACAAGTACCGATACTTTTTTTCATGTATTTGCCGATACCGAATACCAATACTTTTTTTTTAAATGCAGCCACGTGTCCTCAAATGCAGCCACATGTCCCCAAATGCAGCCACGTGTCCCTCTGAGTTCAGCCATGGTCCCTCTGAGTTCAGCCATGGTCCCTCTAAGTTCAGCCATGGTCCCTCTAAGTTCAGCCATGGTCCCTCTAAGATAAAACCAAGTCAATCCTCCCGCCGCTGCTGACATCTACTTACTATGCACTGGGGGAACACAACAGCTGTCATTGTGTTTCCCCGCTGCGCCGACAAGTATATCCCCTCCCCCTTGCCCAGGCACTTTGATAGACAGGTCACCCGTCTAATCCTGGGGACGAGTGATCTGTCTATCAACGTTTCTGGGCAAGGGGGAGGGGCTATACTTGTCGGGCGGCGGGGAAACACAGCTATTCAAATGCAAATGACAGCTGTTGTGTTCCCCCAGCGCATAGTAAGTAGATGTCAGCAGCGGCGGGAGGAGGGGGGGGGGGATTGACTTGGTTTTGTCTAAGGCGGCAGCAGCTCTCCTCTCCCCCATACGAGGACTGCTATGCTCCGCACTCCACCCTGCACTAAAAAAAAAAAAAAGTATTCTATTTAGGTATCGGGAGTATTTGCGCGAGTACAAGTACTAGCGCAAATACTCGGTATCGGTCCCGATACCGATACTAGTATCGGTATCGGGACAACCCTAGTTATTACCATTTTATGCTTGCCCAGTTACCAACCATACTTGCGATAATATATTAAGTTTGCCTTTACTACCTGGTTTGCTGCCTGTTTTCCTTGATATAGTACTACTGTTGGGTACTAAGTATTACTTTTACTTTTCCTGTGATATTGTATGTTTGAACACTCAACCTGGTGTAGCAGAGTGTGGGCTGGGCTTAAAGCACCCTAGTGGGGACATTGTGGAACTGCACTCGCTAATGCCTAAACCTTTGGCTAAGGTCATGTGAAGTCATTAAAGGGGTTGTAAAGGACATTTTTTTCCATAAATAGCTTCCTTTACCTTCACTTACCTCATCCTTCGATTTTGCTTTTAAATGTCCTTGTTTCTTCTGAGAAATGCTCACTTCCTGTTCTTCTGTCTGTAACTCACCACCGTAATGTGAGGCTTTCTTCCTGGTGTGGAGAAAGCCTCTTGAGGGGGGAGGTGGCGAGCAGGAGGGTCAGGACGCCCACTAACACACAGCTCTTTTCTCTATTTGCAAAGTAGAGAGTGTCCTAACTTGCCTGCTCGCCCCTTCCCCCCTCAAGAGGCTTTCTCCACACCAGGAAGAAAGTCTCGCATTATGGTGGTGAGTTACAGACAGAAGAACAGGAAGTGAGGATTTCTCAGAAAAAATAAGGACATTTAAAAGCAAAATCGAAGGATGAGGTAAGTGAAGGAGGACTGCACTAAGGTAAAGGAAGCTATTTAGGGAAAAAAATGTTTTTCCTTTACAACCCCTTTAAGGCAGGGCACTAGATTTATTAACAAGCAATACAGTTGAAATCCGTGGCAATACTTCTTACACTGTTGACACCAAAGCACTTTGGACACAACTTCTGTTAGAAAACACCTCTCCAGCGAGGTGTGCAGTGTTTCTAAGATATTACCGTGGCTAGTCTTCACCAACTCAGCAGCCCTGTCACTTCACTCCCATTGGAAATGCTCCCTACTGTAGGTGACCGCGATATTGTGTCAATCTCGCTCCCTTTCTCTGCGAGATTGACCACCTATGAGCCCCATCGTGGGAGCCAGCGCCGACCTGGCTTACCGCGATGGAGACAAAGCCGTCATAGAAGCGACGGGGATCTAAATTGGATTCCCGCCAAATCTACACACAGCGTTTGGTATGAATCATGAGGGGGAACTCCACGCCAAATTTTTAAATAAAAATCTGGCATGGGTTCCCTCCCAGGAGGCATACCAGGCCCTTAGGTCTGCTATGGATTGTAAGGATAACCCCTCCCTACGCCAAAAAAACAGCGTGGGGGTTCCCCCACAATCCATATCAGACCCGTATCCAAAGCACGGTCAGGAAAGGAGTGGGGACGAGCGAGCGCCCCCTCTCCTGAGCCGTACCAGGCCGCATGCCCTCAACATGAGGGGTCAGGTGCTCTGGGGCAGGGGGGCACACTGCGGCCCCCCACCCCAGAGCATCCTGTCCCCATGTTGAAAAGGACAGGGCCTCTTCCCGACAACCCTGGCCGTCGGTTGTCAGGGTCTGCGGGCGGGAGGCTTATCGGAATCTGGGAGCCCCCTTTAATAAGGGGGCCCCCAGATACCGACCCCCCACCCTAGGAGGAAAAGTGTAAAAATAAACACAACACAGGGTTTTAAAGTATTTTATTAGTCAGCTCCGGGGGGGCCCCCTCTTCTTTAGCTCTTTTACCAGGGGGGGCCTTCTTCCGCTCTCTGGTGATCTTCTTCCGCTCTCCGGGGGTCTTCTTCCGCTCCCTGGGGGTCTTCTCCGCTCCCCGGGGGTCTTCTTCCACTCTCCGGGGGTCTTCTCCACTCTGTGGGGGTCTTCTTCCGTCTTCTACGCTGTTGTCTCGACGCTCTCCGGTGCCTTCTTCTTCAGGACTGGCCGCCGCTATCTTCGTGTTAGCTCAATTACAGACAGTGGGTAGGTACCGGCGCATGATGGGACTGTGACCTCATAAGAGAGACCTATATAAAACGCTGGGAGCCGCGCATATGTCATAACAGCGGGAAGAAGCGTTGAGTCAACATCTGGAGAAGAGAAGAAGACAGAAGAACGGCACAGAAGAGCAGACTGGCCGCCGCTAGTAATTGAGCTAACACGAAGATAGTGGCGGCCAGTCCTGAAGAAGAAGGCACCGGAGAGCGTCGAGACAACAGCGGAGAAGACGGAAGAAGACCCTCGCAGAATGGAGAAGACCCCCTGAGAGCGGAGAAGATCCCCGCAGAGCGGAGAAGACCCTCACAGAGCGGAAGAAGAAGGCCCCCCCTGGTAAAAGAGCTAAATAATAGGGGGCCCCCCCGGAGCTGACTTATAAAATACTTTAAAAACCCTGTGTTGTGTTTATTTTTACACTTTGCCTCCAGGTGAATGGGTAGGGGTACCCCATATTCATTTACCTAGGGTGGGGGGCCGGTATCTGGGGGGCCCCCTTATTAAATGGGGCTCCCAGATTCCGATAAGCTGGATTTGCCTTTTGTAAATAACCCCCTGTGTGCCTTATATAAAGTATCACTTACTTTCACCCACCTACCAACAGTCAAAAGGTAGACGACATTGGATTTGGTGCCGTATCCATTATTAAAAACACATGCCTAGATTCTTCAAAGATGTCCCAGAGCACGTGTTCATGTAGCTAGTAAATATCAAATTCCCAATGTGATTTTGACTAATAACCCAAAATCGAATTCCCAAGTACGTATTCAAAAAATTACTAAAAGTTTGCAAGGAAGTTTTCAGACAAACAAGGTAAATAAGGTAAATTATTTAGAGCATACACCTACACCCTGATAATATCAAGTTCAAGACACATCTGAAACATGAGGAAATGGTTTGGCTTTTCATGTTACTTTATGAAAAACTGACTTATAGTAATGTCTAAAGTAATAAATTAGAAGTTTGGTTTTATTTTCTTTCCTGCGCCATAAAAAATTACAGTTTAGATCTTATACAGTAGGCCTCTATAGACATTATTAGTTTTAATAGCTATTTACAATTGTGGCTCTTAAAGGTAATGATTATTCATTTCTTTTACCTTTGGCTATGAAGTATGTCTATGGAACCATTGTAAAATTTGCATTCTCTGAGCCTTACTAATGATAACACGGGTGTCTGGAAAATCCATGTAGATATTTAAATCCATTGCAAAGCTAACATATTTTTATGTAAAGGTATTTGAATCTCATCTCCTAAGTGCGCAAGCTGCACTTCATACTGTTGTCTGTAATGTAATATTATTATCGGAGAACAGTATGTAGCTAATAAGAGAGACAATGACATTCCCGTGTTTGAATAGAAAAGCAGTAATTTTTCACAGGTGGAAGAAGAATGTTTAAGGATGATTAGACTTATTGAAATAAATGAATGCACTGTACACTTTAATAACCCTTACACTATACATGGAGGTAGAGTGAAAGGGATTATAATTTAATGCTTATCCAAGCAGCTTCCTGCTACAAGACTCCCTACGGTGCTATAAAACATCTTACAAAAATTCAGTCCATGGAGTGTAGAAACTCTTTAAGCAGGGGTCGCCTTTTCGAAGAATAATGTTTAGTGTACCGGGGCCAGGTCTCCTTCAAACTCATCAGTGTGAACAGCAGAAGCCTGAACGATGGATCCTGCTAATTTCTGCCTTCTTAAAAGGCAGACTATAAATTTAACTAGCTGACAGAATAGCTATGCTTTCCGATCACATTCACTTAGCTTTATGAGATTTCTATGGGTGTTATTCCTTAGAAACAACATCCTACAACAATAATTTCCTCTGCTGAATCAAATGATCTTCTTCAGATATCCTTTTTTTTTCAAAATTCAAGAGCATTGGTTGTATTTTTCTTTAGTAGGGAAATTTTCGTCAAGGGAGCAAGTTGGGTTTGGTTGTAAGTTTAGGAATATCTTTAAATATAATTACTTATGAAAAGTATACTTGCTTAAAGCCCGACTCCAGAAAGAAATTAGGTAAATATAGTGCATTGTGCATCAATGACCTTACTCCTCAGTCTTCATTCTAAACACCTTTTCATAAACCATCCTGCAGTGTAACAGAATAAAGTCAATGGGCCAGATTCACAAAGCACTTACGCTGGAGTATCAGGAGATGCGCCTGCGTAATTGGAAATATGCACCTTCGTCTCTATGCGCCGTATCCTCAAAACGTTATACGCCAGAAATCTAGACTTTTTCGACCGACGTAATTTCGTTAGACCAGTGCATCGTGTGCGCAAAAAATGCGCTAGACACACCATTGATTTGCTAGGTAAATATGCAAATGAGGGAGTTACGACGATCCACAAAAGTATGTTTGTGCAGCGCAGGCTACGCGCTGTGCGCATCAGCTGCACGTCCTTTCTAAAATTAGGCAGTATAAAAGCTTGCTTAAAATTAGACAATCCGTCTACATGTCAGCTAAAGCAACACTATTAGGGACGAGCTGAGCAGCCACACTTGCAGGACAACAATCTGTATGCCAACATGCCAGGGGCATCCTTGCTCATAGCTATACTACTTACTTTGAATGAGCGCAGAAAGAGGAGGGCACGGAGGAGGGCACGGGAGAGGATATATCGCACACGCATAGACATCTTTGGCATGAGTGATTCTGAGGTGTCTCGCTTTTTCAGATTCACCCCTCATGCCATCATGGAATTAACCACAACCCTGCAGGAGGACATCACCAGCCCAACACATGACACCACCCATGACACCCATGACAGCTACATATACAATCATAGCCCCATCCCAATGGAATTCGAACAGAACATGTATGGGGACAGCTGGCTGGTTGGTGAGTGACATGGGGGGCAGGCATGACTGCCCCCCCCCCCATGATGCACACATCACAAGGGGCACATGCACTACTAACATACTCCTGTCTTTTCCCTTCAAGGTGACTCTGCATATGCACTGGGACCCCATCTCATGACTCCTATCCGGAACCCCCCATGGTACCCTGTTGTATTCCCCAAACTTTGTATGTCAGATCATCGGTGCATGTTGCATGCTGCACAACTTCGCAGTGAGAAAGGGCCTGGAGATTGACATAAGTGATGACCTGACCCCCAAACCAGACAATCCCCTCCCTAACCGAGGCTACCCCGTCTTCTGAGGGAAGAGCAGCCAGGAGACAGCTCACATTAGGCATCTTTGCACGTTAAACACACACATTAATCATGGCACAATGAGAATGCATGCATGCACACCACTGTGGTCCCTAGATCACGCACACCACATCCTCATCACATTGGATTAGCACAAGCCCACCATGCAGGACTTGTGAGCAGCAAGGCCACGCCACGGCTCCAATTATGTCACTGTACATTCATACACCATTCACACGGACCTGGGGATCACTTCTCCCTGGTCCTGGGGAACCCTTCTCCACCACAAATGAGGGTGACACCCCTTTTCCAGCAGAAATGTCACCCCCACATTCCAAAATCATTCACAAACAGGAAAAAAAATTAAAAAAATGACCACCAAAAATATATATATAAAAAAAAGAACACAGCAAAGAAAACACAGAAAAAAACAAAAATCACTCTCAAAACCCCAACAAAAACCGTCACCAGATATCTCTTAGACATTTAACAAACCGACAAACGCTAAGAAACAACAGAACAAAAGCACATTGCTGTATAGGAAGGGATACAAATGGATGTACTTTTGCAAATGAAGGGCGTTTGTCTCTGTCTATTTAAGCTCTCTGCGTAGCTCACTAAGTTGACCGGGCCTAGTTCCAATTTCACTGATTGCGCCGTTCCCGAGTTGTGAGCATGTGCAGAGAGGTGCTGACCATGGTCTGCTTCATGTGCGCATGCGCAATCCGTCCGGCCCTTCATTTGCATGGGGTCACAGCTCATTTTAATGGAACACGCCCACGTCCTTCCCAATTTGAATTACTCCGCCTTACGCCTCGGAAATTACGCTGCACCGGCGCAAATTTCGGCGCAAATACTACGAGGATACGGTACTTGCGCCTCTACATTGCGCCGGTCTAACGTAAAGGAGGTGCGCTACTCTGGTCAAAATATGGGCCAATGTTCCCTGATAGTCATCTTCTTGGGTCCTGGTGCCCTCTCCACTCCTGTGAGTCCTTTTACCTCTGGAGGATGACACAAGAAACACCAAATGTAGCATGTGGTTAGGTGGCAGGTTCATGATTTGATGTTGACCAAGTCATTGGGTTGAGAATTCAACCTTGGGTATGTCTACACTTAACTATGCTTTATGTGCTGACTACAAATAAGTTGATCCTGCAGTTCAATACTTGGGAGGATGATCCCTAGTATTCTTACTCTGATGTAAGAACTAAGAATTCAGCTTTCAGGTCAGCTGTGTAAGTTAGTAGTGGTAAATCTCTTCCTTGCCATGTGCTCTTGCTATTCTGCATATAGAGCCTTTGGTGCCACCATTCCAGCTGTATGATACTGCAACCATCGCCACTTGAGCAGCTGATCTTTTACTAACGGTGTGAATTCACACCACGCCTTAGCACTGGCGTACGGGGGGGGGCATGGGGGGGCTGTCGCACTGGGCGAAAAATGGGGGGGGGCGAATCCATTTTCCGGCTCCGCGGAGCGCTCCGGAGCCTCGGCCTAGGAAAGTCCCCGGCTTCGGCCTAGCTCCGGAGCGGCGGCCATCTTGGTACACCCGGCGGCTGCCCTCCTGTCTGTTCACACCCACAGAGGAGGAGGAGCCCGCGCTTGAGGGAAACCACACACGCCGCTGTCTGAGGTCTGAGGTCTGCACTACTGGGGGTTACTGTCTGAGGTCTGCACTACTGGGGGTTACTGTCTGAGGTCTGCACTACTGGGGGTTACTGTCTGAGGTCTGCACTATTGGGGGTTACTGTCTGAGGTCTGCACTATTGGGGGCTACTGTCTGAGGTCTGCCACTATTGGGGGTTACTGTCTGAGGTCTGCACTATTGGGGGTTACTGTCTGAGGTCTGCACTATTGGGGGTTAATGTCTGAGGTCTGCACTATTGGGGGTTACTGTCTGAGGTCTGCACTATTGGGGGTTACTGTCTGAGGTCTGCACTACTGGGGTTACTGTCTGAGGTCTGCACTATTGGGGGTTACTGTCTGAGGTCTGCACTATTAGGGGTTACTGTCTGAGGTCTGCACTATTGGGGGTTACTGTCTGAGGTCTGCACTATTGGGGGTTACTGTCTGAGGTCTGCACTATTGGGGGTTACTGTCTGAGGTCTGCACTATTGGGGGTAACTGTCTGAGGTCTGCACTATTGGGGTTACTGTCTGAGGTCTGCACTATTGGGGGTTACTGTCTGAGGTCTGCACTATTGGGGGTTACTGTCTGAGGTCTGCACTATGGGGGTTACTGTCTGAGGTCTGCACTATTGGGGGTTACTGTCTGAGGTCTGCACTATTGGGGGTTACTGTCTGAGGTCTGTACTACTGGGGGTTAATGTCTGAGGTCTGCACTACTGGGGGTTAATGTCTGAGGTCTGCACTATTGGGGGTTACTGTCTGAGGTCTGCACTACTGGGGGTTACTGTCTGAGGTCTGCACTATTATAGGGTTACTGTCTGAGGTCTGCACTATTGTGGGGTTACTGTCTGAGGTCTGCACTATTGTGGGGGTTACTGTCTGAGGTCTGCACTATTGTGGGGGTACTCTCTGAGGTCTGCACTATTGTGGGGGTTACTGTCTGAGGTCTGCACTATTGTGGGGGTTACTGTCTGAGGTCTGCACTATTGTGGGGGTTACTGTCTGAGGTCTGCACTATGGTGGGGGTTACTGTCTGAGGTATGTTAAATAGGGGGTCTGTGATTGTGGGGGGTCTGTTATTTAGGGGGTCAGTCTGTGATGGGGGATCTGTGATTGTGGGGGGTCAGTCTGTGATGGGGGATCTGTGATTGTGGGGGGGGGGTTCAGTCTATGATGGGGGATCTGTGGTTGTGGGGGGGGGGGGTCAGTCTGTTAATCCCTTACAGTAAGGGGTTAAATGATTAATCCTGCAATAATTTACCCCTTACATGCTGAAAGCCCTGAGAGGGATACATTACAGATCCTTATAACCAGAGTGGATGATTAAAATTGATTGAAAAAAAAATTCTGCCCCGGGCGCCCATAACTCTGGTTACGCCACTGCGCCTTAATACTAAACGTCTATTTTGTTAATTATTGCTCATTGTGATTTGGCCAGAGAAGGGAGCTCCAAACTTTTTAAACAAAGGCCCATTTTACTGTTTTTCAGGCTTTGGGGGGTGTCTATCAGTGTGGGTAGAAAATGCCCAGGCATCAATGGGGTAAATAATTGGTTTTCATTGTTGTCAGTGGGATGAATAGTGCCCCATCACTGGTGTCAGTGGAATGAATAGTGCCCCATCACTGGTGTCAGTGGGAGGAATAATGTCCCATCATTGGTATCCAGGAAAGGAATAATGCCCCATTATTGGTGTCAGTGGGAAGAATTGTGCACCGTTGTTTGTGTCAGCGGTAAAAATAGTGCCCCATCAGTGGGATCAGTGAGAGGATATGTGAATCCTTATTGGCATCACTGGGGGTAATTATTTGTACACCAAACAATCCTGTGTCCAACTGGATAAGAAGGAAAGACATACATTTTCCTTGGCTTAAATCGTATAAATTATTATTTGTGCACATGTTTTGAATTCCTGGCCTCTATAATGCCTGCTATGAAACGGTCTACCTTTCATAGCCAATGTCTCCCTTTTACACCAATGGCCTGTTCTTACTGCGCTGGAATCATCAAAAAGCTTGAATAAAATAATATTTGAATAATCTAAGTTGTTATATTTAGGTACCACATATGTTATCCCCCACATAAAACCAGAATACACAACGAATATTCTCACAAACAAATATCCAGATACTGTTGAATAAACAAACAACAAATCTATTAACAAGATGTCCAAATTAAAACTGATACCACAAAATTATACTTATTTTTCACACACTTTT